>CM031585.1:3680251-4047168 GCA_018467065.1 Ephestia elutella | reverse complement strand
AAAAACTATCGAATACCTATGAGTGCAGCCTTCGGAAATATTGACGATTATTTATTTATTTATTTATTACAAACTTTATTGTACAAACACAATGTATGGCACAATAGGTGGACTTAATGCAGAAGCATTATCTAACAGTCGACCTTTGGGGTAAACAGAGAACTTAAGTGGGTCTAATAAAGGGATTGTTGGAGACGAGACGGGGGGGAGACAAAATAAGAGTAACATAAAATATATAATACATAGTAATACATATATATATATATAGCTAATATGACATATAAGAATATCATTACATATAATATAAATAAATAATACCATAAATAAATACATACATAGAATACTACTGAAAAATAAAATAGTTAGGCAGCGAGGGAACTAGTCTTGCGCAAGTAGGTGCCTGAACACCCGGGCTTTGAAACAATCACGGCTCGGGGCAGTTTTGATGGAGTCAGGGAGCGCGTTCCAGAGTCTGGTTGCCGTAACGGCGAAAGAGTTGGAATAAAAACCGGTACGGTGAAAAGGAATAGCGAGAGTGAGTTTATTGGAAGAACGAAGGTCACGATGATGAGTAGAAGATAGCAATTTAAAGTCAGATTTTAAATAGTTGGGGGACAGAGGATTATTGAGCACATTATAAAGCTGACAAAGAATATGAAGATTCCTGCGTTGACGAATTGGGAGCCATTTAAGCTGAGACCGATATTCCGAAACATGATCGTATTTACGGAGACAAAAGATAAATCTAATGCAGTTGTTAAGCAGACGATCCAGTTTAGATACATCGATTTATTTGAGAGAGAAACTTATAGGAAGTTTACTAATTTGGAGTAATAAAACTGAAATAATTTTTACAAGTGCCTATCCAATTAAATTAAGTCTTCAGGTGTGTGTGTTCTTCGGCAAGACATAATCTCTATAATATCTTGTGAACTCTATGGTAATCGGCTATTAGTGATAGTGATAAATTAAGAGAAAGAAAGTTAATAGTAAATTCGTCCATATTCGATTTCTAAAAGCTTTTCAGGAAAGAGAGAAATAAGAAAATTGCCCAAACTTTAAATAAATGTGAACCTTAACATTCTAAGCATACAAGATAATAGCGTACTTATCTTAAAATGTATTTTCATCATTGACAAGATAATATCACAGCATGCATTGGATTAGGTTTCTTTCACACTTCCTGTGCGTATGTGATGCAATGTTCCCATACTACAAACTGTGGAAATTACAGATATGACACATTATACATTTACTAATAGTGTAATATTAACACCACAAAAATTTCTATAAATAAAATACTTACACTTTATATGATCCTGAAACACACAGACTCGCTTTATTTGTGCTTACACAGGTTGCCATGAACGATATCAAGCAACGTAGGAGTTTCGAATAAATTTTATAAACCTATAAATAAATTTCAATCGACAACAGCCTTATCGCATAGTAAAGTCCTTACTAACTTAAAAATCATTAAATCATCACTGAATTTTATCGCTGTATATTGATGATGATGTGAAAATATGTAATTAATAATTCAACTCAAGGAAAAATTTCTAGAATTTCACTATCCTGACTTTTAAATTTGAACCGACCGACCAACGAATTTGTCATTATTTACAAAAATAATGTCACTACAAATTCGTGGCTACATGATAAACTGTTCCAATTATCACGGGAAATAATAATATATTTTTCTTTAAAGGTACAAAAGATACCAATCTGTGTCCGCTGGTACCAACAATGGTGTTAGTCAATGGTACAACTGATCCGAAGGAATCTATGGTTCTGTATCTTCAATATTTTGCACTAACACGCCGAGGATAATCCAGAATTTCCTCATTTTATCTCCGTTAAGTAACGTTTAATAAAACAATGAAGCATTGTGAACTTAAAAACAGTTTATCTCAACATTCCATTGTCTCAAAACTGGGTGAAGATGGTGCGATGATAAAGAAGTGTAACATCGTACTTTTACATTGAAAAATTATATAATCAATCGAGATATATGTTCCAAAGTATTAGTACAGTCAGTTGCATCGTCAGTTACTCTGGACCTTATTGTTTTGGTAATAGTGACTAATTCGCTATGTATTTGGGTAGGTTGATGTGCTGTCAACAATATAGATTAATTTTTTGGTTCGACCTGATCTGCTTTTTTAGATTGGATGTAATCAAATAAGTGTCAACCCGTTTATAATAAATGAATGGTTTTATTTAGTATGAATTTCCTGCTTATTTATTAAGATATGTGATATATTTTTTATGTTACATTATTTCTAACGATTTGTCATCGTATGCTTAAGATTATTTTAATTGAATTTTCAATCGTGCAATTTTCATTGCGCATTTACAATTATAAAAAGACAAGTATGATTGATCATCATAGGTATAGGTTTGTCAAGAATATGGCTGGCAATAACTGGAGTAGTAGGATGGATTAGGTAGGAGTAGGTAAAGGGGAGTAGGAGTAGGTGAATTTCCCACGGTAACAGTGCTTTTTCCCGGGATGATAGGTACAATATGTCCGTCTCAGTACTTCTAACTATGTGTATGCGAATTTCAGGAAGATTCGTTCAGTACATAAACCTCTTCAGGTAACAAACAAACTCACTTTCGCCTTTCGCATAATATTAGTTAGGATTAGAATTAGGATAATATAAGAAGGATTACGATATCCCGTCAGATTGGTGTTATGTATGATATAGTTGGAAGGCAGAATATTGAAGTGACATAAGATAGTATTTGCCGCGGGCAGAGCCGCCGGCAATAGCTAGTAATCAATAATGATGTAGTCATTAAAAACATTATTAAATTTAACAACATAATTCATGAAGCATAGTTGATTCAAAACCAACTTACATGCGGTTAACCAACCTAGCCATTACGCAGTCATTATCAAATTATATACAACCAACGAATATTTTAAATGATTTTATTATGTGCGGACAAGTTTAGGAACTATAATTTGAAGCTTATGTAGTTGTTTATATGTTTGCAGCCTGTGGTAAATATTTATCTGAAGTTTATTTAACTTACTCTATTAATTAAAAAAAAAATCTCTTTTTTTATATAATACTAGCTTTTGCCCGCGGCTTCGCCCAAGTGAATTTCCCACGGGAACAATGCTTTTTCCCGGGATAACGATTTTTGTCCCAAATTTTGATTTAAAATTTATTCAACACCATTTTTGTTTTGAAACTTGTCACCGTTGTTGTTGACCTCAAAACACCTAATTTCTAATGAGCGGTTATTAAATTAAACGACATTTAACATACCGTAAAATTTTTGAAATTTCATCAAGGGTATTTTTTACCAATTTTCTAGTGGAAACGCTTTCGATAATTTTTCTTACAACTGCTTGTTTCATGGCTTCTCTCCTGTTGGGATTTCGGAGACTTCATATCGAAAATTGTAATCCATAAAGTAATTGCAGATGCATATAAATGCATAAATATATGTCTGCAATTACTAATTTATTAAACAATTTAAAGCTGGAGATAAGAAAATCATGTTTTAAAATTATTGAATTCAATTCTAAGTAGGTATATGTGTGTAGTCAGGTATGTGGTAGGTAGGTATTTTTAGTTCGTACAATAAATCATTATATTCATTTTACGGCAAATACTCGGTACTTTCCAATTCAACAGTATTGACATTTAGCATAGCCCATTGATCTATCATAATACTGAGTATTAAATAAATAAGTAGATCTATGCCTTAGTTGATTTACCATCCTCCTAATAACATACCTATCTCAATAGTAAGATTTACGTCTCAAAGAGATTTTAAAACGTCAAAGTGCGTGCTGGCTCGCATTCATATTTCACACATACAAACTCCCGCGCAAGTCGCTGTATCCAGGTTAATAACTATGCGAAATCAGTAGAGAGAAACTGAGACCAATCGGAAGTATTAGCGCATGGGAAACGGCCGTGGGCCACTTGAGATCAAGGCCTTTCATAACTTGGCGATTTTTTTACACGACTGACCAAAATGTGTTATGTTTTCAGGGTTCATGTATGTATGTACATGTATGTATGTAAGTTTCTTTATTCCACCATAAGTCCTGAACGGCTTAACAGATTTTGATGTGAGAGGTATTTTTAGATTCCTTGCATTCCTCTCGAGTGACATAGGCTATATGACGTCATCATAACAACAAAATGGCGGATTATATATGCGATAAATAGCAGACCAAAAAACAATAAAATTTGATCAATCTTATCGAGTGGGGGGTATCAAATTGAAGGGCTTTTAAAATGCGGTTTCAAAAATGTGTATATAACTTATATGTTTATATGTACTTTATGAGTAAAAACTTCGTCAGTCGTGTTTTTTATTTTTAATAATTAGCTTGTTTAAATTATAATACTGCGCTGGCGCTCCGAGCCCGTAGGAATTTCGGGGTAAAAAGTACTTTGCAGGTTGAATATTGTTTCTAAGTACAAGTGGTGTCTTCAAAACCAGAGTGAAGTATAAGTGTAGGCTGCTTGTGGGTAAGCTCACCGTAGACTTCATTTCTGTCCTCGGGTAAGATTGTGGTCAAGAGCAACTAACTAAAAAATTAACGAATATGACGATTTTAAAGTACTATTTGTTTGTAATATATTGGGTAAAACTAAACGCAGGCGTTTCGCATTGCTGCCGCCAGAGGGCGTTCGGGGTTTTCACACTGCTAGAAGCGTGGATGGCGTCGCGTGTAGTCCGCCATTGCATTGTCCAGGGCGATATCGGTTTGATTTTAATACGCGGAGCGGTCTCGCGTCTTTTGCTTGTTGTTTAGTTTGAGTGATAATTGTGAATTTCCTGTTTGTTAAATAACTATTGAATTTGTGTTTGTGAAAAACTCTGTTATTGTGACTTTTTCTTGTGAGAGGTGAAACGTGGCTGGCTGTTCACATCTGGCTGTTCCCGAGGGAAACTACGGGAAGAAATCTATTTAGTTGTTATGGGGAATTGAGATCTCAAGGGTTAGGTAGGGTGATTAGGAATTCCCCCTTCCCGAAGACACTCAAGTTTGGATCCGAAGAGAAAGAAGATTTAATTTGGTAATTTATAGGTTAGGTTATCATATAGGGCCCTGTAGCTCCCTTCATAAGCTACGGTGGTAGCAGATTGCGTATAGCTTAAGTTAGATTCTAGTCGGACAAGCGTGGTGTCGCGTGGAGATTTTTTCCCGGTACTTAATTTTACCGGTAGATTTTTTCCCGGTAAAGTTCCGGTACAGAATTCTTCCCGCCGCTTCGTTTGTCCGGATTCTCTGCCACATTTTCTGGCAGCAGAGCGTAGTTGCTCTGCACATTTTCTGGTAGCAGAGCGTAGTTTATCTACCCTCTATTTGTTCGTTTGTAAAAAACAATTAATTGTTTGTAAAAATTATTAGATTTTTCTTAGTTTGTTTGTATAAGAATATTTGTAACCTTTTTTGTATTTGTTTGCGGGTTGTACCGTGCGTTCCGGGTTTGTGCCATTCTCATACCTACCGCGGTTCTTCGTGTAGTTGCTTGATTTTGTTGTTTTTTATTTACCTTTTGTTATTTTTTGTTTGTGACTTGACGCGATGGCGAAGGCCTCCAATGCTAGGCGACACTCGCCAACGAATTGAGATGGTTTGTGACGGTTGGAGTGACTCCTGTCCCGGAAGGACAGGGGAGGGCGCCATACTGCTAAGTAGCGGATCTCACCTCCACTCACGATTGATTAGCGCGGAAGCGGCCATGGCGGCGCTTACCGAAGCCGATCTTACCCCCGGAGGCCTACGCAGGTCACTATGGCGGACATGGACCAGATCCTGAGTCTGCACGATGATATCGGCCGGAGGCGGTGACCGCAATAAGGGCGAGACAGGCTGGAAGCGGACCAGCCTACTCGCACACCTGTTAGACAGTGGAAGGACCAGCGGTTACTGGTCGGCTCCCCACCCCTTCAGCTGTCCCACTTTGGGGGTAGGATGGAGGAGTGGGTAGCATATAAAAATATGTTTGAGTCCCTGGTCGTAGCACGACAGGATTTGTCGAAGGCCCAGAAGATGGCCTACCTCCTCTCCACTCTTGGAGGATGAAGCGCGGTCGCTCATCCAGCACCTCCGGGTGGAGGACGACCAGTACGATACGGCTTGGGAGTTATTGAACTCCCGCTACCAAAACTTACGTTTGTTAGCGGATGCGCACGCCGCACAGTTGATGGCCCTGCCCAAGGTGGCCAACAGGGCACAGTTGCGCCTGCAGTTGCTCACGCCCGTTACAGTGGCCTGTAACGCGCTCCGCACTCTGGGGCTGCCGGTGGACCAATGGTCCTTTTTGCTGGTGCACATTGTATTGGGCAAATTACCCAATGACATCCGCTCGCGGTTTGAGCGCGAGAATGCGGAACGGGATAGCACCACCCTACCAACATTCACTGACTTGGTGAAGTTTTTGGAGTTTGAGGCACGGGCTGCTGAGAATACCATGACGGACTCAGCGACATCCAGAGCGCCTGAACGTAGGCCCTTGGAACCCTCATGGCGAGGGAAGCCCCCACAGGGACGGCAACTGCCACCGCGTGGAGCTGGTGTGCGGGTTGCACACACGGCAGCAGTCGCGGGGGACGCGGACTGCCTGCAATGTGGCCGGATGGGCCACAGCCTGCTGCAATGCAGGGACTGGCAGAGACTGCCAGTACAAGATCGGCGCCGCAGGGCAAGGCGGCATGAACTATGCTTTTACTGTTTGGGCAGTCACTATGCACGTGACTGTCCCAGGGCCATACCATGCAGTGCATGCCGTGGGCTGCACCACGTGATGCTCTGCATGAACCGGAACGGGGATGGCCCCCGGTTGTTGAGGCAGGGGTCCCCTATGGGCGGGGGCGCTCCTGCGCGAAGCCCTCCACCATCGGACGGAGGACGCGGCTTCGCTCGTCGCACCCCCCCTCGGGAGGGGGGTCGCGTACCGGCGCGGGTCTTGGCGGACCGGGACCACGCGCCCCAGGGTCATGGCCAGTATGTGGCTGGCCAGGCCCCGGATAGGGCCCCCATGGGCGGGGGCCCTAGATCGGACGTGAGAGTGGGGACACCCCCCTCCACGCGGGTTGCCAATACCCAACACATGCAGCCGCAGCGGTTTTCTCCGCCGCTGCACGAGTACCCACGGCTGGAGTACCACCCGCCGTACCATATGTATGGCCGGGCCGCGGGGTCTGCCCCCCCTCAGATGGGGATGTGCACTCGCCCGCCATATTATCCGGGTCAGTGGCGCGCCCCTGGTTTGGAGAGAGTGGGGAGCCCGTAACTAGCTTGCTCCCTTGCTGGGACAGAGCCGCGGACGGTTCTGCTCCCTACCGCGGTGGTCCGCGTATGGGGTCGTGGGGAAGCCATTAATTTGAGAGCTCTGTTGGACTCAGGGGCTCAAAGCAGTTTGGTTACCACTCGAGTGGCACGCCAGTTAGGTTTAGTCGTGGAAGACTCGCCTGTGCCACTTCTTGGAGTTGGTGGCATACAAGTGAAGTGTCTGACGGGCCAGACACTTGTCACCTTTTTCTTCGCTGAAGTCCTCCACAATGAGGATCACGACTTCGGCTATGGTAATGGATACCATTGCGGGTTGGCACCCCTCGACAGACATACCGCCGGGTGTGTTGTCTTTGGTTTCGGGTCTGGATTTGGCCGACCCCTTTGTCTTTCATCCCGGCCCAGTGGACTTGCTCCTGGGCTCGGACGTATTGGGTTGGATTTTGTTGGGTACACAGAAGGCTCTGGGTTCGTCTTCACTGATGGCAGTGTCTACGATTTTTGGTTTTGCCCTGATGGGCCCTGTGTTTGATAATGGCACCACGGAGGAGCCACCGGTTGTCGCATCTGCGTCCTTGGCCAAGACCATGCAAAGGTTTTGGGAGGTGGAGGAGCCACCTATGAGTTCCAGGATGGATCCGGAACACGCTGAGTGCGAAGCCCTTTTTCGATCAACCACGGAGAGGTTGCCCTCCGGTCGGTTTGTAACTAGGTTACCTTTTGTTGCCTCTCGTCCTAGCCTAGGGCAAAGTAGGGCGCTTGCGGAGAAACGACTGCTGTCCATGGAGCGACGCATGCAGCGTGACCACGTACTTCGCGATAAATATATTGAATTTATGCGCGAGTACGAGGATTTGGGTCACATGTCTCCGGCTCGAGTTGATTGGAGCTCAACTGAGCATTATTTTTTGCCCCACCACGCGGTGGTGAAGGCCTCAACAGGCAAATTGAGGACCGTCTTCGATGGGTCCGCACCCACTTCGAACGGGGTTTCGTTGAATCTGTGTTTGCATTCGGGTCCCAAATTGCATAGGGACATAATTGACATCATCTTGAACTTTAGAAGACATCAAGTGGTTTTTGGCGCGGACATCCGGATGATGTTCCGCCAGACGGTCATACATCCTGAGGACAGGCGATTCCAGTTGATACTCTGGCGTGAGCGCCCTGAGGATCCTGTGACGGTGTATGAACTAAACACAAACACGTATGGTTTGAAATCTAGTCCCTATATCGCCATCAGATCATTGCTTGAATTGGCAGAGCGGGAACGGATCCGCTTTCCCCGTGGGGCTTCCGTGCTGTCACGTGACTTGTATGTTGATGACGTGTGCACCGGAGCCCAAAGTATTGAGGAGGCCCTCCTACTGCGGGATGAATTGATTGAAATATTGAAGACAGGTGGCTACGAGCTACGTAAGTGGTTGTCTAATGAGCCTAAAGTTCTAGAAGGGATCCCGGAGGATCACCAACAGAACCCTCACCTGTTTGAGGATGTGGATGATCCCAACAGGATAGCGGTGCTGGGCATGCAGTACCAGCCGCTAACCGATATTTTTACATTCCAAGTGGACTTGGAAATACCAAAGGTCTGGACTAAGAGAACAGTGTTGTCAGTAATAGCTCGTATGTTTGATCCAAGCGGTTGGATCAGTCCAGTAATATTCTCTGCGAAGTGTCTTCTTCAGAGACTTTGGACTTTGGGCGTCTCGTGGGACGAGCCGCTGTTTGGCTCTCCATTGGATGATTGGCTCGAGTTGTTTTCATCGATTAAGGAAGTCAATCGGATTGCTCTTGCCTCGTCGAATATTGCCCCCGGGAAATATCGAGCCAGCCTGCATGGCTTTTGTGACGCGTCGGAGCGAGGCTACGCCGCGTCAGTCTATATGCGGACAGTTGACGCCGATGGCCGGGTCAATGTCTCGCTTTTGTTAGGGAAGAGCAAGGTCGCCCCCATCAGGACTAGGCTGACTATTCCCAAGCTTGAGTTGAGTGGAGCTCACCTTCTCTCTAAATTGTTGCATCACGTTGCCAGTGAACTGGCGGCCACGGTCGAAATACGGGACATCTTCGCCTGGTCGGATAGCCAGGTCGCGCTTGCATGGTTGCGCGCGGCCCCACATACCTTGGAGGTTTTTGTGGGAAATCGGGTTTCCCAAATCCAGAATATCGGAATTGATATAACATGGAGACATGTGCCGGGAGAGCTTAACCCAGCGGACTGTGCCTCCCGAGGTTGTACGGCACCAGAATTGGTGTCACACCCGCTCTGGTGGGGTCCAGAGTGGCTGATGGGATCAGAAACTTCTTGGCCTGTCTGTCAGACAGATGTTACTTCTTTGAGTTTGACTGGGCTTCGTGTACATGCTGTAGTCGCTGAGACGACGTCGGAGCCGGATTGGCTACTTGCTCGGTATAGCAGTTTGGATAAGCTTCTGGGTGTTACCAGTTGGATTAAGCGTTTCATACATAATTGTAGAAACCCACAGGCAAAGCGGTTGGAGCCGATTGCAGGTGCAGAAGAGCGCCGGAGCGCATTGTTGCATTGGGTCCGTGTCGTGCAGACCGGACGGTTTGAGTCAGAGCTTCATATTTTGCGCGAAGCACGCGCTAAGTTGAAGGGCGCGGTCGCTCGTTTGAACCCGTACATCGACTCGGATGGGCTTCTTCGGGTTGGAGGCAGGCTCCGGAAGGCGGATCTTCCATATGAGACTCGCCATCCTCTGTTGTTGCCCAAGGGCGGACCCTTGGTGCAGCTTTTGGTGTCTGATCGACACATTCGTAACGCCCATGCTGGGTGCAATGCTTTGTTGGCTATTTTGCAACGCGAATTTTTGGATTTTGTCTGCCCGAAGAGCAATCCGTAGTGTTCTGTTTCGATGTATTGCATGTTATAGGTTGAAGGCATCCACGATGCAACCACAGATGGGTGATTTGCCCGCTGATCGAATCCGACCTTCGAGGCCGTTTGACGGCGTTGGAACCGATTTTGCCGGTCCCTTTTCGATCAAAGCTTCTCCCTTTCGTAATGCCCGTATTGTGAAGGGCTATTTGTGTGTATTTGTTTGTTTGGCCACCAAGGCTGTCCATTTGGAGGTGGTATCGGCTCTGACTACGGGGGCCTTCGTCGCCGCGTTGGATCGCTTTGTTTCGCGTCGAGGTCTACCTTCCCTTATTAGGTCGGATAATGGCACAAACTATAAAGGAACTGTAAATTATCTTAAGGATGTTTCTGTGTTTATTGATAAAAATTGTACTAGTTTAAGTCAAATTGCTGCCCAAAGGGGAATAACCTGGAAGTTTAGTCCCCCAAGTTGCCCCCATTGGGGAGGGATTTTTGAAGCGGCTGTGAAATCCGCAAAGACCCACCTCCGCCGCATTATCGGAGAAACGGCTCTAACTTTTGAAGAGCTGGCCACAGTGTTTTGTAAAGTTGAGGCGGTCCTCAACTCTCGTCCTCTCTGTCCGCTATCTCCAGATCCAAATGACTTGGAAGCTCTCACCCCCGGTCATTTTTTGGTGGGAGGGCCGTTGAATGCCCTGCCCGAATACCCGTGGAAGGATGAACGCGTATATCGGTTGTCGCGTTTTCAAATGTTGCAGCAAATGAGCCAGGACTTTTGGCGTCGCTGGTCGCTTGAATATTTGCATTTGCTGCAGCAAAGAGTGAAGTGGACAGACAGGACTGAGCCTCCCAGGGAGGGTGATTTAGTATTGTTAAAAGAGGCAAATTTGCCCTCATTGCTTTGGCGACGAGCTCGCATATTACGTTTGATTCTTGGCGGAGATGGCACTCCGCGTGTGGCTGAGGTGTTGGTCGACGGTTCGATTTTAAGGAGAGGTGTGACCTCTCTCGCCCGCCTTCCCGTAGAGTAAGCTAGCGGTCTGCTTCTCAGACCGGGACGGGGGGATGTTTGTAATATATTGGGTAAAACTAAACGCAGGCGTTTCGCATTGCTGCCGCCAGAGGGCGTTCGGGGTTTTCACACTGCTAGCGTGGATGGCGTCGCGTGTGGTGTCCGCCATTGCATTGTCCAGGGCGATATCGGTTTGATTTTAATACGCGGAGCGGTCTCGCGTCTTTTGCTTGTTGTTTAGTTTGAGTGATAATTGTGAATTTCCTGTTTGTTAAATAACTATTGAATTGGTGTTTGTGAAAAACTCTGTTATTGTGACTTTTTCTTGTGAGAGGTGAAACGTGGCTGGCTGTTCACATCTGGCTGTTCCCGAGTGAAACTACGGGAAGAAATCTATTTAGTTGTTATGGGGAATTGAGATCTCAAGGGTTAGGTAGGGTGATTAGGAATTCCCCCTTCCCGAAGACACTCAAGTTTGGATCCGAAGAGAAAGAAGATTTAATTTGGTAATTTATAGGTTAGGTTATCATATAGGGCCCTGTAGCTCCCTTCATAAGCTACGGTGGTAGCAGACTGCGTATAGCTTAAGTTAGATTCTAGTCGGACAAGCGTGGTGTCGCGTGGAGATTTTTTCCCGGTACTTAATTTTACCGGTAGATTTTTTCCCGGTAAAGTTCCGGTACAGAATTCTTCCCGCCGCTTCGTTTGTCCGGATTCTCTCTGCCACATTTTCTGGCAGCAGAGCGTAGTTGCTCTGCACACTATTTCTAAGCATATTTAAATAAAAAATGACTCTGAATTTGAGCAAACCCATCTTTAATTTTTTCTAAAAGTGGATTTTTGATGATTGATAACAAACAAATATTTACACGCATATTTACACACATTCAAACTTTTGCATTTTTATTGTAATACTAGCTGCGCACAGGGGCTCCGCTCCTGTGGGAATTTTGGGATAAAATTCCTCCATACTACGTGATTGAGTAACAAACATCCACACATTCAACCTTTCGCATTTATAATTTTATGGATGCCGGAAATAAGGATATGAGAGATAGCTTGAAAGCACAGACTGAACTTTTTTTATTATGTTTAAAGATGAGCTTATAATATAACTTATAAAGTACTTATACACACACACTACTACTAAGTACAAACAGACAGACACAAGTACAAACTATAAGTACTAAGTACTTATACTAAGTACTTATAGTCACAATGTTAGTTTCAAAGTGATCTTAGATGCTCGTTTGTTCGAAGGTGTGACTTCTCATTGTATTAAATCTACCATAGTATGTGTAGCAATCGATTAATTCTCATACATAATAGTATACATATTATGTACTACACCTAAATACGTCTACAACTTGTAAAATTAAGCACAACCAAATCTTATATATAGATTTGAGACTTATCACCGCGGCATAGAGTTCCAAGTTCGATGACCAATAAAAACAAGCCATTTGAAAATTAAATATCGAGCATTCATCATGTCCAATAAGCGCATAACACGCGGACAGACAGGCAATCATTTCTCCAAATTATATCCATGTCTGAGGATACAGTACAACCACGATTTTTTGCGCGTGAGTGAGGGCGCCACTTACGTTTTAAATAGGAAATTTTAATAGCTAACATTAGTTCGCTTTCCTACCACGCGACAAAGATCATGGTCGTACTGTAGATCGACATAATCTGTGACCTAACGCCTGAGGGCTTGTTATACTATTACAGTTTCAGCGTTGTAACCACAGAAATCGGAATAATTTATCAGACAATAGAAAGGACATAGTCATTTTGTTTTGCCGTCGACTGACATAAACGGCATTGGCCTCTGAAGCTAAGGAGCTTATTCACAAACTTCGATTCGAGAAAACGACTGATATGTGTAAATCGAATAGAATTTCTAGGTTTGTGCGAACGTTCATTGTCATATAAAAATATAGCAGATGGCCGTTCTAGATTGTGTGTTATTCTGATTTCTGCGCTGTAGTCAATTACGTATGTTAGAAACTAATAACAGATGACCGAGATTATCATTCGAAAATATTTGATGTAACAATTCTATTTAATTTTTTTAATTGTGATTGAAATAAAAAAGAGACGAAGTTTATCGCATGAATGAAATAAAATCAATAGTAAGTATCTACTTATTTTAAATGATTTTTATTATCTTCTATATATATATAATTCAAAGGTGACTGACTTACTGACTGACTGACATAGTGATCTATCAACGCACAGCTCAAACCACTGGACGGATCGGGCTGAAATTTGGCATGCATGGTAGATGTTATGACGTAGGCATCCGCTAAAAAAGGATTAACGCGAGCGAAGCCGCGGGCGGCAGCTAGTTATTCATAAATAGATTTTGCATGACCAAATAAGCAAATGTTGATAATGTTGTGAATAACAACCAATGTAACCACATTTTTGCAAATAAGGAACTGAATTGAATGTAACGCAAGCAAAGACTTTCAATAATCTATTAACAAGTTTGGTAACTTTCCCATTTTCGTATGCTAGAATAATTCCCATGCATCCCTTTCCTCTCCTCCTTTAGTCGTATAGGTACCTCATGACTGAGGGCCGTGGTCATTATGTCGAATGAAACACACACAACGACTATCTTGGCAATATTAATGGAGTGGTTTGCCATTGCCTTCTCCATTTCATCAACTAGCGTGAAGATTTCCTCACAATGTTTTCCTTCACCGGAAGCAAGTGGTGGTCGATGAAAACTACCATACATGAGTCAGATTGGTCTACAAAATCATGTAGCATGGAAAGGGCAGGATTCGAACCTGGGACCTTTGTAGTCACAGGCGGGCGCCCTACCACTCGGCCACCCTTTTCTCTAGAGCTACAGAAAAAGGCCGGCAACAATCTTGTGATACTCCTGGTGTTGCAGTAGTCCATGGGCAGCGGTGATCGCTTACCATCAGGTGACCCGCTTGCTCGTTTGCCGCCCTATGTTATAAAAAAAATGTACGGGCTCCTGCTTGGTTTCCGTACACTTAGAGATGCTATGCTGATTGTCAATTATGCTGAATGTCAGACAGACCCGGGTCGCGAAGATGTTAATGAAACGACGTCTGAATCTGCCGAGTGCGTTTATTACACTAAAGTAAAACTATGATAATGTCACTGTCGAAAAGTAGGTTGCATGTAGTGCTGTGTACGACAAAATTATAAAACGTGAAAAAATGTAAAATTATGTAAGAATGTTCTACTTAGCCTGAACAAAAAAGCTACCCTAAAATTCCCACGGAGGCGAAATAGCTGGGCACAACCAGTTTATTAATACCTGTATTAGTTAACAGTAATTTATCTTCGTTTAACTGGTATTTAAATAAATAACATGACAGACATACTGAGCGCTCTGGGCGGTTACATACATTATAGTACAGAAAGCATGTCCCACTCTAATGATATGTGGACTATGTAGACGACCTTGTGGAGGCTACATGTCATTTGATGTACAGATCTAGGCCAATTGCAGACACCGCCCTTAAATATGAAGTGAAATAACATTTACTATACTTAGTATAGAGTCCACTTTGATTCTTTGGGCTACAATTTAATGCGAATATTTCAACGTGCGACAATACTATCTTAAACGCGGACTAAGTTGCGGGCAAATGCTAGTTAGTTACATATTTCAGTAAGAATTTTATAAAAAAAATACATTGCTCCTTTAACGACGTTGGTTGCGGCTTCCGAAGCCTACGCCCTCTCTCATGACTTGATATACAATGTCAAGAAAAGTCAAGTCATGGTCTTTGGGGACGGGAGGAAGCTATATGACAAATTTCCACCAGTGTACCTCAACAATACTATACTCTGACACTGCACAGAGGACGTATAAATTTAAATATCTCGGCCATATGCTGACTCCCGACCTCAAGGACGATGAAGACATCGAGAGGGAGCGGAGGGCTTTGTCAGTAAGAGCGAACATGCTAGCTCGCAGATTTGCGCGTTGTTCTGGGGAAGTAAAACTTACCCTATTTAAAGCTTTTTGCTGTTCTTTTTACAGAGGACGTATAAATTTAAATATCTCGGCCATATGCTGACTCCCGACCTCAAGGACGATGAAGACATCGAGAGGGAGCGGAGGGCTTTGTCAGTGAGAGCGAACATGCTAGCTCGCAGATTTGCGCGTTGTTCTGGGGAAGTAAAACTTACCCTATTTAAAGCTTTTTGCTGTTCTTTTTACACGTGCAGTCTGTGGGCAAGGTATACTCAAAAACCTTATGAAGCTCTTCGCGTGCAGTTCAACAATGCGTTCAGGGTGCTGTTGAGGTTATCTCGCTTTTGTAGCGCATCAGGAATGTTCGCTGATGCACGGGTGGATTGTTTTAACACAATAATGCGTAAAAGGTGTGCATCCCTGGTGCGCCGAGTGCGAGAGAGCAACAACAGCATCTTGCGCATGATCACAAGCAGGCTGGACTGTGCATACGTAGGCCATTGCTGCCATAAAGCCGGGGGGATGGTGCAGGAGTGGCCTCCGCAATAAATTTTGTAAATAATTCCTACTAACATACCATAAGTTTACTAACATTATGAGCCCTGGTTACTTGAATAAATATTATTTCATTCATTCATTTAACATTACAGGAAAAACATAAAACGAAAGCTTTTTACTATACTACTTAAAGCTTCAAGTTACAAGTGTCATTTCACATTAAACCTTATATAACATTCAGCTGCTATTTACACAATAATTGTTATTTATTCTAATTAAAAAGTATTGTAAACGATAAACGTAATTATATTGGCGAATTATTGGCCGTTATCGATACAACTGATTATTATGATTATTACAAGCACAAGCCTATTAGATAACTACATATAACGGTTAGAAAATTGTTTGTATTTCCGTTTGAATGTAATAAAAGTTGATCATTAGGTATTGGCATTATTACGTAGTTATTTATCTCTTACGGGATAGACAGAGCCAAGAGTCGCGAGACTCGAAGGCCACGCTTAGCTGAATAGTGGACTTTTTGATAAAATGGAGATTCAGATATAGTGACAGGTTGCTAGCCCATCGCCTATGACTATGAGTGGAGGAATCCCCAGTTTAAAGCCCTTTCCCTCGATTGACTTTTACAATCTGCGCGGGAAGAGAAGCAGCTGGCACATTCGATGTTATTTCTTCGCTCCCAGACCAGCATGGAAGCAAAAATGTTATAAAAAGTGATCATTAGAAATAGGTATTATTATGTAGTTATTTATCTCTTACAGGATAGACAGAGCCAAGAGTCGTGAGACTCGAAGGCCACGCTTAGCTGAATGGTGGGCTTACTGGTGGAAAGGAGATTCAGATATAGTAACAGGTTTCTAGCCCATCGCCTATGACAAGCCTCAGTTTAAAACCCATTCCCTTGATTGACATTTACAATCTGCATGGGAAGAGATCTGACATTCTTTGCTTTTTCTGCGCTCCTAAAGCAGCATGGAAGCAATAATCCTAATCCTAACTGATATTATAAATGCGAAGGTGAGTTTGTTTGTTACCTCTTCACGTTCTATCTACTAAACCAATATTACTGAAATTTCGCATACACATAGTTAGAAGCATGGAGAAGGACATAGGGTACCCTTTCATCCCTTTCATCGCGGGAAAAAGCTCTGTTCCCGTTGGAAATTCACGCGGGCGAAGCTGAGGTCAAAAGCTAGTAGATGAATAAAAAGTAAATATATGAACTGATAATGAACTGTTTATAAGAAAGAAACGGCAGAAATGAACTGTTTATAACAGAACCTGCTTATTTATACAAGTAATAAAGAAATCAATGAATCTATGATCACGATCATCATTCTAATCATCATCATAATAAAGTTTCACTCTCTATAAAGGGATCTCAAATTATTGTGAAAGTGTACACTGTACATGAGCTGTGCTAACCTGTTAGCGATTTTTGATAGCTACTTAATGCCCGGGTACAACGAGCTTAGTGACTTTATGCTTAATGTGTACAGTGGGCCACATAGAAAAGTATATCACCTGAAATACGATCCACTATAAAAAAGTGCTATACTTTTCCATGTGGCCGACTGTACGATGATAGCTTTTAATTTATGTTCGCAGAATTCTGGAAACCAATTTTATTCAGCGAATGAAGTAAAGAAGAAACCCAGAGATCTTAACTTTGCTTCGTATAGAACCAAGTTGTTCTGACTTTGCTAGTTTTTAAGTTAGTCTGTGTGTTTGTTTTGATGCGCTTATCTTCGGAACGTATTTAAAAAAAAAATGAGTGAACCCCAAATATTGGTGATATCAAATAGCATGCCCTTCACCGAGTTTTCGTTACACTTTTTCGTCCCTTTTCACGAAATATCTTCCAAAAACGGTGGAAAGATGTAAAACATAAAAAATACTTAGATTACTTAGTTAAAATACTGTTACGTACTATGTGATGGCATATTGTAAACCAAGCCTTAGTATTTTTTGCATATCCCCATCCACACTAATCATTGTGTTGCTATGACAACTTTGGGAGGCAATTGTAGTTTTGATGTAGCAATTTATTTGGTTACAAAAAATATGAAAAAACCTTTAGCCTTAATAAGACCTTATTTCTATGTCTATATATTTTTTTTATTTAGATCATTTAACATATAATTTGAAGAGCCATACATTGAATGAATCATTATTTATTGAATGATTTATGTTCCAGAAACAAATTTAATATTCAATAATTTGGAACCATTTTGGCAATAAAATAAAGCAGACTGATGCCATTTCTGTTGAATTATAAGTATCTTTCACATTTCTATGTATGTATCATAGCAAACAGGTATCATTCTAGCAAACGCACTATGACACTATATAACTTAGCAACTTCAAGGAAGCATTACCACTGTAATTTAATTGTAATAATTCAGTGCGAAGTGCCATGTGAAATGTTTAACTTTCTACTTTGCCCTTTGGATCGCCGATGCTTTATTGAATATGCAAAACCTCATGGTATAATGTTCGTGCTGCCACATAATGTTTTGATGAAATCGCACACCTTCATATGCTTCTCCATCAATCACGGTTAAGATTAGTAAACCATTAGAGGATAATTACACTGTCGCTAGTTATTATGCTATGTGAAAGATTTGGTTTTTTAACTAAATTATTTATCCTAAACGAAAAAAAAATAATCATAAATTGTTTTTTGGCAATTTATTTTTTCTTATTTATCTAAAAAAAACTTGAACCTTTTCAGAAATTTGTGATGATTTTCTTAAATGAGTCATGTGACTAAAAAGTATGAGGTAGCTTAATTTGATCCATTTTGAACATTTTTCAGTTAGGTTTAGATACTTTGAAACTAGGCTGTGACTGGTCAACTAATTCAACTATTATTTTGAACATTAAATATTGTCATGTTTTTAATTATTTGAAATTAATCAATTTACTTAAATTTTCGTAATTGCGGGAAACTTAAAGAAAATTTTAAATTTATCTTTGAACATGTTACTGAGTCGTATAAAGCTGACATCGTAGACCGCAGTTCACATATATTTATATCTTATTCTCTCGGCTCCATTTTGAAATGTGTCCCCTTAACATTTAAGATAATGACATGCACATTGCACATATCGTTTATGCATGTAGACGAATTGTTATGACGAGACAACGTGGTACCTATTACTTTCTATTAATTTGATCGTCAATACGACTAAAGAAGTTCAGACGGAGTGTCATAGTACTCGTAGGACGAAGCATAAAAAAGAATGCCGCAAAAATGAACAGAACTTAACTAACTTATATTTTACTTATCAATCAAGCCGTTGTCGCCTTTATGAGAAGTTTAGGCCTTTGACTCCTCTTGAACCATTTAGATAGAAATTTTATATGAAAGGTTTACGTATATAACTTTTATCCGTGCGAAGCCTGGCCGGGTCGTTAATCCAAGATACAATACACTACAAAATATTTTATTGCACACTAGTAATTACATGGTAAGTATACATATCGATAAAAAAGTTACTGTTTCGATTGATTGGATTACCGATTGCAATAATCTTTACAAAGATTTGTAAAATAGAGATCTCTTTTTCACGTTTAAAATATTAGGATGGTATCAACGTTTACGTCTTTACTTTTTTTTTCTTAACATGCATTTGCTTTATCGGTATTTGGTATTTGTCATGCGTGGATAAATAAGATTACTCGTTTGCGTAACTGATTAATGATATATATTCGTAAGTCGGTTTGTTTGTTCCTAATAGTTTAGTCTGAATGCGGATCCGTTAATTGATTGAAAGTGTAAACAAAAACAATATCCGGATGATTCGGCATTTTAAGTTCAATAAATTAACGATGTTTAATATGTTAATACTTTTGAACCAATCATAACAGTTATTAAGTGTACCTAATTATCATGAAAAATTGTATTAAATTACACAACATTAAATAAAAACACACAAACATAATTTTAACAAGTGTGACCTAAAATTAAACATAAGCATTAGTATTTAAGCAGCTTTTAGCGATTGAAATATATAGTTACGTCACAAATCCACGGAAGCTTAAATCTAATAGTCACATGCATTCAGCAAAAACCAATTAAAATAATTCAATGACACATGTAAGTGTTATGTCGCATCAATAAGTTGGCCCAAAGATGGCCCAATCCAAACATCGACGTACATTGTTTAGTTTTTATTATATCATCGCATATCTCGCCTTAAAACCAAGCAATGGACGTCTATTGGTCCCAACATTGGGCAACATGTACAGTACATTGGGCCTTATAATAAAGAGTCATGCAAACATGCGACATTTGTATTGCTTTATGCGATGGATTAGAGCTAATAAATCTTAATTTGACAATCCCAATATTGTTCGGCCTCTTGCATTTATAATAGAATGAATGTTTAACTTATTTCCGCTTCGTTACCTTTACGTGTGGCCACGAAAACAGCGATCTGCCGTTCTTTTTCTAACCTATGTTCAATACCCTATTCAAATTTATTACGACGCTCTATCATTTTATCTTATTGAGTAGAATGCACGAACAAACGATCTGTTATATATAGTTTCTAAAGTGCTTGAAGATCCCAGAAGATTTGTAGCCTTTGTAGGTTACTATTATCCAATGGCGACCAGGACTTTTTATGTAGTTTGATCGTGCTTTTCAGATAGTGAGACGATTCAGCCAAAAAAAATAGGTACTTTAGTTGATTTTTTTATTTATTTGTATGTAGTATACATTACAACACATTGTTAAATAATTTCTTGTGAAATTCAAACCCAAGACTTACGACGGAGGTAGCTTATTATATGTTAAATTAAAAATTCCTACCAACGTCACTGTATTTTAAGGTTATCTAAAATGCTAGTAGTTTTTGCTTTGAGACTTATAATACAATTATATGATTATATAATTAGTTATTGACTTGAAAAAGTGCCTTCTTTGAAGGCCTAATTTCAATAAAGAATTTTTTATTTTTGATTTTGATTTCGATCACAATTATGCGAGTTTCGCGGCCCCAGTCCCCATACCGCACATGAGCCGCGGAACAAAGCGTAGCGAAAGGTAATAACGTAATATGCAATTTGTCAATGTGCCATATTGCAAACCATTTGCTAATAACTCATCCGATTTAATGTGGCCTGTCAATTGTCTTAAACCCCATTCGATTCAGTGACCTATGCGCGTGAGTTTCATATTGCGAGAGCTCTATCTAGCTTGGTTGGGGTATTGACAACTGTCAAAGCTGACGCCTCGTAGATTCCGTCAACTCGTGCACAATGCTGTCAGCTGGCTAATGAAATGTATTGTGTCATTGTATTAAGAATTACCTGTTGCCTGCTGCACCGCCTGCGAAAAATTAAGTTTTCACAATACATATTTTCGCCTCTTGGGGAATAATTTTTGACCGCGGGTCATCAACTATAGTCATACTTAATTTCATCAAAATCGGTCATCAAAAAGGTTAAGCCCTGAAAGTGTAACAGACAGACGGACAAACGGACTTCTGCACTTATAATATTAGATGGATTAACCTTTGATTAACATGTCCTTATAATGACGCTCTGATTAGTGGCAAGCGCAGCGTAGGACATCCACCATCGTGATATGACAATCTTATTACCTATACCAAATTCTTCATATACGCTACCGGTACTTTCCGGTACTCTATATGAGAATTTGGTAATTTGGCCCCGATGACAATATCGTAAAAGTCGCAAAAAAAGAAACGCTATATGCAGGCCGCTTTTAATTAGTCTATGTGAAAGTCTATGAGAGAGTCCTACGACCAGCATTGGACTTGAAATATTCTACCAGGTGTCAGCACCTTTTTTTTTATTTCGCAGGGGGAGATGCATATAGACACTGAGTGTGGGACTCCTGGGCTGCTAGTCGACCCAGACTACCCACTAAAACCCCCTGCGGCGTTTCCGCGCCTGACGTTGCTGGGGGCGTCATGGGTTCGCGCACATTCTATTACGACGCCCCCCGGCTTTGCCTTACGAGTAAGGGCAGACATCTGTCAGATGGTACAACGCTGTCAATGTCGATGTGTCAAACTCAAATAACAATATTGTACCATTGACATGACCTTACTCGCCAGTAGCACTTGTGAGCGTGAATACGTTAACCCTCATTAAAAAACGACGTAATGTTTTGATTAAACATGTCAAAACTCTTTTCAAATTCTTGCTTTGTACATCTTGTAATCGATATCTTTTATAAAAGCTTAGCTGATTTGATAGGATAAAAACGAAGGTAATATGATTATGTAAATCAATTTGAATGTTTGGCTAATGATTACTTAAAGAATTTTTTTTGATGGAACTAGTTGGTATTCACAACTTATTGACGCCTCGACACATGAACCTTCTAAAATTAATCCTATGTTTTTACATAAGTCAGCTTCATTATTTAAGTAGGTTTAAAGGAAGCGACATAGATTACTAATTAGCTAATTTGTATGGTAGAGATCAAGGTAAGTACATCCAGCAGCTATCTCTTTTCTTTATCTATATATCTATACTTATTTAGAATTGTTCTTAATTATTTTTTTTTAGAACTAGCTTTCGCCCGCCGCTTCGCCCGCGTGAATTTCCCACGGGAACAGTGCTTTTTCCCGGGATGAAAAGTACCCTATGTCCTTCTCCGTACTTCCAGCTATGTGTATGCGAAATTTCAGGAAGATTGGTTCAGTAGATAAAGCGTGAAGAGGTAACAAAAAAACTCACTTTCGCATTTATAATATAAGTTAGGATTAGCATTACATAAATAAAATGTACGATTGTAGATATAAATAAGATTAATATGATTGCTCTTTAAAGTAGTTCATTCCTAGTTCATTGAATGAACCTTGTGTTTCTTTGCATCTAAGACATTGAGACAGAATATCATTAATCAAAAGAAAATCGTTATGACTCACGAACGAAAAGAAAAGCCGAATTTCTATTAGCGTCGTGACTCAAGATAAGGGCTCATAGGTTTTCCCGGTTGTTATGGAAATACCCACTTATCTTCCAAGATATGAGGCGCCGACTAACTGGCTGACGCATCCTATGAGAACTTTCATTAATTGCACCCATTGGAAAAGCACCTGGCTTAAAAGTATCGTATATTTTGCGTTACACTAATTTATTATTGGTGCAGTTGGAGCACTTCGTGCAACAAAATTAGGCCATATTACAGTACAAGAAGGTAAGAAATATTAAGCACTTAGCTTTTTATACCAATGCAGAAACGAAATACGAGTAGCAATGGCAAACCACTCCATTAACATTGTCAAGATAGTCGTTGTGTTTAGAGATGGGTTAAGGACTGAGTATTTATCTAAGGATGAGTAAATACTCATAAATACCCATTTCTACTGAGTTTTTATCCTTAATCGACAGTAAATATTTTTTAATGAGTTAGTCTCAAAAATTGAATTGGAACTGTGAATTTACAAAATTTTATTTTTATTTTTGGATTTTTGAGCATCTCAGATGCAATATTAGTACTAAAGTACTCTCATATAGAAATAAGATATGGTGAAAAAATTAGGTGACGCATGCCTAATGCGTTTCAATAGAAATTGGATATGGTGAAGATTTTCGATGTGCAGGATTGAAATGCGATAGCTCAGTTGGAAGAGCAAGGTCGTATAAAGACCTGGTCGCGGGTTCAAGTCCTGCTCGCATGGAATTTTTTCACCATATCTTATTTCTATATGAGAGTACTTTTGATATAGAACTTATTGGTGTGATTAATTAATAAGTACTTAATGGAAAAGTACCAAAATTGCAATGCATTTATTCTAAATCTACAAATTCTGTCAATAATCGTCTGTAGGATTACCCTTTTAACTACTCATGTGGTAGGATAGTGTTTTTTAGGGTTCCGTACTCAAAGAGTAAAAACGGGACCCATTACTAAGACTCCGCTGTCCGTCCGTCTGTCTGTTACCAGGCTGTATCTCATGAACTGTGATAGCTTGACAGTTGAAATTTTCACAGATGATGTGTTTCTGTTGTCGCTATAACAACAAATACTAAAAAAAGAATAAAATAAAGGGGAGAGCCCCCAAATTTATTTTACAACAAACGTGTTTTTGTTTTTGCCGTTTTTTGCTATATTTTTAAATGTTGTATAGATAATGGTATAGGATAGGACCCTTCGTGCGCGAGTCCGACTCGTACTTGGCCGGTTTCATTGTTACTTGTAACAACACGCGTACCTCACTTGAAAACGACAGTTGGCTCTCATCAGTCCTAGAAAGTGCACGCGATAGTTATTGAAGGACTGGACTTAACATTATTGTTTATAGTAATTAACCTTTTATTCTAACCCGACGAGATCAATAAATGTACCGCGGCTAGTACTTAGAACTTTAATGTTTAGTTAAGCTTTTAGTACGGCTCCTTGTCCTAAAAAAATCGATTTTATGGTCCTATCCGAAAGAAAGCATAAAACTTGCATAAATGTAACTTTCATATATGTATTTTAATATTGATATGGAAACACGTCGATAAATGATTGTTTCCCCCCCTTTCCCTCCCCATTTTATATCCCAAATCGTGGTTTTTCTATTTTTTATGAAAACGGTAAATGCTACGCAAAAACTGTCGAAGACCAATAAGTTCTTCATTAAATTCTCTATAATATTGCCTTTGGATGTATGTTGATAGGAGTTCTCTCTCTCAGCCGAAAGACGTCCACTGCTGGACAAAGGCCTCCCCCAAATATTTCCACAATACCGGTCCTGCGCTGCCCGCATCCATGCGCGTCCCGCGACCGTCACCAGGTCGTCGGTCCACCGAGTGGGAGGCCTGCCAACACTACGTTTTCCGGTTCGTGGTCGCCACTCGAGAACTTTTCTACCCCAACGGCTATCTTTTCTACGAGCTATGTGCCCCGACCACTGCCACTTAAGTTTGGTGATTCTGCGGGCTATGTCGGTTACTTTAGTTTTCCTACGGATCTCCTCATTTCCGATTCGAGGAAACTCCGAGCATAGCGCGCTCCATCGCCCTTTGGGTGACCTTGAGCCTTCTTATGAGGCCCATAGTAAGCGACCACGTCTCTGTTCCGTATGTCATTACTGGCAACACACATTGGTCAAAGACACTTGAGACATTGCGGTATTTTGGACTAAAAAAAAAAAAAAAAAAAAAAAAGATATCGCGAAGCTTCCCGAACGCTGCCCAGCCGAGTTGGATTCGACGATTGACCTCTTTCTCAAAGTTGGACTTAACTAACTGAACTGTTTGTCCCAGGTATACATAATTGTCAACAACTTCGAGTGTAGAGTCTCCAACCTTCAGAGGAGTGGATGCGACACGGATATTAAACATCATTTTCGTCTTGTCCATGTTCATTTTTAGACCCACTTGTTGAGAGGCTCTTCAGAGGCCATCGAGCACTGTGCCTAGGTCTTCAAGGTCTCAGCAATGACTACGATATCGTCAGCGAATCGAAGGTGGGTGATGTACTCGCCATTAATATTGATACCGAGTCAGCTCCAGTCCAGAAGCTTGAAAACATCTTCCAGGGCGGCAGTGAACAGTTTCGGAGATATCACGTCTCCCTGTCTCACCCCTCGCTGCAACTGGATAGGTTTCGAGCCTTGATCCTGGAGACGGACCGACGTGGTGGCGTTTTCATACAAACACTTCAGCGCTTCTATATATCGATAGTCAATTTAACACCGTTGGAGAGACTGTAGCAGAGCCCAGGTCTCGATCGAATCGAAGGCTTTCTCGTAGTCCACAAACGCCAAGCATAATGGCTGATTATACTTTGCAGTCTTCTGTATAATCTGCCGCAGCGTATGTATGTGGTCTACGGTACTAAAGCCTTTTCGTGAATAAGGACTTGATAGGACTTACAGCTTACAAAATATACCCATGCTAAAATATTTTTTTTCTTTAAATACTAACTTTTACTATTACTGCATGGCCGTAAAAGTGGCGGAACACTTTTTGGGTACAATCTGAATGGATCGTTGGAATGTAAAATCTGTTTTTACTAAATAAATGATTTTGAATTTTTTCTTTTTAAACTTTGTTGGCGATGGTAACATATGTCGACACGAAGTCTGGGACCACTATATCAGAAATCGAATGCTGTCCGTGATATTAAATACGAAATTCTACCAAGACCGTGCGTGTGACTGTACCTAGCGATTGACATTGTTCTATCCATACTAATATTATAAATGCGAAAGTTTGGATGTGAGTTTGTGAGTTTGTGAATTTGTGAATTTGTGAGTTTGTGAGTTTGTGAGTTTGTGAGTTTGTGAGGATGTTTGTTACTCAATCACGCAAAATCTACTGGACGGATTTCGATGAAATTTGGTACAGAGGTAGATAATGACCTGGAATAGCACATAGGCTACTTTTTATCCCGGGAAAAAGCACTGTTCCCGTGGGAAATTCACGCGGGCGAAGCCGCGGGCAAAAGCTAGTATATTAATAAATAAGTTAGAATGTTAGTTCTGTGTTAGTTCTATAGAAATAAATGTAACTCGTCATTTGTTCCGCTTTTTTTTTAAAGATTTTCGCCCCGAACTGTCGTCGTCAGCCAGCGATGTACTTTTTTATTAGGCGTTGTAGAAATATAAAACTGGTGTCAGCCGTTAGTTCTATGAAACGTCTCACTATTTATGTACTTTTATTCAATAAAATCTATAACATTACAAGAATAAAAGTTCGAAAAGAAATGTTGTGCTCAGCGATGTATTTCTAAAATTCGCAAAAAATATAACCAAATTAAACTTTATATCATAGTTCTTTATAAGATCAGTCTAAATAATTTAGTTTGGCGTAGTTATATACATAAAATAAATAAATAAACCACTGCGAAACATATTCCTTACTCATTTGTTAACAAAACGTAAGAAAGTTCACTTAAATTTAGCTCTTATTGAGCATATACATAGGGGCGAAAATAGAATGATACTTGCTTGGTTATATATACTTATGGAATAAACCAGATATTCACAACACAACCGCCGTAATTTTTGACGTACCTATCATAAACAAATAGACGGCCTGTCCCTCTCAAAAAGTGTCCTAGGCAAAACTTTGATCGGTCAAAGCAAGTATCATTGCCAGTCTATTTTCGCCCCTATGTATATGCTCAATAAGAGCTAAATTTAAGTGAACTTTCTTACGTTTTGTTAACAAATAAGTAATATGTTCCGCAGTGGTTGATTTATTTATTTTATGTATATAACTACGCAAAACTAAATTATTTAGACTGATCTGATAAAGAACTATGGTATAAAGTCTAATTTGGATATATTTTTTACGAATTTTAGAAATACATCGCTGAGCACAACATTTCTTTTCGAACTTTTATTCTTGTAATGTTATAGATTTTATTGAATAAAAGTACATAGATAGTGAGACGTTTCATAGAACTAACGACTGACACCAGTTTTATATTTCTACAACGCCTAATAAAAAGTACATCGCTGGCGGACGACGACAGTTCGGGGCGAAAATCTTTAAATAAAAAGCGGAACAAATGACGAGTTACATTTAATTCTATAGAACTAACACAGAACTAACAATCTAACTTATTTATTAATACATAGAACAATGTCAATCGCTAGGTACAGTCACACAGACCGTGCAGTAATAGTTAAAGTTCGCATTAAAAAAAACATTCTTGTAGCATGGGCATATTTTGTAAACTATAAGTCCTCTATCAACATGCATCCGAAGGCAATAGATATAAAGAATTTAATGAATAACTATTGGTCTTTGACAGTTTTTGCGTAGCTTTTGCCGTTTTCATAAAAAGTAAGCTAGTAATAGAATTGTAATGTTTAAGTAGTTAACCTTTTATTCTAACCCAACGAGAACAATTAATGTATCGCTGCCAGTACCTACTAAGAATTTTTACATTCAAGTTAACCTTTTATTTTTACCTGAAAAGAACATTAATTGTTCTGATGATCCCATTTTCAGTGCTAAAAATTAAAGGTTAACTTAAATAAAGTATTAAATTAGGGCTCCATTGCATACAAAAGTTTATACTCATGCTTTTGGATAAATACTCAGTAAGAATGAGTAAAAACGGATAAATACTCATATTTATCATTCTTACCCAGTAAATACTATTTAGTATTTACTGACCGCCCATCTCTAGTTGTGTTACATTCGACATAGTGACCACGACCCTCAGTCATGAGGAATACGACCCTGAATCGCAGACAAATCTTTGATAATATTTCAATATCAACAAATAAGTTTCGATACTTCGTTTATGAGCCGTCAACCTGCCTAGTCCACCTAGACTAGGCAGGTTGACGGCTCATAAAGGAATATCTTAACTTACCTATATATTTGTTACATGTTCCGTGTCCATCTGGACAACGGAAAATTATTTTTTCCTGTGTTTCACCTGAAAGTCCTTATTTAATATCATACATGACAATGCAGTCTTAATTTTAAGTGCCATAAAGTTAGATGCTTTAGTTTAATTAAGAATCTCTAGTTTAGTTGGTGCTCTTCAAAAAGGTGCTCTCAATAAAGAGACTGACGTAACTAAGGGTGAAATGACGGAAATATATAAATACCACATTGACAATGTTGTCTTATGGCCTACCAGACGTTTTCTCCCGTAGGCCTACCACAAAAAGACGTTATTTACATTGTAGTTTTTAGAGGCAAGAAAAACTTGCTCAGATAGTTTATGTCCCCGGTTTTAACTCAGTGAATTTATAGTTTTACCTTACTATATTATAGGAAAATTAGCAAAATTGCTAGCTTTTATTTAGATATTTAAAAAAACTCTATTTAACTTTTGAACTTATCTGTTTGTACAGACAAGCAAGAGTCAAAAGTGCAGTCATACCTCGAAGACCTTATTGCATAGCCTTAAAGATTATAATTCTTTGTAGATTCTGATTACACTTTTGTCTCTTACTGTACATCTGTACAGTAGTCGAAAAATATTATAAACTTATATTGCTCAATAGCTACCAATAACATTACATGCAACGGGGTCGAATTTATAACCATCTTTTTAAATTCAGTAGAAAAAACTTATTACAAAACAGACATAGGATTGATTGATTGATTTTAGATTCATTGTAGTAGGTCGTAGTTTGCATTTAATTAGGCTTCTTGAGTAAACACAGCCTTTCACTGATTAGTTTTATCTTTATTTGGTGGTGTGAAGAATGAAGCAACGTTTTTACAAACACACTTTTTGTTGTGCAAACTTTGGAAGATAGAAAATGTGGGTGTCCAACCGTCCATGTGACCCTATTGTTGCCAAATTTTATTTATTTATTTAAAAACTTTATTTACCAAAAAATAGGTACAAAAGGCGGATTTAGTTAATGCTAAAAGCATTCTCTACCAGATAGCCAAAGGCTTAACAATATTTTTCAGAGAATATAATGAATGATGCACATATATGCCTTATATAATATAGTTATTATTATTATTATTTATATTTAATTCAAACACATATTGTCACAAAACTTAACTGCTAACAGTGTACAAAAACCATATATATGTATGTGTATATATCTTAGTGGACTTATTATTATGAGACTGCATTCTTTGATATTTGGTTTGGAATTTCCGTATGTTTTTTTGGTAAATTTTGTTGACGGAATTTGCCTTTAATATAAATCAATATTAATGACCAAATGGTCATATATGTTGTAGTGATAACTACAGAATTATTTTGAACTTCTAACTGGTCAACTTTGCATGTCATATTTTAGGTGAAATAGTTGATATATTGGGATACTATTCCTGTGGCGTATTACCTGCATGATAGGCTCTCGACTCACTACAATAGCAGGCATTCAAATCCATTAGTCTCCAGACAAATTGAATGGGAAAGTGACACACCAGTACACAAATTTCATATGTTGTTTTTACAATACTTATTAAGAAAACAGGGAGACCCGCACATCAAAACGTTCTTTGAGTCACGCCGAAACCATTGGTAGCAATAACTCGACGCGATTTTGTGTACTTACGGAATTATATCAAAAACTAAACATTCATAACAAAACATTCTATGATTAAATTAGACTGTCAACAAAATCTGCAGAGTTGGACGTCTGACATTGACAGCTGGTGACACACGTTCCGTATCAGTTCCTAACCAACCTTTCTTATCATAAACAAATAAGAAATCATGGCTGGATTGTTGTAGAATTTTAATTATTCTCCTTTAATATCGTCGACTTAGATTGTTATAATATTCAACGAATAAATACCTTATTTAAACATTAGTTCTTTTAAAGAATGTTTAAAAGTTGGTTTGACGTGCGTCCGAATTGGGCGAAATGGAACGCGACGAGGCGGAATGTCAAATCAAGTGGAGGGATCTTTCTCTCCCTGGTGAGGCCGCCACGACATGTAACGTGGTTTGAGCAATTATTAATTTTTTGGGGTTTTTTTCACTTTCGCCGCCCTCGGCACCCCGTCATGGGACTATAGTTTAACCTTTAGCTTTAAAATCCGCGATACGCGCAAGGACACAGGGGATATTTGCCGCCACGAAGTTGTCAGGAGGATGAGCTGTTGATATCCACGTGCCCGCCCGGCCGTATGAATTGGCGCTTCCTGGAGTGTCCCCCCATCGCCAGAGGGTGCGGTTTCCCCGGACCGTGGACCGCATGCAACGGCGCAGGCCCCGTCGTCGGCGACCCCAAGGCGCGACACACGGATCCTAACCTTATTTCCAAAGGCCACATCGCCGCCCCCGATCCGATGTCCCTGTAGGGACTCAGCGCAAACCTCGGAAGGTCCAGCCAGCGTCTACTATCTCGCATACAACGGAGCGTGCAGGAGCGCCGCGTCGCTTTGAGGACGCGACCAGTACCAGTGCTCGAACCCAATGGATCACAAAACGGTGAACGGGATAACGTTCTAAGTGCGCACAGACGTTTGTGTACGGACCTGGCCAGGTACCTTATATTTGGTTTATGTTAATTTTAACTTTTAATTGCGGCAAAGACTTATCAGATTTTGGTATTAGTATAACATGTGCCCGCCCTCAGCGGCTAGTGTGTTTATGGAATAAAATGCTATATTCTATCCCAACCATATTGTATTAATGATATCACCCTGCCCATGACTCCCAGGACCTAAGGCTTACTAGACAAGAGGTCCTTGTACTTCAAAAGTGCGAGGTTCTATCCTGAGCATTACATCCGGCTCTCCCTAAAGTAATTGTTCGTGCATAATCACACTGCGCAGGGATATTGCCCGTCTTCGCTTCAAATAGTTGGGGACCCCTGCGCACACCCCAACAACATACACTTTTTATTTTTTTTTATTTTTTATACACGACAATGTATATATGGTAATGGTATATATGGTATAGAAATCTATGGCACGCTCTGTAGTCTAAACTAAACGGTGTAAATAATGTTTATTTATGAGGTTTCATTAGACATTTCTTAATTGTAACAATAATTAATTAAAACAAATCTAATTTTGCTTGTTTGTACGTTTAGAGTTCACCACTAATGGTTGGTCCGATTTAGGTCAATCTCACATTGCACCTACAATGACCTGCATTCTCCTAACATAGAAATTGTTGTAATTGGCACTTCATCTGACATAACATCTACATAACGACAGAACCATCAACCATCAACACTATAAGGACGCACGCGATTCGCTAATCTATTGTAATTGTACAGCATTTGGTGTGAATGTATGGTCTATCCCACATTGTGATACAAGATATACTATAAAATATTATCTTCAGAAATTCTTTGAGAGAAACAAAAGGAAAATGTTTCTTAGAGTCTTGGCTAAAGATGAAATGTAAGAATTACCTGTATTAACAGATCACACACTATTTTCAATCCCAAGTTTCTTAAGGGAGCCAAAACCAGGGTAGCGAATTGATATTAAAAACATAGAAAAATAAAATGTCATTCTTAATTTCTCCTTTTAAAAGATTGAATGACGGTGTTGTACTGAACACTTGACAGCATACAAAATAACCCAAATTCATAAAAAAATCGCGGCTTGAAATGCAGTTGACTGTACATCGAATGAATGATAGAGCAAGCAAAAGTCGTATAAAATAATTGTTTTTTAAATACTTATTGATAAAATAATTTAGATAAAAAAATTGAAATCGCTATTTCAGGCTTTCGTCGTAAGTCTTTGCTGTACAGTTACTGTTACACTTTACTCTTCAATCTTATCGCAAGTACATAAAGTACATTTAACATGAGTGGATTATAAAATATCTACCCTTTAATTTGATTCACTGTTATGATTCGTAATAACACCTCAATAAACGTTCAAGAAAACTTGAAAAATGTCTCATAATTAAGAGTTGTATTTCCTAGACCCTCAGGGTACAGAGTATAGTAATTTAAGTACCACTTGTAATTATGCGAATAAGCTTAAAATGAATTGGTCTGTAACTTATGATATAATAGATGATTACAAACTATGCTGGATTAATGTCGGGTATTAAGGATTTAGGTTAACTATGGTATAAACTCGTCAACACCTTGTAATAGTTAATGTAAGTGATGTAGTCAAATATATAATAACTGGTCAAGTGTACACTGTGTGTGTGTGTGTGTGTACTGTGTGCGTGTGTGTGTGTGTGTGTAGGCACGCGCAGAGTAGAGTTCTAAAATTGCCTATCCTGTTATATAATACTAGCTTTTCCCCGCGGCTTCGCCCGCGTGTATTTCCAACGGGAATAGTGCTTTTTCCGGGATAAAGGATGTCCTTCTCTGTACTTCTTACTATGTGTGTGCGAAATTTCAGGAAGATTGGTTCAGTAGATAAAACGCGAAGAGGTAACAAACAAACAAACTCAATTTCGCATTTATAATATTAGAATGAGGATATATAAACTTATATTTACTGCTTGTTTTTATAGCCCGGAACCCTAAAAAGGGAACAGCTCATGAAAAAACGAGCAAAATGGGCATGAACTTGTAATATACTCAGAACTTAGGAAACAAAGGATCAGAATTGCCATTTAACTTGGCAATACTGCCAGCCTTCTGGACACGTTACCTCAGGGTAACGTCCTGTCGGGCGGGACTGTACAACTCGTATGAATGAATATTTATTTGCAGTAAAAGTGGTACAAGAAAATAAAGTTGTTAAATAATATGTGTGAATCTCACTTTTAACCTATCCAGGCATGCAAAATCTTTAAATCAATATCTAATATAGCAATATAATGATGAACAAATAACAAATAGCTATCAGTTGCAACCAAAGAATTCTTTCAGATCATAGTAACAATGTTCTAGAAGCCATTTTCTCAACGTTTTAATAAATAATTTATCAGGCAGTTCTCTAATTTCCTTAGGTATTCTATTATACACTTTAATAGCCATAACATGACAGTTCTTGTTCGTAATTCCCCGTTAAGTTAATTTTTACTTTTAATTTAACTTATGTTTTAATTGTACTTATTAGTTAATGTTTCGTTATAAATAAGTGGGAATAGCTGGATAAATATGTTTTTTTTGGACAATGTTCGTTGAAGTTTTTAGAAAGAGAATGTTTGGGAAAACTTGTTCCCTGGAGCTAGGTTTTATAAAATTTTCGGGAAAAAGTAACATTATTTTCAATTAGATACTTTTGATTATCCATTAGGTCATTAGGTACCTTAAGAATCTTTTACGATGCCATGAGAAAGTTAAGGTTATGGAAACAACACGGCCAAATCCTATCTTGTCAAATCCAGTTAATACCACAGATATATGCTAGTTAATTCATACAGGTGGGTCGTAAGCTTGGTTACATTTGTAGTACAAAACAGAACATTATACAGTCGTAATCTTATGTTCACACATTAGCATATAATTGCGCAATTTCTTTTATTTCACTATTGTTAATTACTTCTGCACGCAATTGACATTAATACATAGAAAGTCCATAAAGATGACGACTCCGACCTAAAGGTCGTATCCTAAGGCGGTCTTATGCAATAAATATATCATTCCTAAATAAATCATTACCATCATTGTACCTCCCTTCACATTCGTATGCAAAAATTAATGAATGTGCCGCGCCCCAGGGCTTCTTCCGCGTGGGAATTTCGAGATAAAAAGTACCCTATGTGCTATCTCCGGTATTTTACTACCCGTGTATAAAATATTATCAAAATCCGTCAAGTAGATTTTGCGTGATTGAGTAACAAAGATCTAAACTTTCGCATAAAAATTCAAATTAGAAGGAAAGTAAGATTCGTAGGATAAAATTAAAACAATTTATCTAAATAAGTATGTCATTAAAAACTATTTTAAGGTACCATAACACTTATCGGTTAATAATGTTACGAGGTGTTTGTTAAATTAATTTCAATTCACGTTTTTATGATTTGTTTTACAGAGTCATGGATTTGCCAACACATACGCTTGACCCGACCTAACCGTAATATGTTACTCATTCGAATCGGCTTCGATCAAATGTGTAATGAAAATAACTTATTATCTATACGCAGCGCGCGCGCATGTATAAATCATTAATCATAATAATCGCTAGCCATTTGCGTTATGTCATTGTTATGAGCGTCTCCGAGAAATGTTAAACTGTTCAGTGGTTCCCAAACTACAAGATCATAGAAATTGGAAGGCGAGATTGGTACATGTTTTCAATTATATTTCTTAGTATAATAATATGAGACATTGAGGACAAATAAGTTAATCACAAAGTAGGAGTCTCACGAGTCTACTGGAAGAGATCTCTTTTGAGATAAGTAGCCCCCTTCACTTTTTTATGTACCTATCAGTATCTGTAAAATTACTGTGTAAATAAATAAAGAAATAAATAAATTAGATTCCTTGTGAAATGAGAGAAATAAACACGATTAATATAAACATTTAATAAACACATTGATAATATTACAATTTTTCTTAATTTGACCTTGAATTTGAATCTAGGACTTTGTACTATTTCTTTAGGGGCAAGGAAATAATAATATTGTGCAAAGGCTGTGAAAGTAGACTTTTCCCAGACATACAGTAAAAGGCATTGCGATGTATTTTTTTAATACAAGATAGGTTTGCTCTTGACCACAATCTTTCCCGTGAACAGAGATAAGGTCTACGGTGTAGCGAGCTTACCCAGAAGCAGCCTATTCATAGTTTTGAAGGGAGTCAGGTTGTATGTGCTCGGGAACACAGACGCAGGCAGGGAGTTCAACTCCTTCGCTGTGCGCATTATGAACGTGGATGAAAAGCGCTTGGTACGTGTGTGGGGGAATCAAAAATCAAAATCAAAAATTCTTTATTGAAACTTGGCCTTCAAAGAAGGCTCTTTTTCAGGTCAAAACTAATTATTTAATCATAATATATTATGTCTCAAAGCTACAAACTACTAGCATTTAGGAATGCCCACTGCTGAGAAGAAATGCCGAAATGAACTCATGAAACAGTCTTGGTCGCCTAACCAGAGGGGCTATTTATTATCTTTATACATACACTAGATTGTGTACAGTCAAAAATAAAATAAAATATAGGAAACAAATAAAATATGATATGGGAGGGGTTTAATAGCAACCAAGATATGGGGATATGCTTCATGTAGTGCACCCTCACAGTTGCAGAACCACTGTTTCGGTAGAAGATAAATCGGTAACTTGTAATGAGGTGTTACGAAGCGATTATACGGAAAATGTAGAGTTAAGTACGCTTATAATGTAAATCTCGTGTCTGACTATGAGAAACGGTCTGAGTTATATTCAAATTCTATAGAGCTCTTCGAGCTTGAAATATATTTTTATTGTATTTTTATTTGCAAGAATTGGAAACATAATTAAAATTAACAATTACAACTAAATTAAAATAAACAACTTATAGGATAAAATAAACTAAAACTAACTGAAATATGAACTAAAACTATTTTTATTTTATTTTACAAGCTTCTATTAAACTTGCAATGTTGGTATAAATAAGTAATTTTATTTTTTTAATCTTGCAAAACATTTTTCACGCCCTTGCTTTTATTCGATTGAGTTGAAACTTAAACGTACTTACGTAAGTCCAATGACAATGCAATATTATGGTACCACCGAGCTGATCTCATGATGGAGCCGGGATGTAGGAATTGGAACTCTCTAATGGAAAAACTAGGACAGTCGAGTTTGGGCTTGTTTCTTTTATCATCATGAGCACTTTCTATTTCTCATGATGATGAAGGTCTGAAGATGGAGCCGGAGGATTGGCTTTGGAACTCCTAGGCGGACATTAATTTTTTTTCACGGATTTAATGCCCCAAGACTGCTGGTGACGATAAAAACTTGTATCAAAATATTTTTTATGTAAAAAATAAATAAATAAAATACATATACGTACAGTCAACAGCACATCAACCTACTCAAATTCATTGCAAATTGATTCTGCGGCCGCGGCATAAGAGATCATGCAGGGTAACTTGAGGTGCGGTCGACTGTACAAATCACATAAATTAAGTTAGCCCAAAGTGAGTTCGAGATTTGTGTTACGGAATACTTACTAAATGAAACTATATTTTATAACAAACTAGCTTTCGCCCGCGGCATAGTGCTTTTTCTCGGGATGAAAGGTACCCTATGTCCTTTTCCGTACTTCCAGCTATGTGTATGCGAAATTCCAGGAAGATTGGTTCAATAGATAAAGCGTGAAGAGGTAACAAACAAACAAACAAACCAACAAACAAAAACTCACTTTCGTATTTATAATATTAGTTAGGATACATATATAAATAAACATCCAATCTGAAAAAGATCATTTTCCAGCTTGACCCGACCGGGGATCGAACCCGGGACTTCCAGTGTGGCCGTCCGGCGTGATGACCGTTGGGCCACAGAGGTCGTCAGATAAAAACATTATTAGGAACAGTTTTATCTAAGCACATTTTATCCTAGCAAAATAAAGAACACGTGACTCTATCTAAAACAAACGTCGAGACAATTACCTCAAAAGTTCATTCAACAATCAAAGAAAGGGCTATTGAGGTTCTATAGTGATAACAATAGGCCAGATTTGTTTACATTACCATTAGCACTGCACACTTGTGTTGTCTGTGGCACTGCAGGTAGGTGGTACCGTCTACTATAAACCAAGTGGCCCTTTGATCTCTATGCTGTGGTAATAGTGAGGAATTTGCAATGTATTTGGGTGGGTCGATGAGCTGTTTACTGTAGGGTCTTTGGGCCAGTGGGCCAGGCAACCCGTTTCTGGAATACAAATATTAACTTAACCTCATGGACGTAGGAAAAAAGAACGGACGGAGTCTTGGCTTAATAAGGAGTGAAGCAAAGCAATGGCGGCGACTTACGATTGTGTGAGTTGACGGAGAGTTGCCATACGCGGAAAATTACCCAACAATTATCCATAATTACAAAAATATATTTCAATTACTAAGTTTTTTTTTTTGCATATTTTGGCATTTTGTCTGTAATATCAATTCGTATTTATTGTAATTTTACATTTTAAAATCAAAATGCGAAAAAGGAAAAATAAAACAATCAGTAATTTTAATCATTTATTCGTAAATGTTGGCCTTAAAATCCCTTATTTTGGGTAAGCTTTTTATATATTTGTCGTTTGCTTTCACAAGATTTTGATATATTTTCTTGCTTAGATATTTACTAGATCTAGTGTAAAATACGCTAAAACGGCAACACTGGCCGTCTTACTTTGCTGTGGGTGTGTGCGTGCGCTCGTGTCGGAACAATACGCCGGCTTACTTTGATTGCATCACTATTAATGTTACTGAGGCGGTGTCCGTTCTTTTTTCCTACGTCCATGCTTAACCTGTGGAGGATGCTGGCTCATAAACTTTATTTGGTTTCAATTTGTTGGGTGTCATTCAGTCACATATTTTAGTTAACGTCTCTACGTTCGTCTGTGTCTCTACATTGTAGGGTGACTTTGTTTAAAAAGTTTATACGGCTTTTTTTAAACGATGCTATTAATTACGAATTATTTAGGTAATTGTTTGAGGATGGATTCGATAAAATATTAAATTCACTGTTATATTATGAAATTTTATAATATAACAAAAAGCATTATAATAACATCTGTGTTTGTCTTTACTTATGTGCTAAAGAATCTCTTATTTCAAAGAGAACACAGAACGGAAGTTTTAAGATTCCGTGTAAATACATAGATTTAATTTAAAATTTCTTTGTCTCAGTTTTGATTTATATTTAAAAATATTCAATCACAGTCATTTTTCATAGATATGTTCTTTTGACAAGAAAATTTTTCTTTTTTTCTCCTTAGACAATAAAAATAAAGAACGCAGTTAATATAATTAAATAATTTTCATTTGAAAAAAACGACTCTACCTTTAGGAAACATTTCATTTACGCTTAGAAAATTTTATGCTAATGACATTAGGTACAACAAATAAAACAAATTTGAATTTTAGACAGATTAATTTGACTGAACTTTACTTATCAAAAAACCAAAAGGGAGTCAAATTTTCTACACAAGGATGTTGAGGCCATTGCCTCGTTACATTCGCTTCGGCACCATTGGACGCTGTTCGGGCGTCAAGAGCTTCAGGCTTCGTCAGTCACCAGGACCTTAATCATCAATGCATCGCTCACATTGTATAACCTCACAGTTGCATGTACAGCAAACCCCACCTAGAATGCTGCTCATTGCAAAGCGGGTGGACTTAGAATGGCCCCTCCCGTCGATCTACCATCTTATTGTGTAGAAACGGACTCCCTGGCTGTATAACACAAATCGTTCGTAATATACTCAGCGGGCGAAAAAATTTTGCAAGCGCGTTTTAGAATTCGAACGCTGAATGGCCAGTTTTACTTACATTAGGCTAATTATTATTAAATATTTATCTCGTAATTGACTCATTAGATATAATAATGAAAGTACAATATTATACGATTAGTTTTAAAGGAGATTTTGGACGAATTTATCCATTTTGACATTGTACTAAGGGGTGCGGGGAATGGTGCTTTTGTATGATTTACGCTCCGCTCGCAGGGTGGTTTCGGACCCGCCCTGCATTGATAAGCCATTGGCTGGCAGCGCAGGCGGCGGCATACAATAGCAGTACTTACCTATAGCCGTATCAAAAAAATCCTTACAATTGTTCACAATGTAAATTTCGGTTATAATGTTTGTTTCTCTACATAGGAAGAAGAATAGAGACGCTTACAACTTGTTGTTGTTCTTATTATTATAAGGTATAGAGTTTCGCTTTTTTTGAGGATTCGTTTTACCTACAGAAAATATGAACAGCTTTCGCCCGCGGCAGCGTGAATTTCCCACAGGAACAGTGCTTTTTTCCGGGATGAAAGGCGTGTCCTTCTCAGTACTTCTAACTATGAAAATTCAGGAAAATTGGTGCAGTAGATAACGCGTGAAGAGGTAACATACAAATACACCAACAAAGTAAAACAAACTCAGTTTCGATTTACAATATATTAGTTAAGATTAGGTTATCTTAACTATCTTAAATCCTATATTTAAGATAGTTAAGAAATTATTTCGATTAGTTTTACCCATGTAGGATAAAATTGCGAGAATATTGTACTGTAAATAATGTAATCTCAATCATAGAAAGACAACGAAATGATCTTTGTCAGCGATCTAAATATGACAAAATCTTTACAACCAATTAATGATTTATTGAACTAGATCGATATGTAGGCGCAGGCGCGTGATTGTGTGCGCCTGATTCGGTACGCAGTGAAACGTCCCGGCAAGGCGAACCGCCTCTATTTTTACTCTGACTACGGTGTCCACGACTCTATAGAAAAACAACAAATATGTAGGATTTTTTAAATAAATGATTTCGCTAATATGTATGAAAATAAAATTGTACACTTCTTTCAATAGGTTTCTTACCTATTTATCCCTCCGAGAACTAAAAAACTCTACTTTCTTGTAAATGTAAAGCTTACGTACGTTGTAATATCGAATGTAAGAAATATGTTTACATTAGACCATAAGCATTCACATTAATTTGAAAAGTGGACTAAATTCTATCCTTCTAACTTCTAACTTAGTTGATATTGTGCTAATTTATAAATAAAGAAGAGAAAATCTCTATTATTTATTTATCCCATTTTTTTTAAACTTCCCGCGCCGAAACCTGTGTCTAAAATTACCTCGAGAAAGGACCGCCTGGGTACAACCATTTATAATTTGTATTTAAATTAACCACGAAAGAGGAGCGCCAGGGTATGAATAAATGCTTTATGGCTGTAAACATGGTATACAAGGTGGTTGTATAATCGAAGTATACAAGAGATGTTACAATTACTTATACATTTTTAGGAACACATGTTTAGTCAGTATTGACATGCAACAGACAACAATGGCCAATATTTAGAAGTCCACCATTTGTACATAATTTTTTTTTAATTTTGTGCAATAAAGTTTTAAATAAAATAAATTAATAATCAAGTAAGAGTCATATTTGGTTCATTAAATATACTTCTATGGGTCGCGGTGAGATAGATAGATAGATAGATCAACACTTTATTGCACCATTTACAAAAGAACATACAAAAGAGACAAAATTAAATACAAAAATGATCGCAAATGCAATTTCTTCCAGCCAACCTTTGGGTGGAAGGAAATATACATGACAAAAATGTAGGGTGCAGTAAACACTAAAGATAAAGGATAAAAAAAAAAAACTAAACATTGATAAATTATTGAGATATTAATTAATTTGGTAGAGCTAGGCAATTACCAGTAATTTATACCTAAACATGGTCACCTCAAGACAAGTGTCGCGCTGTTTGTAGGTCGCTGATCTACCTGCCCTAAGTGTGTCTGCTGCTAACTAGCCTATAAATAGAACCTAAAAGATTAATATCCTTACTTCATCTTGTTAACGATTCGAAATGGCTATAATTATATTGTTTTGACCAGTATGTGGCAACTTTAACCGCCCTATCATTGGCGTCATTAAGATTACATTACAAGTAATTTAATTACGAGTATAAAATGAGTACATAAATTCAGTGGAAAATATCCAAAACAAGTTTCTTAAGCGCCTGCAATATAGATTTAAAAATTTTGACTCAGCGCAAATATTATCATTAGAATTAAGAAGAGAACATAGAGACCAAATTTTATTATATAAAATAATCAATAACTTAGTAGACTCTCCGTATTTATTAAGCAAAATCAATTTTAGATCTCCAAATCTTACACGTAATTCAAATACCTTTTCTCCTCCTATTTGTAGTAATAAATATGCCAAAAATAGATTTATCGTAAGGGCCTGTTACAGCTATGACAGGACTTATAAACACGTCGATGTATTTCATGAACGATTGGGTAAATTTCGAAAATTGTTAAGTGGCGTCTTAGTTTGAATACATTGTAGGAATTTACATTCTTGGATACAAAGCTTTAAACTTTTTAACTAAATTTTCTCTTGTTCTTACTTGCATCACCTTCACCTTTTTAAGCGTTTTGTTGCCATATTAACTTGCTTTCTTTTTCAGTGTCTTTTGTTTAAATATGTAATATCTATTTGTAACAGATTTATAATTTCTCAACGTACAAGTGTAAGTTAGTGGTAAAAACTGTTTTGGGCTATGTACGACCTTGTATTTATTCGACTATATGTACTAAACTGTGCCTGTAGTTTTTTTCAAATAAAAAAAAAAAATAAAAATAAAAATAAGTACTTCAGGAAGGAATGAAAATCAAACACGTTAAACTTCATAACAATCCGGACAGAATAGGAGTCTATGGCGCTCTCTCGTATCGGAGGCCAAGATCCACTTAGGGGTCACAGAGCCAGCGGAGTAAGTAAGCTTCACAATAATACATATGTTTTTATAAGCTAAATTTTGGATGTGAGTTTGTGAGTATGTTTGTTAGTCAATCATGCATTTACTAGATGGATTTTGAAGAAAAATACACGAGTACAAAAATACCGGGAATAGCTCATGGGGTACTTTTTATTCCAAAATTCCCATGGGAGCGAAGTCGAAATTGGATGGTGACTGATTGGAATACATAGACGAACTAAATGTAGAGACTTGAAATTTGCACATTGGCAAAGAAAAAATACACTGACATTGATTTATGTAGTGAGAAATAAAAAATAAATTTTGAAAAGGTTGAGAGAAGGGCTTCTAACCGGCAGATGCCGATATAAGGTACCGGAAAGTACGGGTATTTTCCTGAAGTCTTTATGGAGAATTTGGTACCAGTACAAAGGTCTGGATAAAAAATCTCAACTTCAAAACTTACTCGTGTCTCGAGTTTGTATACTAATCTGACTCACATATAGTAGTACTTATTTATAGACAAATGTTTCCAACCAATTTCAGAAAAAAAAAAATTGAAAATTGCTTTGCCTCAAAGTAATATGAAAATATTATGTAAATTAATTTAAGTAGTGACTGTTTAAAATTAGCACGATTCGGAGAAAATTTACGATGCTCTTTGAATGGTATATAATATGTATAATGCAAACTATGTATGCTGAAATAAGCATTCATGAGTTAAAGAAAGTAGGCTTAATTTAACGGTCAATACTAAAATTTATACTCGTCAATATATGATATGAAACTCTTAGGCATTCAATAAAATTATTGCGTTGTAAAATACAGTACGTGACTTCACATCCTCATCACCTTAAAGTAATCAGGTTAACGGTGAAGCCTAGAATTTAGACTTTATGACGGCTTAGGATGTATTTAAAAGTATTTAAAATGTACATAAAATATTTGCGGGTCTGTCTGTTGTATTCTTAGAGCAACAAGGACTTCCGCGCGCGGTAGGAGTCCGTGTTTCTCTATGATTGTACTTCATACTTTATTGATCCGTGTTCGAAATGGAATAGCTTTTATAGGAAGCTATGAAATCGAAGCGATACATATCTGTACGCTGCTGATACCTCTTTTGTTTTAAAAATTACATATCTTCATTTATTTTGAGTTCATTTAAAATAACTACTAACTTACTGTGTCACATGAGTTTGCTGTAATCTGACTCATGTATGGTTGTTTTCTCATAGACCACCACCTGCTTCCGGTGAAGGAAAACATCATGAGGGAACCTGCACATTGGCTGACTGTTTAGTTTACTAGTGTGTATACAGCTACTGCCACTAGATGGCGGTAGTCGTAAAAGTCATGACAGATGCCTTTAGGCGACTTGAATAAAATCTGACACCAGTGTAAGAAGAAGACTACTACTAATATCACAGAAATCTCAACAACATAAGAATAGTTTCGACCCCAATAGTAATGCAATAGTATATATTATTACCTGTGTCTTGAAGTGTTGTTCAATCTTTGATTCATTGTTTGTACGCGCTAAATATCTGTCAGTTGCCATTCAAAGTGACAATGGTGTCAGATATCTCAATCTCTGCATGTCGCGGTCACCACGCTACTGGCTTTTCACCAGGAAGGCTGAGATAGCCCGCCGAAGACAATGCAACTTTCGCTGGTTTGCGCTAAAACAATATTGGACCCTCATAATTCAGTGCAATCTGGTGCATTACTTGGGTTGACTGGCAGGCGCCGCGCCTTGCGGAGTTACCCCTACTATTTGCATTAACACCCGATGCAAAGACGAGAACCGGAGAGCATGTATGAAGAGAGTGATGAGTGTAAAAGAAGCAAGAGAGATCTGTAAGGATCGTAGCAAGTGGAAATCGCTTATCTCTGCCTACCCCCACGGGAAAAAGGCATGATATTATAGAGGGGTGTTAAAAGTCTATAGCTCCTAAACGAATGAACTGATTTAAGTTGAAAGAATTTTTGTAAAACGTCTTATTTGTCGAGATCGTTCTAAGCTATGTTTTATGAAAATCTAAAGAATCTAAGAAAAATCTGATTACGTTTGAGAGTAATTAGCGTTTTCCTTTCATAGATAATACAGATACAGTATCATATCTTTATCCCTAACGGGGCAGACAAAGTCAAGATGATATCGGGGACATTTGTCAATTTAATTTGTTTATTAGTTATCTACTATCTTGGAAATTACTAGAGACATTTAATAAAACAAGAAATGAAAAAAAAGATAAAGCAAAGAATTATCATACTACGTCCATAGGATATATTAGATTCATGCAACTCACTTTTTTTGCTTTTCTCTGTGAAACAATGAACACTTTTAAATTTTTAAAATTTAACAAACATTACTTCAACAATTAACGCGGGAATAATAAAATTAATGTCATTAGAGAAAAAAGAAAAAGAAAATTGGAACTACAATTTCAAATGATTTTTCTAGTAATATTCTTTGTGGCCAGTTTAAAATTAAATAAAAAATCAGGTTCACTCTTCGAGCGACCACATAGTAAGGGCTATGGGTCCTGTTCCCATGAGGCGAGAGTGCCGGCCACAGTTCAAGTCGTGACCGCATTGGCTGACCTTTGTCAACCATCATAGAGCAAGATAAACCCAGTAGGACCGAATGATTCATTCTCGTCAACCTATCTTTACTGCCGATTTTACTGGCCATATCAGCAGGAAACGTACTTGATCTATGCAAGTTTGATAGAGATTGGATTGACAAATTGTGGACGTTTTGATATCTGCGAATTGATTTCTGTCGATACTTCTTCGTATCGGTTTTATTACATTTTGTATGACCTATTAATGACTCACCAATACTAGACCGTGTGTCGTAATGATAGTTAATATCTCTATGGTATTTTAAAGTCTTATTTTTCTATAAATCTCTTTGGCGTATTGTACGGCTTTGCACCGTCACAGAATTAATATTAGTACTACGTACAGAAAGGAAACTCCCTGCCCCTCCCGCAATATGGCACCCCCCCGCTCCTTCCGCACTTCTCCCCCGTTCTTGTGTAACTGTGGGACGTTCGACTATGAAAACGCACACATTGACGTGTTACTGACGTGTTCACAGATATACAGTTTCATTTGTAGTAGTAGTAGGCATATTTGACGCGCCGTTTCTATGAAGCGCCCGCCCTGTGGCACCGTTGTGTTTTACCTCAAGAAAACCTACCTCAAGAAAATTCCTGTCCAAAAAATTCATACCGGTAAGTGGTTTATTTAAAATGTTAGGAAGCTATAGGTGCCAATTAGTAGATAGTCGTTGTGTGTGTTTAATTCCAAGTAATGACACTAGATTTAACACAAGAAAAAAGGAAGTTAAGTTTTATTTTAATTATTAGTGGTTTGCCGCGAATATAGACCTTGCGATTACCTGTATTTCTTTTTATATTTTTCTCATACCTACTACGAGTATTCCTTGATCCTATACTCACCTATGTTTAAAACTTAAACTAACTTGTAAATATAATTTGAAACATCTTCACGCATTAAAATATTGTTAGTCTGTGGCCAGTTAACGAACAATATCGGAACTATTCGCCTCACATTTTGTTCCAAACCATTTACAACAAATGAATTAGTTTGCCCTATTGTGAAACTGCAACAGGTCTGCAGTTATGATACGCCTTCAATAAATATTGTGATTGCTTTGTAGAATTGCAAATATGGAAAAGGAGGATGCAAATTTTGGTCCCACCCTCTTCCCACCAATAGATATTATGTGATCTCATAGACACTTTGACATTCATTTTTTCCTTTGTACTTTCGCTTCGGGGAAAACGAGAAATGAGTGCTATAGTGATTGGTGTTGTACCACCAAGGTGTACCACAAAACATTAGGTAAGGAACAAAGGCTGTAACTGTAATCTAATAGGATCCTAGAAGGAAGCTTAGACCACTTAAATAATAGCATTAATCATTTAAAATAGTCAGTTCCTTAAATCCTAAACTAGTTTCAAGCTAAGAGAAAACTGCTAGAAATACAGATATAGAATCACGTCTTCATCCCTTACGGGGTAGACAGAGCCAAGAGTCGTGAGACTCGAAGGCCACGCTTAGCTGAATAGTGGACTAACTGATGGGATGGAGGTTCAACTGACAGGTTGTTAGCCTGTCGCCTATGAGTAGAGGAATCCCCAAAGTAAAGCCCTTTCCCTCGATTGACTTTTACAATCTGCGCGGGAAGAGAAGCAGCTGGCAAATTCTATGGAAAACTAGGTAGTGCTAGGCATACGGAAGAAAATCTGGTAGGTAGGTATATAAAATACAATATTTGTTACACAACAGCCGACCGAACCTAATTCAGTTATGGCGGTCTAACACTACAGCCAGACAGACAGCTTGCGTATTAAGTGGCGTGGAAATGTTTATTCGGACCAGCCATGGGGAAAGCTGCTAAATAAACGCGTTTCTAGTGTAATATTATAAATATTACAGTGTGCATTTGTGTGTTGTAAGATATAAATGTATTTCACCTTGCAACGAAATCGTTAAATTGAAATAATGATTATTACTTAAGTTTATAATAAATGTGAGAGTTTGGATGTTTGTATGTATAAATTTAATACTTAGTTACCGCAGAGATGAAGAAAAATAACTTTTTATCAGGAATTACCAGACAAAAAAAGGTTCTTGGAGCAACTATTAAAAATGTTTTAAAGTTCTGCACGTCATAACCGTTTATGTTTGTTTATATTATTGAAAATACAGTTCCTACACGGGTAGAAAAATATCTGGAATGGCACGTTTATTATTAACCTGTTTGAAATATAAATTAATTGTTTAAATATATTTTTCATAGGTGAGTAAATTACGTTTCGCAAAGTTTACATGTAGACACTAACTCTTATTCTAGTAGGATAATACAAATAAAAGTGTTTAGCATAAGATTAAATATGACTGTTTTTTTAGTTTCAGTTTTATTTGTCCACAAAAGGCCTAATGTAAGTATTTCTTATTATACTGACATAATAGGCGGGGCATTTAAATTTTTTTTACCGACAAATTCCTATACAACCATGATTCTTATACTTAACATTATTTTGATGTTTTTAGACATCCTTATATATAAAAAAAAAAATTTTGATGATCCGATATGAAATGGGAGGGGTAAATAAACTATACTGAATTGCTCGTAAACAAAAAAGTCTACAATAGAGATTACTGTTCACAATTAATGAAAAAGACTTCATTTACCTGTAAATAAAAGTTGGCCGGTTTATAATAAGGCTTTCTAGGCATAAAATGAATTTTTAACGTTATAAATGTCAATATGGTTTTTATTTAAATACAGGAAATCGGGTTCATAAACATGAGTCACTTTTTAAAATTAAGATTGAATAATAAACATTACGTACGAATATACATTTTTCTCGACTGTAGAATTAAAAAAAAATATTAAAAGTTAATAAAAAAAAACTGTTGTAGTCACCCCTATAAAAATTGAGGATATGGTTCATTACAATAGTATACGAATAATATATAAAAGTCACCATTGCTGGATTTTTTGTTTTTGTACAGGATGTTTTTAAAATATAAAAATTACAACTCATTAAAAAAACCATTTCGGATTGTTGTTTATTGGTGATTTTTTAAATCAAGCTTTTATTATTCGCAAGGAAACACCTTGGTGAGAATTTTTGTTTGAGAGTTATAACAATATTAGTCTTATAATGGCGTTTAAAAAAAAACGGTGGTGGTGATTTTTGGTGACTACTTAAATTTGCAGTTGTAATATCATAATCTATGTAATTTATAAAAATCACCATCGTAGGATTTAATGTGACCTCCATACAACTGAAAATTCACAGCCCCGACTATAAATGCACTATTGTGTATAATTTACACAGATTAAACCATAGAGGTAGAAATAATAAACGTAGAAGATATTCTGCTGTGACAGACTAGGACGGACGGACGGACGGACTGAACGATCTTATAAGGGTTCCTTGTCGGACTACGGAACCCTAAAAAAATAATTTTACTTAGAGACACAGACAGCTGAGTAAGCGGGATGTCAAATATGGTTTTTGCCTATGTTGGTGAAGGACAGGTAATATGTGGCCTCCCAGAAGATATTACCCACAGAGTTGGGAGGCTCGTTTTTGTCAAGTTTGACATTTTCGGTGTTTTGGTTCCATAGAATTTGTGAACAAACTGTAAAAAAAATTGAATTTGGAGCACTCTATGATGAACATTTTTGGGGCTTCATTTGGTAATCAAATTTATAGGTCTACTAGCTTTCGCTTGCGACTTCGCCCGCGTGAATTTCCCACGGGAACCGTGCCTTTTCCCGGGATAAAAGGTACCCTATATCCTTCTCCGTACTTCTAACTATGTGTATGCAAAATTTCAGGTAGATTGGTTCAGTAGATGAAGCGTGAACAGAACAAACAAACAAACAAACTCACTTTCGCATTTATAATATTAGTTAGGATAGGATTAGGATTAAAGAATGAAATTTTTTTGTTCTATGTCTTTTGTCTATATTGGATTAAACCGAATGAGACAGCTAGTTAAGCATTCTACCAGCCCCAAACGGGGACTATAGTTAGTTAAACAAGGATTTGCTATCAGATTTAGATATGGCGTTAATAGACTTGTCGCAGAATTCAGATTACATCGCGTTTGTAGGTCAAGCAGCTCATTTCAGGCGGAATTAGCTTACTTTCGAAAGTAAATTGTTTTCGTTCAAAATTACGAGCTTGGTTAAAACAGAAATGTGTTTAGGGAAAATCTTGGAGGATGAGTGGAGAGTGAGATAAAAAAAAATATAAAATATATTTTATTGCCTGTAGATTATAGGAAAACCTAAAAGAATTGCCATTGTGTGGAACCCTCTCCACGTGAGTTCAACTCGCACTAGGCCGGTTTTTTTTTCAAATTTTATTCTCAGTAGTTTCGGAGATCAGGGGGAAGGGTTAATTTTCTTCTTCTTCTATACATATAATAAAACAGTAAAAATATTTTGTCTGTACATTTAGTATTTTTGACTGAAATGGATAGAGGGACACTTAAAAAGAATAATAGAAAGCAAAAATATTTTTTTGGAATTTCTTGTCTGTCTGTCTATCTTTCTGTCTGTCTGTAATTCTGTATGTATGTACGCGTTTCACGCAAAAACTACTGGACGGATTTAAATGAAACTTTTTTTGTTGTATAGCTATTAAGCCTGAGCAACATATAGGCTATAATTGATTTTGAAAACTGGAACACCTGATGAAGAACCTCAACAGAACAGCTAAACTATTACATATATGGAAATGGCGCCTTAGCAAAAGTCGTTCAACCTGATGAGCATTTTCTGCTGACGTATAAACATTTAAGATTATGGAACATCTGATGAAGAACTCCAAGAGACCAGCTACTCTATAAAATAAATGGAAATGGGGCCTTAGCAAAAGTCGTTCAACCTAATGAGCATTTTCTACTGACGTATAAATAAACAGGACATGGGATAGGACAAAGAGGGACTCGGGGTGGGAGTTGTGGTACACGGGAAATTGTAGATAACGAGCAGACGAAGATCGTTTATTAAATGAAATATTACTTTTGATTCATTTTAACACTGCGACTGTACTACGAGTACCTAATATATTCCCGCGGGACACGGGATAACCAAATGACTGAAATTTTGAGTACCAGAGTTTAGGTTACTACAGTTTGGAACACAAAAAGATTTTTCATCTAAGCGAAACTCACGCGGGCGAAGCCGCGGGCAACAGCTAGTTCATGAATAAAATCAAAACTATTTATTTTACAATAATAAAAAATATATATTTGAGATCCTTATAATGAGACCTATCATTTGATAACAAATTATTAACACAGTAAGGTTTACAAAACTTTTTTTTATTTCTAATCTGTCCCCCGAAAATGACCCTTATTTTAAAAAAATATATTTAATTTTCACATCTGTATTTGGGTCACAGGATTACGCCATCCTACCAAATTTTATCTGATTTGGTCCAGTAGATTCAGAAAAAATTGGCTGTGACAGACGGACGGACAGACAGACGCACGAGCGCTCCTATAAGGGTACCGATTTTTCAATTTTGTACGGAAAACTAAAAATACATACAAAAATACAGAAAGTAGTAGAGTTATATTTTGTAACGTTATATTAAATGTTATAAGTTAATAAATAATTATACAAGCTAATTATTAAAAATAAAAAACACGACTGACAAGTTTTTACACAAAAAGTACATACAAACATATAAGTAATATACATTTTTGAAATCGCCTTTTAAAGCCCTTCAATTTGATACCCCGCTCGATAAGATTGATCAAATTTAATTTTTTTGGTCTGCTATTTATCGCATATATAATCCGCCATTTTGTTTTTATGATGACGTCATATAGCCTATGTCACTCGGAGGAATGCAAGGAATCTAAAAATACCTCTCACATCAAAATCTATTAAGCCGTTCAGGACTTATGGTGGAATAAAGAAACTTACATACATACATACATACTTACATACATACATACATACATGAACCCTGAAAACATAACACTCCTTTTTTGGTCAGTCGTGTAAAAATATTCATTTATGTGATTGTCAACGTTCAATAAAGACTTGATAGTTTAATTGACCATTAAAGTTCAATAAATGTATTTTAAAATTTTAAGACTTTAACTACAATATAATAAATACTAAAATAAAGTCTCCAGCCAGTTATGGCCTTAGGTTTTTCGCAACATGTAAACAAACTGGTAACTAGACAATTCACAACTTAATAACGCCATCTAACTATTTTAATGACGTCGGACGTTTATTATCGATGTTCAGGCCATTGATCAGGCCAAACCAGGCATCGATGTTCAGGCCAAAAAAATCATTCTTTAATATACCTACTTATAAACTTGATTGTCAAATGAAGCCCAAAAACGTTAATAATAATGTGCTCCAAATTCTTTTTTTTTACAGATTGTTTACAATGAGCGATTTTTCTGACAGCTAATTAAGAAAAAAAAAACAGTATAAAAAAATCTCAACAGATGGAGTTTTATTGAAAGCCGAGTTGTTGTAGTTTTTTTTTTAATGCCAATCCCGTGCATTTTTGCTTTTTGAATGGTTTCGCCTTTTACTAAGCGCCACCTATGTACTCATCTGGAGCTATCTTTTTTTTAATTTAGGTCTCTGAAAATCCCCCATTGCAAAAACCATATCTGACATACCGCTTCCTTAGCTGTCTGTGTCTCTAAGTAAAAAAAAAAAAAATTCTAGCCCTATGGTTCAGGCCCTCTCCCTAAAGAGATACAGTAGGTATATCGGAGAAAAAATCAACTGGCACTAACCCTTTGTCCACCAGTGAAGGATAACGCTACTAGATGTGAAGCATTGTCCATTATTAACAACCTCAAATTTTCTGCATGACCCAAAGGTTGGCTGGTAGATAATGCCTTAGCATTAAGCCCTCTTATTGTTCGTTAACTTTGTGTTTTTTGTACAATAAAGGGTAAATAAATAAATAAACATGCAAACACATATTTTTAAATGTTTAGCCCTCTTTTTACCAACTCCCGCATCAGAACTCAGGGTCAAAATCAGAGTTGTCTCCAACTCATAGTTGGGGACATCACAAGCTGAGGCATTCCTTTGTCTACTTTAGATAAAAGGCATATCTATTATTAAGCACTAACTTTCGCCCGCGGCTTTTGCCGCGTGAATTTCCCACGGGAACAGTGCTTTTTCCCGGGATGAAAGGTACCCTATGTCCTTCTCCGTATTTCCAGCTATGTGTATGCGAAATTTCAAGAAGATTTGTTCAGTAGATAAAGCGTAAACGAACGAACGAACGAACGACCGAACGAACGAACAAAGAAACAAACAAACTCACTTTCGCATTTATAATAGTAGGATGCAACTGTTTGTATGGCAATGAATAATTTTTAATTTATTATTTATTTTTTTATTTTTTCGATATCTTCCAATGGCGAACATCGAGAAAAGATGGTTTTAATTATTTACATCTCCTTATCCATCCTTCTTATCATAAGGAAGGCCAGTGCCACAGCAGTAGGGGGAGGGGAATAAAAATGGCTCATGATTTTGACCGCGGCTTCGCCCGTGTGAATTTCCCACGGGATAAGTGCCGTTTCCTGAGATGAAAGGTAGCCTATGTCCTTCTCAGTACTTCTAACTATGTGTATGCGAAATTTCAGGGAGATTGGTTCAGTAGATACAGCGTGAAGAGGTAACAAACAAATAAATAAACAAACAAACTCACTTTCGCATTTATAATTGACCGAGCGAGCGAATCGAGCAAGGTCTACAAATCAAGTTGGACAAAAATTACATTGTTTGTATGTATGTATGTATATATGTATGTATGTATGTATGTATGTTTGTTCCGCGATAACTCTCGTACCGTTGTTCCGATTTTGATGAAAGTTGGAATATATGTAGGGATGGTTAATAGAATTTTCAAGTTCGTTGGGCATCAAAATCGGTCCAGCCGTTTTTGAGATATTTAATTTTTTGTGAAAATAAATATTGTATTTTAATAGTCGCGAGGTCTACGTTCGCAGCGAACGACTAGTTGACCGAGCGAGCGAAGCGAGCGAGGGCTATAATTCAAGTTGGAGCGAAAAACACATTGTTTGTATGTATGTATGTATGTATGTATGTATGTATGTATGTTTGTTCCGCGATAACTCTCGAACCGTTGTTCCGATTTTGATGAAAGTTGGAATATATGTAGGGATGGTTAATAGAATTTTCAAGTTCGTTGGGCATCAAATTCGGTCCAGCCGTTTTTGAGATATTTAATTTTTTGTGAAAATAAATATTGTATTTTAATAGTCGCGAGGTCTACGTTCGCAGCGAACGACTAGTATTAGTAAGGATTAGGATATGATGATAATGTAGAAGAAGAACTCTCAAGAAATTAACTGTTACCTCATTTGTAATAAGGAACTGCGTGTCTAATTGCTTTGTGGATAACCTGAGGGCAATTAGTTAGATCCATTGGAGACACACTGACGCTAAAATTGGCGAACTAGTTCGATAATGTTGCGTGTAAGTTACGTGAATAATAACTTGACTAGATTTGAGATGAGGCTAAATAATTAGGTCAACCCCAAACTATTTCATAAAACTGAGATTTAATGAACATTTATTTATTTTTTTCTGCAATATAATCTCGCCATAGTCTGAAATAACTTATGGTACAGTGTGATATAAACTGTGCTCACTTGGCTGGCAAGACTGGGCGTTTATCTACAAATCACAGCGAAAGTGCATAGATCTATGTCGAACACATGCATGTAAAAACATGTATGTATGGACCTTGGGGTGCGGATGCTAAAAATCTGTATAAAGAAATATCCGCACGTCTTGTCGATGTCTCTGGGGACACTAGAGCTGGCGAATACTTTGGCCAACGATTAAGTTTGGCCATTCAAAAAGGTAATGTCGCCAGCCTCCTAGGTACCCTACCCCATGACGGCAACGATTTAGGCTCAATTTTTTATTTAATATAAATATTAGTTATTATTTTTATTTTTTAGTAGGTACATAGTTTTAATTTTAGATTTTAGTTTTCTTATTTAATTTAATGTTTAAATGTATATATTATATAATATGTATGTATTGTATGTAAAAAAACATGAAACATACTTACATACATATTATCACGCCTTTTTCCGGTGGTAGGCAGAGACTAGCGATTTCCACTTGCTACGATCCTTACAGATCTCTCTTGCTACTTCTACACTCATCACTCTCTTCATACATGCTCTCCGGTTATGGGTGCTCATAATGTCTGTTGGTCCAAAATCCATTTTCTACTCTTTTGTGTCCCATTGGAACATCTTTCCTATCATTTGTTCAGCGCACGTGTTCACAAGCTGCGCGCACGCCGAGACGCTGTGTCATAATAATTAGCGGAACGATGTTCAAGTTATGTCGTCTTGCGTTTGTTGTAAGTGAAGTATCCTTATAGTTATGGTTTTGTTTTGTAACAATAAGTATGATATCTACCAATTTTACTTTAATTTTTATAAAAAAAAATTAAATTCAAATTATTTATTTATTTAACTTCTTTACAAAAAACATGTAAATGGCGGACTTAAAGCCGGAGGCTTTTTCTACCAGTCAACCAAGAGGTGATGCAGAGAGAAAAGAAATCAAAAACATAAAAAAATAGCTACATAATAAAAAAATAAAAAAAGCAACAAACACAAACTTGCACAAAAAACAACCGAAATATTAGTACTAATATTTCGGTTGTTTTTTGACCTCCCCCAAGGATTTTATTGAATAAAGATAATAAGCATATTATGTAACTTTTATATAACGTAGAAAAATCTCTGGATGCGGTTGTACTCACAAATGAAACCCTTTAGTTCAAGAAAGCTAAATTAATGTTCATATATTTCAATAGATGGCGTTAGTAGTTTCTTCTTTTATTGCACTGCAGCTTTTGTTGTCATTTTAATACTAGTGGTTCTGTGATCTCATGAAGTTCTATCTCCCAAATTTTTTTCCCCAATTTCCTCTTTTTGATTTTTTTTACAACATTCTGTTGGGAATCCAACGTACAATATTTTCCCCAGTTCATAAATATCGCTACAGCAAATTTCCCCCTTTTTGCCCCCAATCAAAAAAAAAGGAGTCGACAAAAAATTTAAAATAAATCATGGTACATGTGTGCCAATTTTCGTAAGGATCCGTTCAGAAATGCGACCGGAACAAACACACAACATCGCGACCTAAAAAGCAAAAAATCTAATTAAAGTCAAAGCCAATTGTTTTTTTATTTTATTTTAATGAGCGATTTTTCTGACAGCTAATTAAGAAAAAAAAATCAGTACAAAAAAGTCTCAACAGATAGAGTTTTATGAAAGCCGAGTCTTAATAATGGCTGAACCTATATGGTGCGCTTTTTCTTTTCAACCAGAGGCAGAAAAAAAAAATCACTTGACAGTTGCACAAATCACAATACAGATACTTTTTAGTTGTTTTTTTTTTACTAAGTTTTAATGCCAATCCCGTGAATTTTTTGCTTTTTGTATGGAATTTTTTCTCTCGGCTTTTACTAAGCGCCATCTATGAAGTCATTTGGAACTATTTCTTTTTTTAATTTGTGTCACGGAAAATCCCTCATTGGCTTAAAAATAGCACTTTAATATACAGGGTGTTTGGATCCTTTCTAAGGGTGAAAGTACTCATGAATATGAGCAACTTTTTGTATGGAACCGACTCTGAAATCTCAAAAAAAAAAACAGCTGTTCCATACATTTTACAATACCTACTTGCCCAAAATGTATGGAACAGCTGTTTTTTTTTGAGATTTCAGTGTCGGTCCCATACAAAAAGTTGCTCATATTCATGAGTACTTTCAACCCTAGATAGGATGCAGGCGTTTACACAAACATCCTGTATATCGTCATATTATCTACTTAGTTGACTTCAGAAAATTACTTAAAGCTAAGGTTATCCAAAGCGCAAGTGGAGAAGAGGCGGGGCGCAACAAACTTCACTGCTGCATTTTCTCCAAAGATGTCACTCTACCATATGTGTCTTATAATTAAGGAACTATCTATTATTATTATATCTGGACGAATATTTTTTTTTTTACTAGCCTGTTGGTGTTGTGTCCCACTACTGGGCAAAGGCCTCCCCCTTTTTCTTCCACTCGTCTCTCTCCATTGCAAGTTCTGGCCACTCAGGTAAAAATTTGTCTATGTCGTCCCGCCATCTCCTTTTTGGTCTACCTCGTCCTCTGCGGCCGTCCGGTAACCAGAAGGTAGCCAATCTCGCCCACCTTTCTGGCCGCATACGATAAACGTGTCCCGCCCAGTCAGACTTCAATCTGACAGTCTTTGCACCTACATCCGCCACTTTAGTTAAGGAGCGCAGTTTGGTGTTTCTTACTTTGTCTATTAGACGTAAGCCCAATATGCTGCGCTCCATGGCTCTTTGGAAGACCTTGAGTCTGGACTTTTGAGCCTCGGTAAAAGACCATGTCTGCGAGCCGTAGGTTAGAATAGACAGTATGCACGTGTCAAGGAGTCTCCGCTTAAGTGATAGTGAAAGGGTGCCCTTCAATAGATCTTTCATGGACCAGAAGCATTTCCAGGCATAGCCAGTACGGCGATCGGTTTCCTGATCTTGCCTATTGCTAAATGATGTTATCTGGCCCAGGTAGAGATACTCCTCGACATATTGCAACGCCTGCCTCATTTTTTAAGCAGTAAAATTAATTTGGCATGGCAGAAATTTTTTGGTAATTTTCCTGTAAATAGGATAGAATTGAAAAGTTGTGTTAGTCGAGGTAACAAAATATTTTTTCCCAGTTTCAGTGCTTCGGAGCTTATATCATCTGGACCTGGACTTCTTTTGTATTACATAGATTTCATAGCAGTTTTAATTTCATTAAGAGATATAGGGTGAACTGAGTGGTCATATACATATTCTTCAGAAATGGCTGGTCGAGAAGGATCGGCATAAAGAGATTTGTAGAAATTTGTACAGATTTGGGATATTGTATGTTGATTGGTTTGCTTTTTACCGTTTTGGTCATTTAAATTAGAAATCCAGGTTTTATGTTTAGTAAAACTATTTTTAGCCAATTTAAATCCAGTACCCTGTATGAGTGCTGTTTTTACTAATTGTGTATTATTGTATCTGATATCATGACGGATGCTTCGTTTTACCTGTTTATCAAGGGCACTGTACTGAGCTTTATCGACGTCTTTACTGTTGTCTCTAGTTTGTATAAGATCTAAGGTGTGTTGGCTTAATTTTTGGGGTTTACTAGTGGTGTGTGCAATTTTTTGGCTTGCCGTTTTTATGGACTTTTGAATGTTTTCAAATTGGGTATCAACATGTGTAACCTCGTTATTTTCTAGAATGCTAAAGCTATTTTCAAGAAGAAAGAAAGCTGGACAAATATACATTGAATATTTAGATATAGGAATTAGCGCGTTCAAACAATATAGAAACGCTTCAGTTTTATTAATAGATTGGGATTTTAACAAACTGAATTACTCTCTTCCCTACTTAGAGAAGAATAATAAGTTTGTTACAATAAATACCAGGCCTGGCTATCAGTTAAATGTTACCGTGCGACCGAGGGAAGGGACCGTGCGAAAACGACATTTCATCATTTCGGCTCCTACGGAATAAGAATATAAGTGAACGCAAATTGTTATTGCATCAATTTGGACCATTTTATTTATTTTATCGTGTTTTGTCTTTGTATTTAATGTTTCGACATCATTTTAGTGAGTTATATTCGGAAGACCTGATATCGGTTTCGCATTCATTGCTCTTATGATAATACTTAAGAGACTTTCGTGGGAATTGTCGAATAATGGAATTACCTCTTTTTATAAATTTTTACCTACTACATATTATCGTTCTCAAAAGATTAATTGGCCAAAGCCAACCCTGGATCTTCACTATTTTTACACGACTGACCAAAAAAGGAGTGTTATGTTTTCAGGGTTCATGTATGTATGTATGTATGTAAGTTTCTTTATTCCACCATAAGTCCTGAACGGCTTAACAGATTTTGATGTGAGAGGTATTTTTAGATTCCTTGCATTTCTCCGAGTGACATAGGCTATATGACGTCATCATAAAAACAAAATGGCGGATTATATATGCGATAAATAGTAGACCAAAAAAATAAAATTTGATCAATCTTATTGAGTGGGGTATCAAATTGAAGGGCTTTAAAAGGCGATTTCAAAAATGTATATAACTTATATGTTTGTATGTACTTTTTGAGTAAAAACTTGTCAGTCGTGTTTTTTATTTTTAATAATTAGCTTGTTTCTCCATGATCCAGATTTAAAGTACCTACTAAATTTTGATAACTATAACCTACTAGCTGCGCCCCGGGCCTTCGCTCCCGTGGGAATTTCGGGATAAAAAGTACCCTATGTGTATTTTTCTACCCGTATACCAAATTTCATCGAAATCCGTCCAGTAGATTTTGCGTGATTGAGTAACAAACATCCTTACAAACTTACAAATTCACAAACTCACATCCAAACTTTCGCATTTATAATAGGAAGTAGGAAGTAGTATATAATGACCTCCGTGGCCTAACGGTTATCACGGACTGCCCCGGAGGTCCCGGGTTCGATCCCCGGTCAGGTCAAGATGGAAAATGATCATTTTCAGATTGGCCTGGGTCTTGGATGTTTATCTATATATGTATTTGTCATAAAATATAGTATCGTTGAGTTAGTATCCCATAACACAAGTCCCGAACTTACTTTGGGGCTAACTCAATCTGTGTGATTTGTCCGTATATATTTATTTATTTATTTATATAAGGTTAGTAGGAAGTAGGATAATAATTATGTCCTCCCAGCACTAGGCCGAGATAGGTTAAAAAAAACTTTAAATTTCTTGAGATTTATCATTTGCAAAGATACTACACGTAACATGATTCATAAATTATCATAAGTTTAAGTGAACTGCGAATAATAAAGTGAATGTATTATGAAAAGTTCATTTACATCTGCTTTTACCGTTATCGCTATTTGACTAAATATGTTGTCTACAAGTATTCACATTGGTGTGAAAAACTATCAAAAAAACCTTTGCTTCACCCTCAAATAATCACAAATCTACATAATAATTTATGCAAAGATTTTGCCGTCTAAACACTAACAAAATGAGCTGAACGATTTATTCTTCGACACATTCCTCGATCCTATTAATAAAACAATCGATAGTAAAATCTCGTTCAAGTTCAGTGCCCCACATCATGCTAGTTTGAACTCTCCTGTGGGAATGACCAGACGAACAAAAAGCCAATTTCATAAAACTATGCACCCGACTGCAGGCCCATAACAATAAATGAGCAAAGCTCCAGAACCTGATACCTCGTCCGGACATACATTTAATAAGTCCTCTATCAAAGAAATCGATACGCGCAGCATCCATTGCCATGCGATTCGAAATTGGACGATGGAAACTCTGTGATAAATCCGTAATGGATAATGTTGAACGAGACGCAGCGTATCGTTTCAGTCTCGTGGTGGAAGAATCTGCAAGTCGAGCACACAGACAAACGTCTCCGTAGCGATGTGGAGGCTTCGACTGCACACCAGTCAAAGTTTAGCATCGCGCAGTAGTCCGCTCCGAGCCGCTGCCCGAGACGCGTGTACTGCGCGGCGCCGCGACGCCTCTCCGTCGACATCGCGAAAAAAGTTTACACACGAAACTTTCTTATAAGACTTTCCTTTCAACCCGAACATTGTTGAAGTGGAACTGTCTGCCCTTCCTTCGCCTATGCCAAAGTGACCTTTCCTAAAACCGGAATTGGGTATCCTCCGGAACGGGTTTAGACTCGGACCCGCCGCGGCAGGACTTTCGTGAAGTGCTAACTTGATTTTCAGAGTGGAGTGATCAGTGTGAGTGACTGGATAATTCGTTGCCTTTATCGGTATAAGGAAGAGGACTGGACTTTGTCAAGAACAGTTCTTAAGGTCGACATCAAATAACAGTGCTGTTAAAAGTTTCTGTAAGTAACTTGATCTTATTGGAATCGAAATATTATCTAAATGATAATAAATCGATGATAGATGTAAATGAAGATGATAATGTAATAGATGATGTAGATGTTATGTTAGATGAACGTGATGATGTTATCTCTAGTTAATATGCAAGCGAAGAAAATGCTAATACATCGTTACAGCTTCGGTTATTAAATGACACGCTCGGTTGATAGCGGAGGCAAACCTTGCCCTTGTCAATAGAAAAACCGAACTAATGATTTCAATAAACGACTTAATTTATTTGTAGACACCGCAAAAAATGTCGGTCAGTAAGTAAACAATAGCGTTTTATCCATTTAGAGTAATCAGCAGAATGTGTTTTTATAGATCACTTGTAAACTGAAGTTAACTGCAAAATTGCGAAAACTAATTGCGGAGGACACGGGAAAATCATTTAAAATTAATTATTTCTTCATTTGCCAGATCGGAATTTAAGAGTTTTGAAAGATCTGTTGAATCATGAGTTTTTGCACAATTATTAATTAACACTTTAAATCAATTTGCAACACTTAAATTGTATTCATCTTAAATTGCATCAAACGAAAGTGCCATGTGTACTCAGAACCTATTTCTAAACGAACAGATGTGCAAAAACCAAACCAAAAAACAACTATTGAGTGCTTTGTGCGAGAAAAAACCATTGCGCCCGCGCCGCTAAGTTTAGTACTTATTTTTTACTTTGAGGCCGAAGCCAAATTCGCTCTCGACACAGAACGTAAGTAATGTGGTTTTTTACTATTTCTATTTGCAGAGAAATTCTTAATACTCGCTGAGCCACAAACGCTTTGAACTTTGCTTGATCTGCCGGACCACCGTCATCGTCTCTTTTTTTGGTTCCGTCCTCATTCGCCATTCCAATACAAGATTGAGATCGCTTATGATATTTCATAACTGTAGTTTGTATTGTCTGAAATTAGGTAATGTTTCAACTTCACGGTCTGCAGTGTTTTCGAGAATTGAATTGGGCCAGATTTTTTGGTTATTAATTTTATTTCGAATATCGCAAAACAGATTGATACGAGTCTAGCAAAGTTGCAACATGGTATGAATAACCTGAAGTGCGTTGAAATATTAGATTTAAATGTTGCAGCTGATTGAATTACTTATTACAAATTTGAGTAAGAAAGGCACCTTGTTTATTGAGAGTATAAATATTACTATCGTAATTTAAATTATCATTTGAACTAAAATTTTAAATGAATCGTGTAGGATTGAGTAAGAACTAATAATATACAAAAAGTATATAAAAAATTAAATTGTTTCGCGATCTATCAAATTGTTTAAATGGCAAAGCTGTGAATCAATACAGTTATGTGTGTGAAACCTCGATTCGCAGTTAGCACGAAATCTTCCTGTTTGGAAACACAATTTGCTTGCATATGTAAATTGCCTGTATGATGTCTTTACACAACGTTTAAATAGGCGAGCAAACATGTGATTGAAGGTCGATTGGCTGTGATGCATGACAGGCTCACATAAGTAATGTCGATGATAAAACAAAGACGGCCAAAGACCTTGAAGCAAAAGACATTTATGTGGATCACACGGTAAAAAAGCAATAGAAAGTCGCTGAAGAATAAGAGCTAGAAGACATTACACTAGAAAAAGCTTTAATGTTATGTATAAAGCCACCTGTGCAACTTGAATCTCGTATTCTTTCAGATTCTTAGTAGAAATGCGGAAGTGATATCGCTTTGAAAAGTTAGAGAAATTGTACGGATCATATAAAAAACTACCTACAACTGTCCGAGATATCGGGAATTTCGTTTGAATTCAATGCAGTTCCACTAGTAGAGTAATTTATTAATATACTTAAAGTACAACAGACTACTACACTCTGAACACGAAGGTTACTAAGTAATGTGTGAAACAATGATAAACTACAATAAGCACTATCGGTATTATCGAATGCAGTTAGAAATTTAATAGGTATATGTACTAACTAGACATATTCTTCTGGAAGATTATTTGGCAAGCATCCATTATAATATGAAATCTGAACTAGGGATATATCGATGATATGTTAATTAAGACTTTACTAGACAGTAATCTGCTACAGCAGATAAAAGAATTAAATTTATTTTGTGTCTCATTTACTGTAAAGTGTTAAATATATGTTAAGATAAACCCTATGAACTAATTGCATAGTTTGAATTACTTTTGATCTGAATTCATTTTAATAATTCATACAGGTATAGTGTTCTCGTTATCTTAGGACAGGTATCAGCAATTCTGGAATTCTCAGAATGCAGTACACCAAGCAACTTTGCTGAATACAATAGCTTGTACAGACACATAAGTGAATTCTATGTAGATTAGATCAACTACTTAATTAACTTGATATTATTGACTTAAATTATAATAAACCACATCTTGACTGTATTATTGAATTCGAACTAAAATTTCGTGACATTATTTTGCAATTTCAATTCTAGGCAACATTCAATATGGAATAATGCAAAAATTATGTAATTTAGATTCAATAATCCCATAATAGCAGTGGAACCATTCTTTCTTTTTTTACAATTTGACAATATTGAATAAGTATTTTTGTAGTTTTGATGATTAGCGTAACTTATACTAAATTTACCACATAAAAAACCTTTTAAATCACAATAGTTACACATATTCTCATGGAGAAAGATCCATATTGTTGTATAACAGCAACCATCACTCTCTCCGGTCATTACTGCACTTATAACACCTAACATTTGTACTGGAAATTTTTGTACAGTTAATTTGGTCACGTCACCATGATAATGACATTATGAGTCTCAAAATTATGCATCAGACAACGGTACTTCATCCCAAATTGCGGGGTCAGACCATCAAAACTTTACATATACAATAACCAATGTATCAATAAGGTATGCTTAAAGCTAATTTGAAAGCAGTTACAAGTCATGCGTAAACATTTGCTTTATTTTTTGCCAGTACATTAGATTTCACCTGATTATCTGACTTCCTATCTGAGATTCTTCTGTCAATTTGACAAGATTATCATTTGTGATGTAACTATCTATCAGGTTAATGTCACAAATGTCGAGATGTATCGATAAATTTGGATACTTGAGCGCTATATGTGAAATTTCACAGATCGTATGTCGTTTTCGAGTATCAAAGTTATGTACAATAGTTGCGTATGTACGTTAACAGTTATAATTGAAGGGGTCACGGACATGGGAACTCAAAACAATGAATACACTATAAGATTGGTAAAACAGTTATTTCAATCAGCTTATTCTTATCTTCGCCTTTAAATATTACAAAATTTGCATTTACAAAAATCATTAGCTTTGACAACTCGTTTAGCTTAACATATCATTATTCGATTTAAGTACAGTGGATCAAATATTTGTCGACCTTGTGCTTAAAACCTGTAACGTCGCCTTAACGTTGAGAAACGTATGTCAATTTACTACTTTATACATCGTCAATGAGATCATAAGTCTTCAAATTGTTCAATACACCTTGACACATAGGTGTCAACCTTCAGAATGTATAGTGTTTTAATTACATATTATCGCAATACCTTGGCTATATTACTGCGATTCTATTGGTTATTAAAACCATAAATATCTGCATATATGACGGCCTTAACTTATCTATGCGCTTGTGATAATATATCAGAATAATCTATACATATAATAAAACAGTAAAAATATGTTGTCTGTACATTAAGTATTTTTGACTGAAATTGATAGAGGGACACTTAAAAAGAATAATAGAAAGAAAAAAAATTTTTTTGGAATTTTTTGTCTGTATGTATGTACGAGTTTCACGCAAAAACTAGTGGACGGATTTGAATGAAACTTTTTTTGTTGTATAGCTATTAAGCCTGGACAACATATAGGCTATAATTGATTTTGAAAACTGGAACTGATGAAGAACCTTAACAGAACAGCTAAACTATAAGAAATATGGAAATGGTACCTTTGCAAAGTTTATCAATCTGACGAGCATTTTCTGTTGACGTATAAAAATCGAAGATCAGGATCATCTGATGAAGAATTCCAAGAGACCAGCTACACTATTACATATACATAATTGATAATTGTTTTTTACACTTTTCAAGTACTAGATATTGAAGGCAGTGTTTAATTTGTCGCCTATAAAAGACAAAAGATATGTATTATAAAAACCGCAAAGAGTTGGCTAGAGCAAAGAGCGATACATCTGCGGAGTCATCCGCACATAACAATTTTAGCTTAGTCAATAGTACAATGTGTCCTTCTACTAGATAATATTAATGATACCCTGTCACAAGAAATGATATACTGCAGTTCCGTACATTCATTATCACTAGACTTAACAGTACATTAAGTTTGTATTCAACCTGACCTTCGTTGCTTCTCTTGTGGTTCCAGTTTGAATAGCCAGTAAATATTGGCCAGACAGAACATCTGTTTACACTCTATTGACAAGATCTATGAATGAATATTATAATTTAAGAATTATGTCGAGGTCTTTATTGAGCAATGTTAGAAGCTCTGTGATTGATGTACACTATGCTGGATTATGATCTACTCTTATGATTAGAGAAAGTGTTGTTACTGAAACTTATTCCTTTGTAGTGGCTACTACTGATTTGAATAAGAGATCTTTAGTATCGTTGTCTGTCGTAATTAAAACGTAACTATCATTTAAAATTTAACTATAAACTTCACTTTCAATGTCGATAAATAAATGAGAGGGCCATGTGATGACTTTTACTTACTTTTACTCCGTTAATTTTAATTGAAATTGAACTTCTGTGGTAATTTTAATGCTTAGTAGTTAAAGTTGGTTACAGATTTTAAATTTTTGATATTATCTTAATTTTATTTTAATGGATAATCGTCTTAATGAACATAATGTACTATATATTTATAGTAAAACTATTATTCTTGAGTAGCTACTATGAATAGAATAATAAATATCAGCGACTAAATTGATTAGTGGTTCCAGTAAATTACCTTGAGGAGGGCCTTCTTCAAGATGCTAAAAAATGTTCGTGACATGATTAAAGTTACTCTTGGCCTTTCCAAACCATCTTTCCATTCATGCAATTGGGATCAGGGTAAGGTGTAACCAATTTGTTTTAATTATACACCGAGCCGCTTCTAATTGTGAATGCACTTCTGAGCCATTGTTTCTATTGAGGTTTCCTTTTAAGTGATTTGGACCAATAAACCTCTGGTTTTCTGCTGTAACTTGATTAGCAAGTTGCCGACCGCGATTCCTATAGGTGGAAAGGGCCAAGTTAATTAATTCCACAAATACCTGCTACTGTATGGCCATAATTGATAGTTTCTTTTTTATGTTCTTAGTTTGTTTAAGTAGAGCCATTAAGACCTCTACGTGGTTTTTTATTTTGGACATAAATAAGACTTCTTTCAACTTTATCCAAGAGGATTTCGCTAATTCTGATTCTTGTAGTAATCCAAACTAATATTATAAATACGGAAGTGAGATTGTTTGTTTATTTATTTGTTTGTTTGTTTTTTACCTCTTCATGCTTTATCTCTTGAACCAATCTCCCTGAAATTTCGCATACACATAGAAGTATGGAGAAGGACATTGGGTACCTTTTATCCCGGGAAAAAGCACTATCGCCGTGGGAATTTCACGCAGGCGAAGCCGCGGGCAACAGCTAGTAGTATAATGATTTGGTTCGATATAAAGTAAATGATACTATTAATAAGACTAGCAACAATTAAAACCTTAGACATAAGTAAATTAAAATTTTGGACATGAGAAGTTACTAGAGTTCACGGATTAATTCACCTAGGTGCATTGCTATCAGGAGCCATAAGAGTATTGTTAACAGTAAAATTGAAATTATAATTGATTTAAATAATTAAAATCTTACAGAATCATTAAATTACAGTTGATTACCAAATAAACGCAAGGGTTAGAATAGCTGCTAATTTACAGTGTTTGATTCGTTACGTCACCATTTCGAAAATTGACCCAATAACAGTGGCTTGACTCAAAGACAAGACAGACTAACAAGGTCGTTGAATGAAAGCCGAGGGTACATTACCAAGCCATTGTTTTTTCTACTCCATCTCAGAACTAGCCAGATGATAGAATAATAGTCAAAAATATGAGTTTATGTCAATATAATTTTCTCGTTGCAATTGGAATGATAATATTTATTTTTGTATGGTCAACAAAGTGAGGTCACGTAAAGAGAGGTACTAGAGTAGAATAAAGGAGAAAGTATTTATCTAGAAGTATTTTTAAGGGTAAATTAAAGATAACTTGAGTGTGAAAAATACTTATTCAGGATCTTGGTTTCTGTTACAAAGTTACCTAATGACAATCTTGTATTTGGTGACCTCCCCCGCCCCAATTTTATTATCTCTCTCAGCCGGAAGACGTCCACTGCTGGACAAAGGCCTCCCCCAAGGATTTCCTTATTCATGGGGGGTTTTGCCGTAATCGCCACGCTTGGCAGGCGGGTTGGCGATCGCAGTGTCATGGCATAGTACGCGGAAAGATGCTGCTGCCCATCCTCCGGTATTTTAAATCCCTTAGTCGCCTCTTACGACACCCACGGGAAGAGATGGGTTGGTGCTATTCTAGGGCCACACCACAGGCCACTTATTATATAACATTGCATATGATACAATATAAAGCATAATGTTTTATTTTATCACCAAAGATTTCACCACAAATTGTGTGAGATCTAAATCATAGCATTACATAAAAAAGTTAAAACATGTATGCCTTAGACAAAACTGTTAATGAATAAACTAACATATAATATAACTCAACGATAAGATCTAATCTTAATACGTTAACTGCACCGGCTTGCACTCTTCAAAAACGGAATCTTGATTTCTATCTTGATACCGCCAATTTATCTTTCGATAAAACTTGTTTACCAGGTAAAATGCACCGTAGAATTTTGTTAGAATTAGTTAAGTCATCCAGTTTAGATGTAACCGTTGAAAGAGAAAAGAAATCTGTTTCACTTTCATTTTTGGCTTGTCGCGTTTTCAATATCAAGGTCGCTTTGATCGGACACCCACACCAATTTAATGCTACTCCCAAACTAATCAATGACTTCCACTTCTTAGATTGAAGAATAATTTCTGATTTTAAAGATAATTTTAACGAGGCTGATCTGGAAATGAAATATGAAATTGCGTTTTGATCGCACCGCCTTTTAATCATCTTCGTTAACGAATAGCGTGTGATATGCCTTATGGCTAAAAGTGTGCATATTTATGATGAAAGCAAGTAAAAGTTTTGCTTCATTAGACGGAAATATGATATCCAATTTAAACTTATACTTAATTATTTAAAAATTAAGGCTCAAATTTTATCGACTGACGTATTTGGAGAAATAGTTAAATAGAGATTGGAACAACGCCATCTCTTCTTCACTTGCGCATTGGAGGTAGAGGTAAATTTAGTCAAAATAAGTAAATAATTTATGTCCCCAAAGCAACCATACGAAGCTAATTGGTTATTTAAACATTTGCATTTGTATTGTTTGTCTTATTTGAAAGAATTTGTTTCTGAAAAACATCTAGCCACTCCATTACGTTTACCATATTAGTGTTTGTTCACAAAGTTACGCCAAATCAAGCATCGTGTTCATTTCCTGCATACTAATTGCCAACTAGAACAATATTTGTTTTTTCTATTGGCTAGAAGCTAATGATTTATTTATTGTTGACGCACTTAGCCTTCTACTGTCCTTGGTCGACGTCAAACATCTTCATAACCAAACACATATAGGAACTAAAATTATTTAGATACAAGAATTTCGCATTAGGTATTGAATACTTGTATAACGGATATGTAGGTGGAGAAAATGCGATTTTCTAACCTACCAAATATGGAATACTAAAATGGATCTGTTTTATTATCATGGCAATATCGGCGATTCTGTTTTAGCCACATTATTACCCTAATACGTTATGTGAAGATTAAATCTCACAGAAAGCAATAACGATGCATTGTATCAAACATCACCATTAGTTCCGCTCAGGTTTGCTGCTAGCGACAGTTCACCACGACCCTTCGATCAATCCCCTTTCTCTATCTAGATTTTAATCTCCAGTTTCCATTGCGCTTTTCGTTCTGTTATATAATTTGAGATTGATTTTAAAGCAGCATTGATCTTTAAAAATAGCGATAGCGTCGTTGCGTTTTTGTGTGAGCTTAGACGATCGTGGGTAGAAATAACAAGAGCTATCGTATGATTACGACCTAGGACTGTCATTAAGGGACTGATCTGAATGTATTGGTAATTGAATGTTTCTGAATCAGTAGTATCTACGTGCTCGATAAACAGTTAGAGTTGTTGTATTTAGTTTTACCATTTGCTCAGGCACAACTGGCGTCTCGTACAGTCTATTTATGGAGAGATATTCTCCTGTTACGGCATGCTTGAAATGTGGTATTTCTATAGTTTGTAATCCTGTCAAATTAACGACTTGATGACCATCTGATAGCTATAAATGTTAATTCTGATGCAGATGGTTAGCGATAAGCAAGAGACTTTAGCATAATGTTTGTTAATCTTCTATTTAAAATAAACTTATTTAAATTTTTTAATAATTACTTTAAATATTATTTCAAATAATACATATTAACTAATCAGAGTATTTAACAGCGATTTTAACATTTGCCATAATGCATAATATTCCTATTAGGTATCTATGTTTTTGTCGGCGATAAATGTGTCTATTAGGTAAGTATCATATACTCGTATCAATTTTGTTACATTTACAGGTCGTAAGTGTAACAAAATTGATATAAAACAGGCCATCTTTAAGGATGAATGGTCCATTAGTTAGTATTTGATACAAATGAATTAAATAAGTACGTTTCTTCATATTTTGATACACATTTTTTTCAAAATAATCCAAGTAATGTACTTAGGTACTTTCTCCCCCGAAAATGTGGAATTCTGTTCGAGTACTGTTTTTAGGGAGATAAGGGATACTAAAACCACTTGATCGGATTATGGATTTGAGGATCTCCCCTTCTGATTCAAACCACCCATTTGCTCGATTTAGAAGATCTTAGTGTAATACGGTTTAAGGAAGCACAGTACAATGGACATAAATAAATATGATGTGCTATGTGTTCCATCTTTGGATAAGTTTTGGTCAAAGTAATCTGTAAAAATTATCAACGCCAGTGAGTATTCGATTGGATCTTGCCTTCTGAATCTAAAATAACATTTTAAGATAAAGGTACAACTTTTATAGAGTTTAGTTAATTGTAACACACATAGATTTGTAGTTTGGTTGAATTACTTTAACAACTTTTGTAATGTTGTTTGATTATTATTTCTTATAGAGATCATGTAATACTATGCTAATACTATTGCGTAAATTAATCACATTTCTAGACAAATACCAGATTTAAATATTAACAAGGCAATTTATTTAGCAGCTTTTGATATTATCTTTCTATTTATATCATCATACGAAAACGCCACCATGTCGGTCCGTCTCCAGGATCAAGGCTCGAAACCTATCCAGTTGAAGCGAGGGGTGAGACAGGGAGACGTTATATCTCCGAAACTGTTCACCGCCGCCCTGGAAGATGTCTTCAAGCTTCTGGACTGGAGCGGACTCGGTATCAATATCAACGGCGAGTACCTCACTCACCTTCGATTCGCTGACGATATCGTAGTCATGGCTGAGACCTTGGAAGACCTAGGCACAATGCTCGATGGCCTCTGTAGAGCCTCTCAACAAGTGGGTCTAAAAATGAACATGGATAAGACGAAAATCATGTCTAATATCCGTGTCGCACCCACTCCTCTAAAGGTTGAAGACTCTACACTCGAAGTTGTTGACAATTACGTATACCTGGGACAAACAGTTCAGTTAGGTAAGTCCAACTTCGAGAAAGAGGTCAACCGTCGAATCCAACTCGGCTGGGCAGCGTTCGGGAAGCTTCGCGATATCTTCTCGTCCAAAATACCGCAGTGTCTCAAGACTAAGGTCTTTGACCAGTGTGTGTTGCCAGTAATGACATACGGAACAGAGACGTGGTCGCTTACTATGGGCCTCATAAGAAGGCTCAAGGTCACCCAAAGGGCGATGGAGCGCGCTATGCTCGGAGTTTCCCTGCGTGATCGAATCAGAAATGAGGAGATCCGTAGGAGAACTAAAGTAACCGATATAGCCCGCAGAATCGCCAAACTTAAGTGGCAGTGGGCGGGGCACATAGCTCGCAGAACAGATAGCCGTTGGGGCAGAAAAGTTCTCGAGTGGCGACCACGAACCGGAAAACGTAGTGTTGGCAGGCCTCCCACTCGGTGGACCGACGACCTGGTGAAGGTCGCGGGTTGCGCATGGATGCGGGCAGCGCAGGACCGGTCGTTGTGGAAATCCTTGGGGGAGGCCTTTGTCCAGCAGTGGACGTCTTTCGGCTGAGGGAGATATTATCTTTAGAAGTATGTTAGTAGCTGAATATGTTGACAGATAAAATGTTGAAACGAAAATTTATTTGTGCGAAAACATCGTCCGCATTCTTTTGTTCTCCAAATTTTAATTACGATAAAATGCAATGGCGACTGTTTCTCTCAATGTGCTTTCAGAACAGTTCAAAACATTTGCAAAAGTTAAATAAAAATACATAGAATAATTAGTTTTTAATATCGAACTCGGAAGAAATTGGATAACGATCCAGCCAGCATTTGTTGATTTTTACTTTATTAAAACTGAAATTTTCCGATAACATGACATTGTGTTAAAAATTGTTCGAACAATTTAAAACGAACGCGATTTCTAAAGACTTTCTATTTACAAATACAAACTTTTTAAAGTGACTATTGGTTACAAAAATTAGCTTTGCATGTTCGTTTAAGAAATTGAATTAACTTTACGATGCGCAGAGGCAGTGGGCATAATGTCGTACAGCAGAACGAACGGGCAGAATACAGATAATATCCGGTTGCTTTTCTTACATTAAGCATGACACTTTCATTTATTTGAGCGATGGCCAGAGCAGCGGTGAATTGCGAGAAATAGATTAAAAAGTGAGACTGATGTGAGTGACGTTTAGTGTTGCGCCGACGCTGTGGTTCCGTCGAGACTTTTCCAGTTATCAAATAGTTATAGATTTATCTATTTTCTTCCGTTGAAGGATAGTAGTCTATGGAAGAAAGTAAATTTTAACAAATTAAAAGATGATACAATATACCCTACCTCCATTTTCTTTTTAAGTATGTATTGTGAGAGGTAGAGAATAAAACAACATACAAATAATCTCTTATTATTTCTGTTCATAAGCAGACAAAAAAATTTCTGTAATACAGTTATCAAAAAACAATCTATACATATAAAAGGTACCCATAAAGTAAAAAAAAAACTTTTTAAGACATTTATTTTGTTCATCATCAACATAGTAAAAGATACAATAGTTATTTGGTATATGAATATACATTTTTTTAATCATATCTATTTGGTCACGCCTTATAAAATGAAGTGATAAACGTTAAATATTCAATAGCATTTCTTCCGGCTCCGATGCTATTTTTGGATAATCCGTAGCACTTAATAGTAATAAAATAATACTATCTCTTTCATAGTGTAGGCGTAATATCATCTCAGGCACTAAAAGTCCACTGCTAAAAGGCATCCTCAAACAACGTCCATCTTAAGCAGGCTAAAATATTGAGGTTTGAAAAAAAAATCTTGTAAGCATTGATAGGCGTGAAGATCCTATTAAAAATACGCCTTTCTAAAACTTACTCCTGGCTTCTTGATCGGACCCTAGTAAACTCGTAAAAATGGATCTTATAAACCTAAACATGCACCTTGTCTATTAGCATTTTCCCGCGGCTTCGCCCGCGTGAATGTTATTTTGCACCCATGTCACGTTCCAACGTTTAGAGGTTTCGGCTCTGCATTGATAATTCAGTCATTCATACAGCGTCTTACTTTATTAGTGATTTGGATATACATTACTAAATTTATTTATTTATTTTAAACTTTATTAGACCAAAATTATACAATGGTATAAAAGGCGGACGTAATTGAATTTATATTATGAAAAGCAATAAATCGATTGAAATAAAATATAGTCAGAATATACTTAAGTCAAGTTAATAAAAGCGTGTTAATAAAAAACCACGACCACACTACGTAATATAGCTCCAAACGGAATTCCAAAAAAGAACAACTAGATTAAGTGAATTGCATAATGTTGTAATCAAACAATTCATTTATTTAATAGGATTTTCTGTAGTTAGTTGTAATTGATTGTGAATGTAATAACATATAACGTATGTTGTGAGAAACCATTAAGAATGTCAGCTAATAGCCAAGTAATAGTATAACGAGACTGTAATCTAGCTAGGGATTCTGTTATAGTTTTGTTATGCAAGTGCTATTTTTTCATGTCGAGTTTAACAATAAATATGCAATTTGCACTGACATTTGTCATTTTTTAATCTATTTTGCAGATCTATTTTGAAGAAATATGTAACACATTTGGTGGGTGACACAATCTAGATATTTAATTTGAGGACAGTACATCGTGACATAAATATAGCCCTTCAGCTGAATTAAAAATAATCCCACCAATTTTACAAATGCGAAAGTTTGTGTGTTGAGATGTTTGTTACTCAATAACACAATATCTACTGCACTGATTTTGATAAAATTTGGTACACGGATAGAAGCATATCTAGACTAGCACATAGGGTACTTTTTTACCTCAAAATTCCTACGGGAAGGGAGCCCCAGGGCATGCCCTATGCTAGCGAACTCTATTTTTGAGGTGTTTTTGTCGTTCTAATAAATTATGACTTTCTCATAACATTAAAATATTAGTCTCAGAACTATATTTTGTAGATTTTTCTATAAAATCAATTTGTTTTCGTTTCAAAATATATTTTCAGTTGCAGAAGATATGATTTCTAATTGAAACCTAAGGTAGGTTATACGCTCTTGATTTATTATTATTTGTTGACGATCAATCGCTGAACCATTTATCTACATCGCATATTGATCATTGTTACTGGTGTAAGTGGTAATTGGTAGGTACATTTCTCAGCGAAAGGGTAACAAATTTTTTAATCAATAATTCAACATTGTATTGAAAAAGTACGTCTATTATATAAGTAGGTACGCTGTATTTTCATTGGTTTTGGAATAAAAATGTCATATAATAAATAAATTCCATATACGCAAATATATATTTTAGCAGTTACCTGACTCTATTCAAAACCAGAGTTAATAGGCTGCTTCTGAGTAGGCTCGCTACACGGTAGACCTCATTTCTATCCTCGGTCAAGATTGTGGTCAAGAGCAGACCCATATTTTATATATATAAAAAAACGCAATCCAAATTTGTGTACCAGGTAAAACAAAAAAGTTACAAAATTTTCGGTCGTAGTTACGCCCAACTTATCATAGTGCCGAGCCGGTCAACATTTGTTTCTGAATTTTTATTTTGACTAGCTTATTGGGTTCGTTTTTATGAAGTGGGCTTTGTCTCCAAAACATTTGTGGAAATGGAAGCAGAGATGTAGTGGCTAGCCCTGGAACTGAACGCTGTGTGTACACCTTATCTGGTCTTAACTTTCGCTCCATATAAGAGTATTTTCCGCGAATTTTAGCAGTTTCCGGTGTCTAAGTAATTGGGAAGATAGGACTGACATAGATTACCGTCATATCGTAAACACCGATTGTGGGAGTGGAGTCGTAAATACTAATGGGCACTACACGAGGCGCGACTAATTTTAAGAGTTTCCGTAACATGTTCAAGTGGAATAAATACGGACAGACAGGCTATTGGCATAGATTTCAGCTGTAGGATTTTATTTTATTCGCCGTTTACAATATGCGAGGTTTATCGGCATTTGTTTTATGGTGAGAGGCACCTACTTATCTTTATTTAATTTAACATAACGTTTAGTACAGGTAGAGATTATGTCTTCTCTTTATACACATAATTATTTATCTTTCTTATTTTATGGTGCCGAGACATGGACTCTCACAAAAGGAACCATGTATAAGATTGCTGTCGCGCAAAGGGCCATGGAACGAGTCATGCTCGGCATCAAACTTCAAGACCGAGTTCGCAACCTGGAGATCCGACGTCGAACGAAAGTTCACGACGTGGTCTTCAGAGTTGCTGCACTAAAATGGAACTGGGAGGGACACCTGGCTAGAAGGAACGATGGTAGGTGGAGTAAGGCTGTAACCGAGTGGTACCCTAGAAATGGGAGAAGAAGTGTAGGACACCCGGCAGCAAGATGGGTCGACGATGTAAAGAATGTTGCTGGCAAGAACTGGATTGCAATGGCCCAGGATAGGAAAGGTTGGCGTAGACAAAAGGAGGCTTATACCCAGCAGTGGGTCATGGAAGGCTGACGATGATGATGAATATTTTTTTTATCCAAATGATGGGCTGGGCTAACGAATAATTCCTGATTTGAAGCATAGGTCCATCCACTAATCCTGAATATTGCTGCCTCAGTATTTTGTCTCTACGCGCGTTTTCTTCCAGCCTAAATTATTCTAATTTATGTTACGTAGAAACTACTACAAGAGAAAAATACAAATATATTCTACTATCCGATCCGTAGAGGAAATGTGATTTAACATCCAATAGAATTTCGTTACTTACTGTAGAATCATACGAGGTCGCAGTGGTGTTGAGTAGTTTAATATGATTCTTTTGTCGGTAGACTAGCTACAATATAAATTACAAGAATGGCTGTTTGTTTACTTGGTTCTTGTATCGTAGCAACCACAGATATCCAACACTTACGAATCAAACTCGAATTAATTTATTAGTTATCTCACATCTCCACTTCTCTCCTCTCTGTTCTGGTGGAGATCGACCCTAATTGGTTACAGTTGCAAATACCACGAAGTGAAGAACATGAACTGTCAATATTACTGACGTTAGATTGTTGATTAAACTAAATGTCACGGCAACAATTTGTAGTAACACTATAAAAACACTACAGGTGCAGTCAAGTGACAATGTAATACCTAGCTCTCATATGATACATTGTGCAAGCAAGCTTGACCGATATGTGGCTTGCAAAATGCTTGCCCAATGTCACAAGTTTAAATTTACACGTCAAAGTGTGTAGACGCAATTAGGTTCCCAAAATAATGTAACAGTATTGAGAATGTTATTGATGCTTCCACAATCTCTTTGTCTTTATAAAAATAAACATACATATTTATATCTTTATGTTTATTAAATAAATAACCATCAATCATAATTTTGAGAAAATCTTAAAATCTTATTGCCTTTGTAAAAAAAAAAAACAAGCATATGACTCGATATAAATACATATAAAGCGAAAATAAAATTAGTGAATGTATTCTTGTCTGCGCTATGTAGATAAAATATATATCGTAAGTACCAGAGATAAAAAAATCACTTCGTTATTTCTCAATATAATTACGTTTTCTAGTGGGGTACTGAACCCTGAGCCACTAGGGTTCAAAATACGCATTATTTTCTACTCTACTAAGCATGAAATATATAGGATAGAATTTATATACAAAATTCATATACTTATCAAGTACGTCAAGAAACAACCAGTACATAACATGCAATTTAATAAATAACTGGCCTGCAGGCGTCTGTCTCTTCAGCTGTCAAGAACTTTATGAGATTCCGTGAGAAATAAACACAGAAATAAACAATCGAAGAACACATTTTCTAATGGTTACTTCCGACGAGTCACGTAATACAAAATAAAAGTGATGTATGTAAAGTGAGATTACAAAGAAATCGAGCCAAATGGCTCGCGGCCTACAGCCATTAATACTACAGATGCGGAGTGATGGCTTCGAGTTTACAATGGGTGAGTTGACTGATGTTGTCTAAAGGGGACTTGAAAATATACTCAGTTAATTGAAAACATGTAGTCTCGACAAGAAATAATATAAATGTGTTTATTTTATCAATTCTGAATTAAGACATACCAAAGACAATACGATGGACATTAGTCATTATAGTAGTTACATATAACCAAAGTCGCAAGGACAAGGACAACGTACAAAAAGAGAGGCCAGCTCAGCAGTGGGTAGAAAGGGGCTGAAATTTTGATGAAATTTATTATATCATTCTTCGTATTATTTTACTATGAATGATGTCATATAAAATGACACGAAATTCCTATAGGTATTTCCTTCAAAGACTATATAAGGATATCTTATGGCTGCTAATAGTATAAATATCAATCAAGCAAAATAGTGATAATAATGAAATATTTTGTAAAATAATTCATTATAATAGCATTGTTTAAATAAATAAGAGTGTAACAATGTAATGCTTATCTATGTTGTCCCAAAATTCTACAACATTTGCTGTGAAAAAATTGTTTGACTTTTGCGTTCCTCTGACCACTCGATATTTTACTCGCCCTTCTACTAGACCAATGTAAGCTTGTTTAAAGATGTATAATTCAGATCGGCATTTTAACGAGGGTTGGTTTTCATATGATATGGAAACTGAGGGAAACTGTGCGGCTAGGAATTAGAGTACTTGGCGTAAATGCCGAGCGAGGGCGACAGTGATAGACGGGTCGAAAAATAGTTTGAAATTTAGTTAGCTTTTGACAGAGTGTCAGAATTTCAATCGAAAGAGAACAATATAAAGCTAAATATACTTATATATATATAGATAATAAAGACGCCTGACCTAAAAAAAGAAATTGAAATATTATATAGTTAAATGGTTCTAATATTATTATGTTACATAGTTATAGTCAGTCAGTCGTGACCACGGCATCTTGTAAAAGTGAAGAAAAGCGTTTAAAACCTCTATGTTATTTACTTCTAAATATGATTCTAATACTCATAAATTGCTATCTTTAGTGTTCGTGATTCTCTCAGTTAAATATATTGTTCGTAAATTTAGCATACTTTCATTCCACTTCCTTTCGAGTCTCAAATCGTGATACCGAATTAGTTTCTGTTTGCACCACTCCCCGGGCTCAGGGCCTGATGTGCTGTCCCTTTACTTTCACTGCCTTTGATCGGTGGCGCCGTACCTAGCTGGGCTAGATTGCCCGGGCAGTGAAAAGGGGCGCCAAATGAGAGCTAAATCTATTAGCGTATTTGTCATTTAAATGTACTTAAAGAATAATATTGAAGAATTATAAACATGATTTACTGATTTTGTAAGGTTTCACTAAAGTTACAGATTTTATTTTGTGATCGAAAAACTAATCAGCCTATATTGAAGATTGGCGGTATAACCATTACATTGAGAGTAATTCTGATTATTCTTAATTGAAAATAATTTTGATAAATTAAGAAGCAAGTGGAAATCGCTAGTCTCTGCCTATCCCACGGGAAAAAGGCGTGAAAATATGTATGTATGTAAAAAGGATTTTGATAGAGTGCCTACTTCTTCTTCATTTTTACCTTTGTACGATGGATGGCGTCAAATAGATAGAACCTGCTTATTGTTTACTCATAGAGAAGAAAAAGAGAGTCGAGTGAAATAGCAATTCTAACAGATATCGATCTTTAAGGATAATGATAGATTAAGTTAAGACTGATATATTATAGATTAAGGCAAAAGTTTTTGCCGTCTGGTTGGATGCCCGTCCAAGGTACCGCTGGATAAGGGCCTAAGCGAACTGAACGTCAATAATAAATCAGGAAGTAACGCAGGACAGACCAAAATCGAAACACTAATTTTCAGAGGCCAAACCAAGACTCAGTTTGGGTCGTTGAAAGATGGGTATCTTAGTTTTATTTTTCTCTTTATTTTTTTGGAGCTTTTATCTTTTGAGATATGTCAGCCCCATCGTACCTTTTCCAAGAGATTAACGTCTGAGAAGATGTTACAAAAATTTGTAAAAATCGTTTTTAAACTATGGAGCTTGGTTTTGACAAAATTGTCTGGGCAATACCCACGTTATTAAAACTTAATTTCATCTCCTTCATTAGTAAATCCCTTTCTCATTTGAATTTGGTACAATCTACAAATATATGTTGGACATCTTCCACCACCCCACGATCCATCATCAGAATCACCACCAATCTTAGTTAAAAGTTTTTGCCCCAGGTTTAGAAAGCCCTAGGTCCGAATCCATCACCCAGCCTTCAGTACTCTATAAGTATCATTCAAATCTGCCATCTCATTAGACTACTGCTCGGAGGTACGAGCCACTGTGTTTCCATCTGAATTATATCATTTTATGATTACAATTTACTTTAAATGGTGAAATCAATGTCATGTATAGTTTCATTGCCGACCATAATTTTACTTTATTGACTTGGGAAAGGGATATTCAATTTTAATTTCTGTAAGTACATGCTTGCACAGAGGTTATTATTGGATAGTATAATAATTTACTGCTTTCAGTTCTACGTACAAATAAAAGTAAACTTCAACAGCTACCTCTCGCACAAACGCATCTGTCAGGTTTCGTGAAAAGAGACGGAAGTGTGGCATTCGTTTATTTTAGACATTATTTATTAACTAGCTTTTGTCCGCGGCTTCCCCCGCGTTTATTTCCCACGGGAACAGTGCTTTTTCTTGGGGTAAAAGGTACCCTATTTCCTTCTCAGTACTTCTAACTAAATGTATGCGAAATTTCAGGAAGATTGGTTCAGTAGATAAAGCGTGAAGAGGTAATAAACAAACTCACTTTCGCATTTATAATATTAGTTAGGATTACCAAGATGAGGTCTGAGATGTTACACATCATATGGAGCTAGGTACTTACTAAGGCTCTTTTTATCTGTTCACATAAGTAATATTAAAATTTTATCTTCGAGAAAATTGCACCTTACTAAAAGGACAAGTTACGTCAAAAAGAGATGCAAATATAAGTATTAGTATAGATCGCGCTGAACTAAAGTTATGGCTTGAACTACGAACCGACGCTGAACTTTGGATGCCATAATGTTTGAACGTGATGAGGAATCTGACAAAGATTCACGATAACGATCTCTGCAAAATATTTACTTATCTAACTTTTGCCCTCGACATCGTCCGAAGAGGGATAATACAGGGTGAATTCGGAAGGGGATGAACATCTTACTAATTTGTGGAGGCTCGCAGACAGTATTTAACTTTACTTGGGGTTCTACGCTGCACTGTTACTGCTGCGTTTAAATTTAAGAATTCCCTCTTTACTAGAATTTAACTTGGAATACATAACGACAAATTGAAATGACATCGTTTAACATTTGGACTTATTATAATCATTTATTTGATTACTATATACTTATAACCAAAATAACAATGGTATAAAAGGCGGACTTAACGCTAACAGCATTCTCTACCAGTCAACCTTCGGGATAAACAGAAATAAGTAGGGCATGGGTGCACAAAGTGACTATAAATTTGTATAAATACCACAAATATAAATACTAATATTGAAGTCGAATCAATATTTTTGTATTTATTTTGTAATGACGCTACACACATATGTTTTACATCATTATCTATACATATAATAAAACAGTAAAAATATTTTGTCTGTACATTTAGTATTTTTGACTAAAATGGATAGAGGGACACCTAAAAAGAACAATAGAAAGCAAAAAAATTTTTTTGGAATTTCTTGTCTGTCTGTCTGTCTGTCTGTCTGTATGTATGTACGCGTTTCACGCAAAAACTACTGGACGGATTTTAATGAAACTTTTTTTGTTGTATAGCTATTAAGCCTGGGCAATATATAGGCTATAATTAATTTTGAAAACTGGAACACCTGATGAAGAACCATAACAGAACAGCTAAACCATAAGAAATATGGAAATGGTGCCTTAACAAAAGTCGTTCAACCTGATGAGCATTTTCTGCTGACGTATAAAAATTGAAGATCTGGAACATCTGATGAAGAACTGCAAGAGACCAGCTACGCTATAACATATATGGAAATGGCGCCTTAACAAAAATCGTTCAACCTGATGAGCATTTTCTGCTGACGTATAAAAATTGAAGATCTGGAACATCTGATGAATAACTCCAAGAGACCAGCTACACTATAACATATATGGAAATGGCGCTTTAGCAAAACTTGATTAATCTGATGAGCATTTTCTGTAGACGTATAAAAATCGAAGACCCGAAACATCTGAAACTGTTTGGAACACAAAAATACTTTTCATCTAAGCGAAACTCACGCGGGCGAAGCCGCGGGCGACAGCTAGTACATGTATATAGTTTGTATATGCAGCATACAGGGCAAGACAATAATATTGACATGGTAGAGGCATCACACTGTTAAGCTATTTCAGACATGTAACACCTACGTCAGTATGTGCTTGCACGTACTAATTACTCCGTCTCCCAGACAGTGGTAGTCCAGACGTCTTCAGTTCCCTCTCGCGGGCGCAATTTGCAATTAATGCCGCGCCATCACTGCAACTGTTTACTGTAAATTGTTATATTTCCGTGCCGTTATCGCATAAGTTAGGAAAAGGCTAAATAAATACTTTTAAAAATCTATTTCTTTATATTTTTTGAGTACTAGCTTTTGCCTACGGCTTTGCCCGCGTGAACTTCCCACGGGAACAATGCTTTTACTCGGGATGAAAGGTAACCCTATGTCCCTCTCAGTATTTCTAGCTATAAGTATGCGAAGTTTCAGGAAGATTGGTTCAGTAGATAAAGTGTGAAGAGGTAACAAACAAAAAAACTCACTTTATAATATTAGTGAGGATTCATTACAGACATCTGCTCTCACTTATTTATTTTTAAATCTGGATACAACGATAGAGCTCCGGTTGAAAAGGGGCCTAAAATGCCATTTTCTTGTTATTAAACAAGAAAATGGCATTTTAACGGTTCAATTATGGCAACAAATAGACAAATCAAAGATCTACTCTGGAAACAAATCCATTCATCAAGTAGCTGTCTAGGCATTTTTTATTAATTTCGCATGAATAGTTCAGTAAACGAGTTGATTGCCGCAGACCGCAGGCACGTTCGCGGCTTAGGCATTATATAATTTGAATGGCCCACTATTTTCAGAATAACCTAGCCAAGGTCAAACTGGGCGCAGATTTTGTGAAACTATTGTCAGAAAAATTCGGTTTTCGAACGCATTGTTTTCTTATATAATACATTTTGTAAATACTGGCCAGTAACAATAGTGGTAGGAAGTATTAAATTATAAAAGATTAGTTTGAACTCAAAAAATATTGGATAGACTGAATTTAAATCCTTTCGGCCAGCGGCTGCGCGGCGTTAACAAACAAATAAAATTATACCATCTCTACGTCAAATTCCAAATTAACACAATATTGTGGTATATTTTTTTGTGTGGCCATTACTAAACACATTTTTTGTATGTAAATGTTAAAATTAGTAGGAAAAGGAAGTCGATATACCCAGGAAGATCGCTTAGTTACGCAGATGATTTTCTTGTCATTACCTGCGTGTACGCAAGTAATGCCAACAATACTTGCCTCTTGGCCTCACAAAAAAGAGAAACAAAACGTGTGGCATTAGATATGAGGGTCAAAACAATTACGTGTCAACATTTAGATAATATCTTCACGTTTGACAACGCTTGCGTCGGCAAGACATTGATGCCTTGAGATGATTTCACTAAAATGAGGGATTTTCCGTGACACAAATAAAAAAAAAATATAGTTCCAGATGACTTCATAGATGGCGCTTAGTAAAAGTTCCATACAAAAAGCAAAAAAATTACGGGATTGGCATTTAAAAAAAATAAAACTTAGTAAAAAAAAAACAACTAAAAAGTATCAATATTGTGATTTGTGTAACTGTGAAACTGTTATGTGATTTTTTTTTCTGCCTCTGGTTGACAAGAAAAGCGCACCATATAAGGTGGACACAAATTAACTACAAATATTTTCAGGGCTAATTACTGATATTATTTAGAAAGTATATCAGTGGTTTTTTTAATTTTCTACACGCTAGTTTTCGAGAAAAATTAACGTTTATGTTTTTGAAAACCGTAACATTATAACATCCTGTATACAGCTTTGCGTAAAATGACAATTAAAATGACACACCCAAACAAAAGCCGCCCCGCCCACCGGTCGGTCGCTGTCGTTTACGTATAATAAATCGCTTGACATCTCTGTCTTTCACGCACTTTTCATAAATAAAGAGGAATACAGCAAATCAATTTCATTCAACTATTAATTGGTGGGAGGAGCTTAAAGAGGTATGAAGTCTACACATTTAACTACAGTATGATACTAAATGTCATCATTTAATAATATTTTTTTTGTTAGAAAAAACAAAAAAAAAACTAGCGTATCGATTTTTTAAATTGTATCTCCAATACGTTTATTTAGCCCCCTGGAGCCAGCCCTGAAAATATTTGTAGTTAATTTGAGTCCACCTTATATAGGATCAGCCATTATTACGACTCGGCTTTCATAAAACGCTATCTGTTGAGACTTTTTTTTCTTATTTTAGCTGTCAGAAAATCGCTCATTGAGACACATAATACCATAGACTTATATGTACTAAGCCAGTAACATAATAAGTCTATGCATTAGTATGCATAATACGCATGCTTGTTACATATGTGATACAACTCTGCCCCGGGACTCCGTTCCCATGGAATTTTCGGGATAAAAAGTACCCTATGTGCTTATTCAGGATATATTCTATCCGTGTGCCAAATTTTATGAACTCCGTCCAGTAGATTTTGTGTGATTGAGTAACATACATTCACATGTAACAAACGTGAGTTTATTAAATTTGGGGTAGGTGGTACATGGGTAGATTGTAATGGTATAGCACATAGGGTACTTTTTGTCCTGGAATTCCCACGGGAGCGGACCAATAGGGCGTTAGCTGGCCAATTTATAGACATAACATTTGCGTTGATTTTACTGCCAAGCAGCGGCTTTAGATGTATTTACATCAAAAACTCAAGCAACTCAAAAAATCAATCAAATGAAATATGTCAATCGGTACTTCAAACACTCCTATTATAAGCTCTATACATGGTCAAGTGACACGGAAAGGGTTGACAAGGCCACGTCATATTATGTCAACGATGACACCTCGAGATACCAGCTGTCAACTGCGGTTTGGTTTTATTATTCAGATGTAGGCAGCCTTGATGTGGTACAAAGGTAACTGGATATGTGGCAGGTATCCTGTTTCGTGGGAGATTGATGTAGGATTATTGTAAAGTAGGCTGATGCGCAGTTCAGACAATGAATGAAGATGATAATGATGCGAAGAAGGAATGTGATAATCATATAGCAAGGAAGTTATACTGATAAACTCAGAATACAGATGCTAAATCGGAAATGTGTTTTTTTACTATTATTGCTTACTGCTTATAATTTCAGACAATCAATTCAAAACTTTTGGTTTCACTTATAAACCCAACGCAAACAAATTTAACGTTTTATATCTACACTTATCAACGCAGTGAAATTACTATCGTGTAAAACCAAACGAGTGTTGTAGTAGACGAACAACTTTACCACATATAGGTAGCGATAAGAAAAGATGCATTAATATAAAATGGTAAAAAATCAAGAAATCCCTGTTCAGTAGTAGGCTACGGTAACCACTTTCTCACGGGTTGCCTGCGGTCCCGGTTTGGCTACTTATTTATTCATTCATTTATGTGCACATAAGACTTGGAATAAAATCTAGTACATGGGTATTGATTGTATAAAAATGTTGTCTATTTGAGTCTTGAAGGGAGAAGTAAATAAAAGAAGAAGTAATCAGTGAGGTAATACTACTATTACAAAAAGAAAGTATACATTTTTGTAATTTTGTTGTGGAAACCGAATCAAATTTAATTCAGGAATTATTACGCGTTGCGCTTACATAAGTACCTGAAACCGACATAAAGACAAAAATAAGAGGCAAAAAAAAAAAAAAACATGTTGATTTTATTGGCCCTACAAAGGAGACCCTTCATTTTTCGTTTTCTATTCTCCTATATACAGTGACATAGACCAGTTACAGTTTTATTAAATGTACGGACGTCCTATGCATTATATAATATAATAGAAAACTGTGATGTCAAATTTAAAAGAGTTAAGTAAAAGTGAGTAGTTAGCCATTGAGCTTTCGTGGGAAAAGTTACGACCGTAGACGAAATTTTATTACTATGACTTTTATCTTCGAGCGAAAACTATTGACGGAGAACGTACGTGAAGTTAATAGAAAAATAAAAGTTTTATTGGTTGTTTACATCAGTTAGGAAATAATTTAAAAAAAAATGTCATTGTAAACGTCAAAACAAGACAGGATTTTGACAGGAGAAGAGAGGTTATGAAAAACCGAGATCTGACTGAGCGCGTCTTGAGATTTTTAATCTAATTTTAAAAATAGCTTGTATTGGCGATTTTGTAAAAGAAAGTGTATACTATGTAATAAACTGTGGTGATATAAATAATAGCAGTATTATTAAAACACAAGCGTTAAGACGATTTAACACATCATATAAGTTGTCAAATAAAAGTCTACAATGTGATTGGATTATAAGACAGGATATTTTTAGATACTTAATGAGATGTGTGACTCTCCTTTGTTAGTCACGAGCTAACTAACAAACCTAACCTACTGACTCTGACGTAGAGCTTATTCTTCTTCTTCAGCCTTGCCATTTCCAATTTCATTTGGGGTCGGCCCTCCTAATCCTCTTGCGCCATTCGTCTCTGTTGTGCACCATGTCAGGGGTGAGACCCATCGTCGCCATGTCTGATTTAATAGTACTGGTCCAGGTCGTGGGAGGTCAGCCCCTGCCTCGCCTTCCCTCGGCAATACCGACGCAAGGCTTATTACCGGTACTTAATTTCCACCCGTACAAACTCCTGTAAAGTACCGGTACGTTCCGGTACTTTATATGAGAATTTGGTACCAGTACCAACTGGTACCGGAAAGTAAAGCTGAAGTAAATAGAGAAATAACAGATTTATTGGTTGTTTACATCATATAACCTGTCAAATAAAAGTCTACAGTGTGATTGGATTATAAGACAGGATATTTTTAGATACTTAATGAGATGTGTGACTCTCCTTTGTTAGTCACGAGCTAACTAACAAACCTAACCTACTGACTCTGATGTAGGGCTTATTCTTCTTCTTCAGCCTTGCCATTTCAAATTTCATTTGGGGTCAGCCCTCCTAATCCTCTTGCGCCATTCGTCTCTGTTGTGCACCATGTCAGGGGTGAGACCCATCGTCGCCATGTCTGATTTAATAGTACTGGTCCAGGTCGTGGGAGGTCAGCCCCTGCCTCGCCTTCCCTCGGCAATACCGACGCAAGGCTTATTACCGGTACTTAATTTCCATCCGTACAAACTCCTGTAAAGTACCGGTACGTTCCGGTACTTTATATGAGAATTTGGTACCAGTACCAACTGGTACCGGAAAGTAAAGCTGAAGTAAATAGAGAAATAACAGATTTATTGGTTGTTTACATCATATAACTTGTCAAATAAAAGTCTACAGTGTGATTGGATTATAAGACAGGATATTTTTAGATACTTAATGAGATGTGTGACTCTCCTTTGTTAGTCACGAGCTAACTAACAAACCTAACCTACTGACTCTAACGTAGGGCTTATTCTTCTTCTTCAGCCTTGCTATTTCAAATTTCATTTGGGGTCGGCCCTCCTAATCCTCTTGCGCCATTCGTCTCTGTTATGCACCATGTCAGGGGTGAGACCCATCGTCGTCATGTCTTATTTAATTGTACTGGTCCAGGTCGTGGGAGGTCAGCCCCTGCCTCGCCTTCCCTCGGCAATACCGACGCAAGGCTTATTACCCAAATGCTAGGCTAAATGTCCATCCATACAAACTCCTGTAAAGAATCGGTACATTCCGGTACTTTATGTGAGAATTTGTTACCGGTACCAACTGGTAACAAGTCCTGCTCTGACGTTAATAAAGTTATATGTTTGATTTCATACTACGATCACCAGCAATGATCAATGATCTGTCTACCTACATATTTTATTTGTAACTAGCTGTTGCCCGCGGCTTCACTAAAAATACTAAATGTACAGACAAACTGGCCAAATTTTTGCAGCAGATTCGGTTGATGAAATTGAGCAGGTTTCCAAAAAAAATCTATGTTAGAAAATGAAAAAAATTATCAGCTGATGGGGCTTAGTATGGAAAGTTGAAATTTTATGTTGTTTTTTACTAAAAATTTCTTTCGGACGTAATTGTATTCCAAGTACTGAGCATATTGTAAAAATTTGGCCAGTAGTTTCAAAATAACCCTGTATGTATAGATGGTCGCATCATTTCATGATATACTGAATCCTTTCATGAAATAGCTACGATATATATCTAGATAACAATATTACCCAAAATTTTGGTAGAAATGGTAAATTATAAAGCGGACTGATTTAACTACTGAACTAGTTCATGTAATTACCAATGTCAAGCTACGAATGCAAGTCGAAGGAAATCCGTTCATGATCACACTAACCTTGGTTTACATCAGATTAAGTTAATTATTTATTTAATGCGATTCCGCGCCATCAAATGGCATTTTTATTGGAAAACCGGTTAATTGTTTTGGTTACTGCGGAAGACATTGAAGAAATTTAAATGCTTCGAAATTAATATAAACAGGTTGCGACTTGGGGCTTCGCTATCGTTTGAATTTCTCCTTATGTGCTATTTCTCGATATTTTTCTACCCTTGTTCCAAATTTCAACAAAACCCGTCCTGTAGATTTTGCGTGATTGAGTAATAAACTTACACACAGTCACAAATTCACATACTTACACGATTAAGATTATACTTACATGATGATGATGAAGTTGGATGAGAAAGTCTCTGTGTCCCACTGGACTGATTTTGGTGATGGTATCGTTATAGTTCAAGCAGGTAGGTAATAAGAAGGTATTCTCCAGTATAAAATTTCACGAGAATACTATGTAGCTGTCTAGTACGAGCGACCTTGACAAATGAGGCCCACCCCCGCAGCGTCCCACCCCCGCTGCTATTCACAGCCCACTGCAGCTGCAGTGCGCTTTATAGCGTCCTATTTAACAATAATTTGTCATTTTGCACAGTCGATTTGACACGTTTTAGTAAGTTTCATGCACTGAAAGTTAATTTGTCACCAACACAATATTTTTTTTGATAAAAAAAAAAACTGTCTCATATCAACAAATCATAATCAGCACTTTTAGTAAGTCTGTGCTTAGGAGGTCATAGGGGACAGGAAGCATTGTGACAATGTGGAAACTTTCAACTGAATTTTTTTTTAACTATCATCACAGACGAAAACAAATGTTAAAATTTTATACCATTAAATACTAAGTATGCGCATGGATGCGGGCAGCGCAGGACCGGTCGTTGTGAAGGCCTTTATCCAGCAGTGGACGTCTTTTGGCTGAGAGAGAGAAAAATACTGAGCAGAGTAAAAAATAAACTTCCTGAAAGCCAGTATAAAATTTCTAGCCACCAAACTTCTAGAATTTTTCGTTAAAAATACCCGTAAATTCCAGACTTAACTAGCTTACTAGCTTAGCTTAGCATTAATGGTTACCCCGGTCGGATGGTGTAAGGGCGGTTGTACACATGCGGACAAGGACGCCAGTGTGCGTGGCGACGCGAGATCCGATCGATACGTCTGCCGCCGCCCTGCACTGCGTCGACCTTGCACTGGGGTAAGATGGCGGCTATTTTTATAACAGCTGGGGATTCAGACGATCAAAATTAAATAAGAATTTTATGAAGAATGATAGCTATTTTAATATCTGCTCTGAGAGTTACATGTTATATTGACTGAGAAGGAAATTGGTTTAGGAAGAAAGGAATTGTTTGATCATTAAGATTTATTGCATCCTGATTTTATATTTGGTAACTTTTTAGGCACAGTCTGAAAGTTTTATTTGATATTTGATCTAATAAGTACATTTAGATAACTAATAAATTAACCGTACTATATAAAAGATGCAACAAAATTGCAAAGACGTATAATATACTTATTTAAGTGTGGAATACTTAGTTGAAAACAAACGGAAATATCTCTAAAAGAATCTCAGAATAAACAGTTTGGGCACAAACTGCGAAGTAGCCAATTTTTGCCGCATCGCTTGGCAAATACATTTCCATTTGTGTATTCCGTATGCGACTGCACAGTGCAAAGGGGCGTTAGCGAAGGTATGCCTTTTCAGCTTGGAATTTATAAATAAAATAGTTTAGAGATGCATGAGATAACAAATGTTTGGATTTTGTTTTAGTGGATTTTAGAGAACTAGTGATAGTTTAGGTATTTTTATTGTGTTTGAAAATCGGGTGGTACAAATGCTGAATTAAAAATAGTTTTGTAGGTAACTTTAGTCTAACACATATACTTTATGACGATTATAATGATAACTAATTTGTACACATACAAAATGATGATAAAGCATGAATCTCATCAACGAAAAAGTTTAATTGTCACGTACTTCGTTAAACTACGCGAAAAACCGCTTTACATAAAATTATTGTTAATCACTCATACATTCTAAGAAGGGTATTAAAACTAGTTTTTCAGCTCAAGAAAAAACAACATTTAGCCGCGAAACGTATAATTAAAATAGCCTCGCGACAGTTCTAATAAGGATTTAAATTGGTAAATGTTGTAAAAACGACAATGGCGATGTAAAACAATAGGCGGTCGCGCGTCGCCGCCTGCGATTATGCGACCTTGGCCATCGACGTTTCCGCGACAGGTCGCGTGACTCATGTCGCCGTGTCGCGAGATTTTACGCAAGTGTGCGTGCAGCTTTATGTTGCCCAATTGATGGTTTGAGAGAAATTGGAAGAATTTTGCGTCTTACAACATGTGAGAATTTTGCGTCTTACAACTTATTTTTTTTTTCTAGCTATTTAAGTCCCACTGCTGGGCAAAAGCCTCCCCTAATTCTCTCCAATCATCTCTGTCCTTCGTCTTTTATTTCCAGTTTTAAAAGATTAAACTAACTATACAAACAAAATATAGAGTAATTTCCATAGGAATACGAAATAAAATTTGCTTAAGTGGAAGTATTTGGCGAAATAAGATAATTTACATAATTTTCTTCCTCTGTTCAACAAAATTAAATGGCATCCCACAGGAATGTTCACATATTTCTAAAGTAAGAATTCCGTTTGGTCTCAGTCGAGCCAGAAATAGCTTTCATACATTGAAATGTGATTCTCTCGGAGCATTTTTAAGTGGTCGTTCTTTTATAGTAGGTACACTTTACTTTATAAGTATAAATATGTAATTTCATACACATGTTATATTCATTTGTGATAACCGTAACATTTAAAAGCAGTTTTGATATAGATAGAGAGCTTTGCTCTATGTTGTATTGCATTATAATAATCTGTAATAAAGGAAGCCAAATAACACAATATAAATAAGCTTAAAGTTCTAAGTCTTGATGAGGTTCTGAAAGAGCTACAGAGCCTCAGAGCGAAAAACTGGCGAGAGCTGGTGTAAGACCGCAAAAAATGGCGTCATCTCGTGTCGGAGGCCAAGATTCACTTCTGGTCGCTGCGCCGCAGTAGTAAGTAAGTAAGTACTTAGTCTTGATCTAAGCCTAAAAATGTCTCAATACTAAATATTTTATTGCATCCATAAAGTTGACATGGTGACATATAAATGAAAGTACATTCGGGTACAGCAACTTGGGTAAAAAAGAGGAGGTCGCATCATCTCATTTTATTATCTATCTAAGTATACATATAATAAAACAGTAATGGATAGAGGGACATTTAAAAAGAATAATAGAAAGCAAAAAACATTTTTTGGAATTTCTTGTCTGTCTGTCTGTCTGTCTGTCTGTATGTATGTACGCGTTTCACGCAAAAACTACTGGACGGATTTGAATGAAACTTTTTTGTTGTATAGCTATTAAGCCTGGGCAACATATAGGCTATAATTGATTTTCAAAACTGGAACACCTGATGAAGAATCTTAACAGAACAGCTAAACTATAAGAAATATGGATATGGTGCCTTAACAAAAGTCGTTCAACCTGATGAGCATTTTCTGATGACGTATAAAAATTGAAGATCTGGAACATCTGATGAAGAACTGCAAGAGACCAGCTACACTATAATATACCTATATGGAAATGTCGCCTTATTAAAAGTCGTTCAACCTGATGAACATTTTCTGCTGACGTATAAAAATTGAAGATCTGGAACATCTGATGAAAAGCTCCAAGAGAGATTTTTCATCTAAGCGAAACTTACGCGGGCGAAGCCGCGGGCGACAGCTAGTTAACATATATGTAGGTAAATCTTAGTACATAATATCTCGCTCCCAAACTTCGTTGTATTGTGTAAATAAAAAATAAATTGCTTAATCGACACATATTCGTAGTTCAGGCCGTAAAATTGTGAAAAACAAAATAAACTGCCCACAAGTGGCAGTTAAGTCGTTAAGTTAGACATTTGTATAATTTACTAGTTAGTCCAGCGTGCCCTACTTAGACCACATGTGTTGGACCACGCATGGTAAATGTTGACTTATTATAAAATTAAAATAGGCCTCTTTCGCTTTTTGCGTGTCCAATTTTCTTTGTTGAGCCATACTTAATAAACCTTTGACCGTGAACTAACCTTATTTATTTATTTTAAAGTTTGCTGCTTATAATTATAACAAAAAACCACATTTACTGTCTTATAAAATATAGCGGATGCCATGTCTATGTATTATTCATCCTGTGTTTCTTAAAAAAGTAGAAACAAAAGTAGGTTAAACAATGCCTCAGCTTGTGTAATCCCAACACGAATTAGGAATATTGATGTGCCGTTCTCGAAATTAAAAAAAAAACAGAACCTAAAACAGAAAATGTTCCGAAAAATCCGAAAAATTCCATAGAATTTTCGAAAATTTTCAAAGGCAGAATTTTTAGAGAAACGAGAATTTTTCGGCGGTATATACTAATTAGGAATGACACTGATTTTCAGGAACCCCCTTTATGATAGGTTCTGATACATATGTGATAGGCTTTTTTATATCCTTATCACTAAACATAAATAAAGGTTTATCATAATATATATAAAGGTTGTTTTGCAAGGCTACTAAAATAATGCGGAACGTACATTTGTATAGATTATTTACATACTCCGTTCATTCATTCAATTTTCATTCATTGTTATGTCTGTTTCCACTTATCATAACATTAGCATAATTATCCGGTTACAGATCTTGACGTAGTTTCTCTTATATTGAAAAAGGTGTAAAAGCCCATAGACTAGATTCTAATGTCGACAGTCAACTTTTTTATCTCAAACAGGCGAGACTAGATTTAAATCGTATTTAATGATATCACTTCGTTAGTTAAGTGGTTATTTATAATTGCTATTAACCGTTTTATGGTATTAATTATTGCTGAGATTTAACTATTAATTAATTATGCATTGTAGAAAAAAATATTTGACTAGTTTTGGTTTAATTTCGCTTGTTCTGGTGCCTGCTTGCCTTGCCTGTACCCATGTTGTGTTGCAGTTTATAAAGGATCAATTTATTTAAAATTTAATGATAATAATTATTTAATAGATATTTGTATTGGTGGCATTATGGCGTGTATCTTTTTATCCTTTGTTGTATCCTACTTTTTTGAATAACAATAAATAAATAAAAAATGTTTATTATTATTACATTGATAATTAAAAAGAGATTTTATATTATCAACAAACGAGAAATACAGCTGGATAAAATAATAATCAATAGCCGTTTTCACACTAGGAAAATGAGCAGTCAACTAGTGATGTGTGTATTGTTTGTACTCGTATGTATCTCATTGGATGCATTTGCATCGAATGAATGTTTATTTAAACGTCTTATCTTTATATTTATCTAGTGTGCAGGTTTCCTCACGATGTTTTTCTTCACCAGACGCAGGTGGTGGTCTTTTTTATGCAAGTTGAGACCAGGTTCAAAAGTTAAAATAAAGCTACAGTTTGTTTAGTAACAGTAGAGCAATTATGTTATGATTATGAAATACCAGTAGTATATTAACGCAAAGAAAGTTATCATCGTAAACTGTACCCTGTAACCATAACAATAAATAAGCACAATAATTGTTGAATCAAATAAAATGAAAGTTAATAACTGAGCTTACTAACTAATTATTAGAATGACTACGTTTTCATTATATTTCCGTATTAGTTTCCCCAGTCGTGACCCGAAGAGCACGTAATGCGAAAACCAGTAGTTTATTTAGTCCTTTCGTAATTCATTATGTGCATGCGCAGCTCTGGCAGAGGTTATCTTGTGTCCGACAATTATTATCAGTTAACCAGGTTTTGTTCAAAGATATTGTGGGAAACTGGTCATTTGCTGATAAATCAACAACTGGAGCGTAGGTTTCCACACGATGTTTTCTTATATCGGAAGCAAGTGGTGGTCTTTTAAGGCGACACCCAAGGCTAATCAGAGGGAGTGAGGGACGGTACGTAAGCTCCGCCTTAAAACAGACACAATAAGGTTAATTTTAATTTTTTTTTTAATTTGTGTTTTTGCTAGCAAGTTTTCGTTAGGTTCTTAGGGTAATTATTTTAGAGGTTTTCTTTTAATAATGATAAAAACTAAATATATTTAAAAAAATAAAACAGCATCGTTTTAAATAAATGTATTCTTTATTTGATTAAAAAAAAAAATCTACTGTTATCGCTTAAATTACGGTGATTTTCGACGATAATGAAAAAAAATAACAGGATTATGTATTTTTTTTTATCTAGTCTTATTTATTTTATTTGTATCGGTATAATTCTAGTTTAATATTTTTCTCTTTACGAGATATTTTTCCTGATTCAGTACTTCTAACCTATGGTTCACACTTGACGTTTCGTTTTCGGGAAATCCTGATTGGGTATGACCTTAATACCTACTTGAGTTGGATAAAGATATACAAACTCACGAGGTATTTGTATCTCTATTTAGGAGTGTGGAATAATTAATAGTAGTAATGGTAGGAGGATTTAAACTTGGGGCCTTTTGCGCCTCAATTACTCGTACATCATCGCTTTTCTTCCACCTGAATGCGACTGTACTATTTTGAGCTTTGTAAGGAATGGGTCAATATTTTTTTCTGTATTGTTTTTTATTTACATTTCTTAACTGTCATGCTGTTTGCATAGCACGATAGTTGAGAATCTTTTTGCTTAAAATTACATAATTTAAATATGAAAAAAAAAGTACTTTGTGACATCATAAGTCCTGGTCAAACATCTAATGTTGCCAACTGAGAAAATGAAGCAATTTGTTTCCAACTTCGTTTAAAAAATTAAATAAGTTGGCAGTGGCATAGATCCTTCGTCCTGCCAAATTGAGGAAATGCAATTTCCTTGAATTATTTCTTATTGTTGGCAAGAGTTTGAAATATTTTATTTTAGATTTATACATACAAATTTTAGATAAAGTATAAAAAAAAAACATATATAAATCATGTATGTTACATGATTTTTATAGGACATACATAGATTAATCATAAGTATCTTGATAAGAGGTATCCTTTACTTTTTATTCTGAAAAATTATGCTCGATGTCTTTTTCTGGGTTTAGAATTTTTTGAAGTATCCTAAATGCTTTGTACATTAGATCTTGATATAATATTGATATAATTTTTCTGTACATATATGTTAGATTTTTATAGTACAAACTACATTTATAGGTATCAAAAATTATTTTCCATGTTTTGAGCTAAGAATATTTATTTATTTAAATACAGTTTTAATTAACTAATAATTTGCACATAATTACAAAGAATATGTACAAATGGTGGACTTAACACCATATGGCATTTTCTACCAGTCAACCATTAGGCCAAACAGAGAATAGTAAGTAACGTGGTGCGATAAAGTGCAACAAAATTTACAAAATATACACGTAATAATAATAATGTAATAATAACAATGGAGATTCCTCTCGCTGGAGCCCTGACCACCGGTAGCTTGGGTCTTTGCCCCGCTACCGAAGGGTTCCCCTTTTTTATGTTTTTAAATGTCTTTTATTTTTTGTAATATTCTATATTTAATTAAAAATGTAAAAAAGGAAATGAGAAATAAATAAATAATGCAATGATCCATTTTCTTATAATATTTACCAGAATTTAATGTTAAAAGAAAGGAAATTTGAAATCGATATTTTTTTAAAACTTTTGATAAATTGCAATCCACCAGTTAGGGTTGGTAGCAGTCAATAATCGGGAGTGTAAAGCGACCCCATGTGGGTTCTAAAGGCCCCCAAGAATTTAATAAAGCTGGGAATATTCAGGGGTGCAGTAGATTCCGTTGATTTGACGTTGAGGGAAGTTTTTTACGCCTTTTTCAGACAATAAAAATCTCAATTTCAAAATCAATGAAAAAGTGTAGATTAAAAATTTTGAACGTTTATTATGCGCATCAAATTAAAAAATAATAATTTCGACTATTAGTTAAAACTACAACTTTTTTTTTTATTTGTGTTTTGAGTACGTTTGACCTCAATATCAATCAAAGTCTCAATAAACGATTTTATGATTATTTTCTTTTCTCAGCTTGGGCGCTGGTATTAGTAAACTAATTGAAAACACATACAATAGAAAATAAAGTACCTATGTACCTACCGCTTAGACTTATCAATCACGAAGATAACAACAAAATTTTAAATACATACATCGCATCTTTTTCCAGTTTTTATCATCCTATTGTCTTCTCCGAGGATCATAATTTTATTATACTCTTTGTCTTGAGTATGCTAAAGGACTGGTAACAAGACATCAACAATAAACGAATAATAAACATTTTGAAAGATTGGCTGGCCGTACAGGCCAGATAGAACATTAGAAAAAAGTAGAAGGAAAAAAAGAGTGCTATTAATTTTAAAAATGTGAATAAAAATGTTCAGTTTCAAATTGTTTTATGATAAATAGTTCAATTGATATGTTAAGTTAAATAATAGATTCAGTGTAAAGTGAAACCCAGTTCTATGTGTAATATCAGTGCAATATAGTTCAACAACTGCAGTTTGATTTCTTTAGTCCAGTTCCATTCGGATCTCCTGTTTTCACATACTTTTCCCCACCACGCTAGTATCACGTTGTACAAATATAATGGAGGTTATCTGGATAACCCAAACAACAAAGAGAACGAATCACAGGAGAAAAATACCCACTATAATATTATAGAGAAACAAACTAGGTATCTGATAAGAATTACAAAAACTAAAACAAAAGAAAAACAACGGACTGAATAATAGAATATAAGAAAAAACAAGATAATCACACTTTGAAAGGATCTTGAATATCCGCCACCTAACCTTTACCCGGTAGCAAAAGAGAAACTAAATTATCCACAATCGACCATCAAATCGGACAATGGATTTCTAAGAAAACAACCTTATATGGCGGTCATTCGTTCGAGGTACCTAATTACACTACAGACCATCTGATAATTTGACAAGTTTTTAGAATCTATTGATAAACAAGATGCACAGATAGAAGTTTTAAGCACACAATAAAAATAACCGTCAATCCGCCGAGTGAAATAAACATCTTGAATAGAACTTCCCAAATAAGAAAAAACTCCTACTCCCCGGATTACTAAACAACTCTACAAGCATCGATGTCAATGAGAATTGGCTACCTCTACAGCTTCGCATTCAAATAAGAAAATTAATTCATATTGTGTATTAACTTGTTATCCAAAACACACAGTGTCGTAAAAGAGAACTTCATACTTCTACAGTAACAAAATCAAATAAGAGGAAACTCATCCGCCTTAGATTGTCATCCTACCTTTTACTAAGCGATACCAACGAGTGCAACTAGCGAATGTTTGCCGCTTCGAAATCAAATAAGAAAACCTCATACGTCTAATGGTCATCCTACGCCACACGAAGTGATGCCAACGAGAACAACTAGATACAGTCTACCGCCTCGCAGTCAACCAAGAAGAATCTCATATGTCTCAGAACATCATTTGGACGCAGCACTACACGCAATGATGCCAACGCGAACAACGGGCAACTTCTCACCAACGCTCTCCTCCGTCGTACAACCTGTCCTCCTAAATTCCTATATTGGCTATAGGCTGCATAGTCGGTCGATTGTGGTCGGCCGGTTGCGGCTAGTCGACCATCCTCTCCCATCCTCTCCCATCCCAGAGCGTGTCACTCCTTACAAATCTGTGCCCCCTGGTAAAAATTCAATTCGATTCAATTTGTCTACCGAATTAATTGAATTAAATTGAATTTTGTATTCGGCTTGTCCGTTCCTGCCTCTGAGCTGGCTGGGTGTGGCACCTATGTTCATGTTCATGTTCATGTTCATGTTGGGCGCTGGTATTAGTAAACTACAATCACGGGCACAGGCCGAGTGATGTAGCAGCTAACTTATTTTAATATTATATCGAATCTATTGTGGGGCTAGATGAGGGCAAATTTAATAATTTCAAACTGTGGTGCAAATGTTTTGGGATTACTCCTGTTGATGAAAGCACTATGGGTACAATATATACTTTATCTATTTTCCATATCCTTCCTATTTCTTCTTTTAAGTCTGTATATTTAATTATTTTTTCAGTTATGGTTTATTATAATTTTTTTTAATGTTTTTTATTCTCAGCTGTATGCTGGTAATATCAACATTTACGGGCGTAAGCCAAGTAAATTATATGTTCTTTTTTACAGTCCTAAATCAGTCTGTCCGTTTTCGTCAATTTGGAGGAACTTTCTGACAATACGACATGTGTTTAAGATGGCGGCTTTTTGCATATTATTATTATTATTAAAAGTCTGTAACCTAGTTTATAGGTAAAAAGGTAGCAAATATACACAAAAAGGAAACTATTTTATAAGTATATATATAGAATAAATTGGTTGTCAATGAAAATATTTATACGCTTACCAATATGCCCAGAAAATAGTTTCAATAATTATTTAAAATTCAGAATACCAGTCGGACCACCAATTGGCACCAAAAATAACGTTAATGCAAATAAGGCCCGTTACGCACAATAATCCTGGCCCCAAGGCGCCGGCCCCATATGGGGCCATATCCCCTGAGCTATGGCCGGACGCGCCCCGTTAGCTAGCCTCGCTGAATAACAAGGACTCAATTAGATGACAAATGAGGTCGTTGATTTTTAATTAAGTTTGAACTTGGAATTCTAATTTTGTTTTTCTTAAATGGCCTTGATCTTACTTTAACGGTTAACACAATTTATTTAAATATTTATTTATTTATTTTTATTTTTTGTAAATTTTTAATTTTAGTTTTATTTAGTTTATTTTTAGTTTACTTAGAGTTTTTATTTTAGTTTAATTTAGTTTACATTAATTAGTTTTTAGGTTTATATACGAAATAGAATCAACAATTAAATACGGTATATAACGTGTTGATTTTTCCTTAGAAATTCTTAGTAAATTGATTTCGCACTCAGGGATTTTACAGGTGCTATCTTCTAAAAGAAATAAATGACTAATAGATATTTATACGAATTTAAGTAAACTTTCGACGAATAATTATTGTTAAAAAAACACTTATTTTTACATTTAAGACCACTTAGACCGCACAAGTACTTATATAAGATTAACTAAACATTTAGTACGTCAGGCTTTAGTCTAGTAGTTTATTTCCAATCCAAAGACAATAATATGTCTAGCTAGAGCAGTAAAAACTGTCTGAGTCTGGGAGCACTAGCTCTTAGACTAGATCATAAGAAAGTAACTATTCATTCATAGCATCATTAAAGTCAGTCTTCCACTATTAGTAATATATTACTAATACGTAATAATAAAGTTTCATTTCATCCCACAAGGAGTTATTACAGGAAGATAAAGAATATTGCAATGAATAATCTAAATGTATTGTAAATAAAATATAAAATAAGATATTTAAGTACCTAGATACTTATTTTATTCAAAGACTAGCTTTAATATGCATGATTTATTAGTTCCATGTTATTGTCTGTTTAGGACCTTTTTTATTTAAGATTTAATTAACTATGTAATAGTATAAACTTTGATAATAACGCTATATTTGATATAATACCTATACCTACTCAAACATATTTGTTCAGACAGTGTATCAAGTTAAAGAAGAGAAACCCAAAATTTTATCTTTTCTTTTTCATCACCTCATAGTTGACTGGTAGAAAAGAGAAAAAGCATTAAATGTTTTCTCATAGTTGACTGGTAGAAAAAGAGAAAAAGCTTCCGGCTTTAAATATTTTTTTTTGTAAATAAGTTAAATAAATAAATGAATAAATAAACATCAAAACATATCCATCGAAAAATTCAGTTTTATATCATTCATGCTCTAGCTGGACAGTCTCCTTTAGCATTCCGATCACGCGTGTCGTGGCGAAGGTCAGTAATTACGATAATTACGTCAAATTATGTCTGATTACGATAATTATGACGCGACGTCGTATGTGACGAAAGTTATGCAACTTGATTGATGTTATCGGCCATCTCTGATGGATGATGCGTAGAGAATGAAAGCTATTATGATGTCAATATTGTTTTGATGCATCCTGGGCTGTGTGTAGGTATAATTTATTAGTAAGATGAATAATTTTAAGAAAATAATAAAACGCCACAGCACAGCAGTCTAGATGTCATATAGCCTAAACCCGGGTAAGGAATGTATCGATATTTTACACATCTATACAAGGTTATTTTTAATTTACTAACAACCTTCCTAGGGGTGAAAGTACTCATAAATATGAACATCTTTTTGTATGGGACCGACTCTGAAATATAAAAAAAAAATCAGCTGTTCCATACATTTTGGGCATTGCAAGATTAAAATTAGGTATTGCAAAATGTATGGAACAGCTGATTTTATTTTTAAGATTTCAGTGTCGGTCCCATAGTAATTTCACCCCTAGGAAGGTTATTAGTATGTAAATTAAAAATAACTCTATATATGTCAAGGCATTTAGGAATTATGGTGAACTAAAGAAATTCAACACGCCACACTTAGCCAGTACTTTCCACAGATTGCTATAAATTTTCAATCTCTTTTGCTCTATGTATGGTTACGATATGTATGGTTATGAATTTATGATGTACGGTTATTTATAAATTTAACCTTTAATGCACAAATACAATGTATGGCACAATAGGTGGACTTAATGCAAAAGCATCATCTGACAGTCGACCTTTGGGATAAGCAGATAACTTAACTTATGTTCTTATGGCTCTGTAATCGACATTTTAGAGAAAGCTAGATAAACATTTCTGACGATAAGAGCGCATAAACAAACATAGAAAAACTCTTCACTAATCATCTTAAGACTTCTTCAATTGTAGGTAATATATATAAAAACGTTTTGGGATTTTGTTAAAGTTAATACTAACGATTCAAACATCGACTAAACTTATATGAAGAAAGAATAACAAACACACAAAAAATACACTTGTATCTTATATAATACGTTTTGTAATTAATATAATACAATTACTCAAATGGAAAATTGAATCGATCTTTGTTATGAATGAGTTTTCATAACACAACCCTCGAGCGACGTACGTACATCATTAATTACATGTATTATGTTTACGTTTGAATTAAACAAACACATAAAAATTTAATTCAATATATGAGCTGCTCTGTTAATGTCAATAAGTAGATCTCGTTGTATTGGTACCTAGTATTTATTATCATTTATGTAGATACCAATACTAAATACTAATCCTACTAATATTATAAATGCGAAAGTTTGGAAGTGAGTTTGTGAATTTGTGAGGATGTTTGTTACTCAATCACGCAAAATCTACTGGACAGATTTCGATAAAATTTGGTATACGGGCAGAAAAATACCGGGAATAGCACATAGGGTACTTTTTATCCCGAAATTCCTATGGGAGCGAAGCCCCGGGGCGAGGCTAGTCTATTCATAAATTTAATACACGTCAAAATGTTACAAATGGAAAATTATTATGACATTGATATTGTTATTTTTGATTTTCCAAAAATGTGTAGTAGGTACCAGTGGTGTTTAGGGGATAACTCCCGTGTAAAAATATTAAAAATCATAATTGATATCTAATCCAATAATTATTAGTTATAAAAAATAAATAAAACAATATTTACTTATTCTTCGTCTTATCGAGTCAAAATGGCTATAATTATATAGTTTTAGCCGTTTCTTTTATGATATATGTACGATAATAAATAATTCTATTAACAAATAAGTACGATCTATAATGTATGGTTAATTGAACTTACCTTAAGTGAACTTCAACCAAAATTATGCGAGATGTTACATCCGAACTGATTTAAGTATACCAGGTAGTCTTGTCTTATGCATTGCATCTTCACGGTTCAGAGTTTTGTTTTTTTTTTTTTTTTTGTTGAAGGTAGCTGTATGTGCTATAGCTGAGTAACGGCCATGACAGTCATTATTTTTAGAGCAGCAATATATATCATTCTGCATACCTCGGGGATCAGTACAATAAAACATAAATGTGTTTACTGTTTTCATTGTGACTGGGAAGGGCGGGACCTTAAATCAGTTCGGATGTAACATCTCGCATAATTTTGGTTGAAGTTCACTTAAGGTAAGTTCAATTAACCATAAATTATGCTTCGATGTTACATCCTCCTGATTTAAGTATACCAGGTAGATGTTTAGCGCTATGCAGAATGATCATGATAGATTGACATGACAGGTATAAGTAATTTATTTTTTAAATAAAACAATATTTTATATAACAAAAGATAACTGGATTATAATTAACCTTAAAGGTAAATATCATTGTACATGATAAACTAGAAGTACTTTCATATACCTAGGTACTAGTAATGTAGGTAAGTACATTAAATTAATCACTGATTTAATACAGCTTCAGCAAAGGCGCTGTCTTGTTCAGTGTTATGTAGAGGTAAATTATAGAATTTGGCAAAACATAAGGAGTTCCCGGACCATCCCGCTGTGCGTTTTATGACGTCCACCGAGATGCCCGCGCGGCGCGCCGCGGAGGTGGACGAGTGGCGTGTGCTGTGCGACGTGAATATGTTAACGTCAATGCCACTAGATTTCAGGACGTCTTTAATCCACCGACTGATGGTTTGAGAACTAGCGTTGTGAAACGGTTTTTTAGAAGTTAAGACTAATTTGTTGGTATTTGTAAGAGATCTATATTTGCTCGTTAAGTTAATGTATGTAGACAGAGCCTTTGCTGGGCAAATTGTTTCTTTTTCTTTAAAATAAGGTATGACTAACGTCGGATTAGGATTATGATGCCTTGAAGTTTTAATGATATCGGTTATGTGAATAATCACACTAGAATCAGTAAATCTAATATCTTTAACTTCGATCAGCGACAAAGTCTGCACGCGTTGTCCCGTGGACAACGCAAGCAGAGTCACGACCTTTTTACATAATTTTTCAAAAGCAATTAACTCGTTAGGATACATATCTGAGAGATAAGACAAAACTATATTGGGATCCCAGGAATTTTGATATTTTGGTAAATTCGGTCTGATTCTGAAGATCCCTTTGAAAAAACGAGACACTAAGTCATGAGTACACAATTTTTTACCTAATATCAGTGATAGGGCAGATCTATAACTATTTAGCGTGGCATAACTTGCCCCAGCTTCGAATTTTTCCGATAAAAAAAAGAAGTATTGTAGGTAATGATACATTAAAGCAATCGTGATGATTGTTATTACAAAAGTTAAACCAATATTTATATGCAGTATTGTACTGTTGAAGAGTACTATTAGAAAGTGATTTGATCATTATATCTACAATATTTCTAGACAGAGATTGATTTAGAAAGGCCTCCCGGATAGTTTCGCGCACACCAAGGTAAGGTTTGGCCACAAAGGATGTTCTGTCCTGAAAGGAGATAACAAAAGATTTGGATCAGGTTCCAGGTATAACATCTCAGAACATACTAAAGACATAAACAAAGGGTACCAAGGCTGACTGGGCCAATGAGGAACGATTAAAATACCAGTAGCCTCATCATTTGCTATTTTCCTAAGACACTTAGTTATCAAGGCAAAGGGTGGGAAAGCAAAGAAATGGTACTCATCCCATTTCATAGTAAATGCATCGATTTCAAATGCTTCCGGGTCTTTTTTCCAAGAAACGTATTTTTTACATTTTTTATTTATACGCGATGCAAACAAATCGATATCAGGTTTACCGAACCAGCGTATTATTTTTTGAAAACTAATTTCATTGAGTTCCCACTCTGTATCGATGTTGGTCAATCTAGATGCCCGGTCGGCTTCAGTATTATCCTTAGATCGTATATATGACGCAAATATGAATAAATTGACACACCAAGACCAAATACTCCTAGCTATAGAGGTCAACCGGGGAAACTGGACTCCGCCCATCCTATTTATATATGATAAAGCAGTAGTGTTATCAATTCTAAGTAAAATTTCTACATTGGTCAGGTCATTACAAAAACACTTTAACCCCATAAAAGCTGCCAACATTTCCAAATAATTAATATGATTTTTAGATTCTTCGGTGGTCCAGTATCCACTGGTTGTCTCTCCGTTACAATAAGCCCCCCAACCTGAGAGTGATGAATCAGTAAAAATTTCTACTGCATAATGACCTTTTCGAATCGGATTATTCGTTGTCCATATAACATTTTTCCACCACATAAAATCCCTATGAAGATTGGAACTAATCGTCATTTTTGCGTCATAATTATCGTTGTATTTTAATAAAGACAGATACTTTTCTCGTTCAAAGTATTTTGTATGCAACCAACCGTATCGCACAGCTGGGCATGCAGCGTTTAAGGTACCGACATATTTAGCAAAGTCTCTAATCGTAAAAACTTTCTTTTTTGAAATGTTATCAGTCATGTCATATATTTTTAATATTTTTTCCTCAGGTAGCTCCAATGTCATATCTTTTGTATTTAACATTAGTCCTAAAAATTTACAATTTCTTGTCGGTTTCATGTTACTTTTCTCAAAATTAATAATAAAACCCAAATTTTGTAATGTGTCAAGGAGAATTTTAGTAGTTTCTACGCATGAATTATAGGAGTTACTTATCCATACTAATATTATAAATGCGAAAGTTTGGATGTGAATTTGTGAGTTTGTGAGTTTGTGAATTTGTGAGTTTGTGAGTTTGTAAGGATATTTGTTACTCAATCACGCAAAATCTACTGGACGGATTTCGATGAAATTTGGTACAGAGGTAGATAATGACCTGGAATAGCACATAGGCTACTCTTTATCCCGGGAAAAAGCACTGTTCCCGTGGGAAATTCACGCGGGCGAAGCCGCGGGCAAAAGCTAGTACATAATAAATCATCTAAATATCCAACTATAATGTGACCTTTATTTCGTAAATATGACAAAACAGGCTTCAAAAGTTTTGTGAATATATATGGAGCCGTACATAAACCATAGGGTAGGCACGTAAATTCGTAAAGGTCATCAAAGCGGAAGCGTAAAAATTTTCTATCGCGAGGATTTATTGACACTAAAAAATATGCTTCTTTTAGATCTATCGTAGTCATATATGAACCTTCTGCAACTAGTTGTGATGCAGTTCTTATATCTTCCATTTTAAATTTAGGTGCAAGTATAAATTTATTTAGATTTTTGAGATTTAATATAAATCGAAAATCTCCATTGCTCTTAGGAACAAGGAAAACAGGCGATATAAATTGGTCGGGACGCTCAGAACACGTTTTGACTGCACCTAAGTTGATAAGTTTTTCTATTTCCTTGTTCATATGCAATGTTGAACAAGGTGGGTTTGACGGTTCTATTGATTGGAAAGGTTCTGTTTCAAAAGATAGCGTGTATCCTTGGACAAAAGAAAGGATATTAGAATCCGTAGTGATTCTCATCCAGTTATGCAAGAAATGTCGAATCCTGCCAGCGTGACATACCTCTAGCGACGGCCCTTCCTGTCGTAGCTCCTGCTCGGCTGCGTCGTCGAGCGGCCCCGGTGACGCGTCGTCCCCGCCGTCGAGTACCGGCGAGCGGCTTGCGGCGGCGGCTGTGGCGCCTCGCGGTAGTAGCGGGTAGGCGCAGTTGGCGGGACGTACGAGCGGCCCCCGTTCGTCTGCTGACGGGGGGCCGCTCTCGAGTTTCCCGGTTGGGACTGATTACCGGTGGGACGTCGCGAGTTCACGTATTGAGGCGATGACTTCTTGATGAGTTGGCCCGATTTTTCAAGACTCTTTTTAGCTTTGATGTTCTCATCCAAATTGTCACCAAAAATATGCACGTTGCGATTGACGCCTTGAGCTATGTTAGTAAAACTTTTATCTAAAAGCGGTATTAAAAGGCGACGTCTATTTTGCGTTTCATGGTAATGTAAATCTAATAAAATTTGACTGATTTCCGACAGTTTTGGGATCAGTTGCATTTTTTCTAAATTACTGTTTATAATTTCGGTGGTTAAATTAACTATACCAGCTATTGCGAAACCCAGTTGGTTTTGGGCCATTTCTTGTCGCTTATCTCTGTTTTTAGCAGGTTCTATAAGAACCGAGGCAACTTCAGGATTTAGTTTTGGTGCATCTTTTGTATCTTTAGCCAGTCCTGTCAATAATATTTTACCCCATCGTTCAGAGATTTCTTGCGGGATCTTTTTTCCAAACTGTTCATGGCTTTTCATTTGAGGGTGCAGCAATATCTACTGAATCCTTTTGGACAGACGATTCTACGGCCGGCATATTTGTTTCCGTAATTACGGAATTTAATTGAGGTTGCACGTTATCATGAGCAGGGGAATAACACTCCGGCTCATATTCCAAACCAGGGTCGGCGTATTCCTCTTCTGACAGTTGTTCTGGCGAAAAGAGAAAAAATAAACCATATTGTAGTGCGGACTTTCGCGGATAATATCACGTATTACCACTTAGGAAGGTCGGAGAAAAAAATATTTCCGGATGACATCTCGTGTCACCACTGAGGAAATATGGTTTGTTTCCGGATAACAGCCACTTATGAATATCGAAGAAAAAATATTTCCGGATGACATCTCGTGTCACCACTGAGGAAATATGGTTTGTTTCCGGGTAACAGCCACTTTGAAGATCGAAGAAAAAATATTTCCGGATGACATCTCGTGTCACCACTGAGGAAATATAGTTTGTTTCCGGTGACAGCCACTTTCGAAGAAAAAATATTTCCGGATGACATCACGTGTCACCACTGAGGAAGGTTTGTTTCCGGATAATATCACGTATTATCACTGAGGAAACAGGTATTTTTCAGATGATATCTCGTATCGCCACATAGGAAAAAACATTTTTATCTTCCGGATGATATCTCGTATCACCACTGAGGAAGTGATAAGGGAAATAGAATTTGAGCTATCCTATAAATTCCAAAGTACAAAAAACATTTGTGAAGAATATCTTCACTAAAAATACATTCAGTCAATAACATTTAAAAAAATTGGAGGTAGGTTTCAAGTAAACTCACCAATTATCTCATCATCGCGATTGGCGTAACTTTCTTCACTCGAGACACTAGAAGACCGCCGTCTTCGACGGGATCGCTCCACCTCCTTTTCTAATTTTCGTAATTTCCGCATTAAATCTGCACTTTTATCGCGTTTACGTTTACCCATTTTAAACTTTACAAATCGGTAGTACAAAACGAAATACGCAAGTATGGACACCGTGTTGTTGATGCGACACACAAAACACGAATGACTGTCATGGCCGTTACTCAGCTATAGCACATACAGCTACCTTCAACAAAAAAAAAAAAAAAAAACTCTGAACCGTGAAGATGCAATGCATAAGACAAGACTACCTGGTATACTTAAATCAGGAGGATCGAAGCATAATCTAGTTCATAACTATTTACACACTAAAAAAAAACAGTTTATTCTTGACCGAGCATAGTGAGTGACACATTATAGTAATCTCATAGTAGGATTAACTATTATTTCTATTAACAAATAATTTATTTCATAAAATCTAGTTCACTATTTACACAATGAAAAAAAACCGTTCATTGTTGAATGTTGACCGAGCGTAGTGGTTATAAAATTAATAGTAGTCTCACGAAAACGGCTCAATGAAAGAACGGATAACGGATACCGAGATATTAGATTTGGGATTGCGAAAACGGTATACTGACATGATTTTTTATGAATGAATCGTTCCGCCTACATCGCATCGGTGTGATTCTTTGAGCCTCGTTTACATGACATGAGTTAGTGAGTTGTGAATCTGTAGAAATAAAAGGTTTACTAAATGTAAGCGCATTTCTTTAAAAATATCAAACAGTTAACTCGAAGTCTTTGTGCAACTTCTTTAAAATTGTTTTCCCTTTTCTCTAAAACATCTTACTTAACGCAGAAAATACAAAATCAAACGTTTAGTATATTACTGAATTCTTGTACTGTATACGACAAAACCGACCTATTTTTTAACGATTATGAAAATTTGTAAATTGAGCCATATAAAAAAGGGTTTAATTTTTTTTAAATTATATTTTTTTATCTTGTTGTAATCAAATATGTTAACAAGTTTGAAACAAATACCATAGTTTTTTATTTTAGTACGTCTAACACGTAGCAACTATTATATACTTCGTTGTCAAACCTATTGCTAAACTTCAACTATCGGTCAGCCAAATTAAACGAATTGGAATGTGTTTAGCCAAAGCAATACTCCTGTGGCATCAACTAATAAACAATACTTGCATGATGTAAAGGAAGCAGAAGGCTCGTACGTTCTTTAAAATAGTAGTAGTTCATTAGCCGAGCCCGCGCCGCATTTCAATTACTGCCCCAGTTTACATGTCCATTCTATAGGGAGTGAGAAAGGTTAATAGCAGACTTGGAGAAAAAGCCTATCATTTACCTGATCTAAAGTAGGTAAGTAATTCAGCCATAGAACAGTAACTAATACTACAAGTTTGTAAAATTACTTTTTTTTTCTTAATTCGTAATTACAGTCTGGCAAAAATGAGTGCGTGGTAAAGCTAAATATTTCACATTCTATGGTAGAGTTTTAACTTATGGTTTCTTTGGAATGTTAAAGAAAATCGATTATTAAAAAATCAATTAAGCAGTATATTATTAGTTATTATGCAAACAATAATAGAAAATCCTTCTTTATTCGTATTCCTCATGACATGACTGAGGGTTGTGTCATTGTATGGAATGATACACACACAACGATTATCTTTTGCCATTGCGTTCTCCATTTCACACACTAGCTGATAAATCATCAACTGAGTGCAGGTTTCCTCACGATGTTTTCCTTCACCGGAAGCAAGTGGTGGTCGATAAAAACTACCATACATGAGTCAGATCAATAAAAAAAAGTTACTTACAAAAAAAATCAAACATTTTTCAATGAAATTATATAATTTAAAATTAGACGTCGGCTACTTTTACCCTTTATTCTATGTGTTTCTTCAGCTCAAAATTGATTAAAAAAAATGAAAGAATGTATTGTAACCTGGAAAAATATTTGTAGAACATTTTCAATCTCTGTTTTATCGGCTACATGAATATAAAGTTATTCAATAAAACTATTTTAGCTCTTACGGGGTATTCTTACTAAATCAATATGCTATATTTAAAATTTAAAGCGTAATAAGACTTGCACTAACCATAGTAACCATAAAGCGCGGCTTTTCATCGCGTCATAACTTTCTCCAGTTATTTTACGGTATATTTATTGTTATATAAAATATCTTAAGTTTGAATCGACGACGTAGCAACGTGTGAATGTCGGGCCTTTTGATGTAAAGAACAAAATACAACGATTTTATTGTATGAGACGTTTATTACTAATTGAAAATGGGTATGATCCAAAGCAGTAATTTTAGTATTTAATTATAACTAATTTTATAGGTAACAATTAAGTTTTTCATTCATTCAATTATTTAAAAAAAAGTTATGTGGGATTTTTTATAGTTAAAAACAAGTTAACAAAAGGTATTAGTATAGGAATAATATAATTAGCTCTATAGTTAAAATAGGAATAATAACGTTATGGTCAAAAATGAATCATGAAGGCAAATGAGCACATGATAGCATAAAACAATCATATTCGTTACAGAAGTTACACAACAGTTGATGTAAATGTAATGACAGTAGTGTGGTACAGTATATATGACCTTCTCGAATGGATCGGAAATGCAGAAACACGCAAAAATGAAAAGAAAGATGATTTTATAGAAAGAGAGAATAAAAATGCCAAAAATGACAATTAAAATTGGTCCATCAAGGACAGGTTTTAAAAACTTGTGCATTGGGTATAAAATAAATACTCATTGCATCGTACGTGGATTACAAAATTACACACATTATTATACTTAGTATACTCCGGCCATGCATTGTTGATCGGTCATATAAAACTCATACAATAAATTGATTTATTATATCCCATTTCACCCACACCGCATTTACACATTTTAAACTGCGCCCACCAAAACTGTTCAATGGATACGTGACACTATATTATGGACAAGTTACCGTAAATAGTTTGAATTTATGAATTTATAGTCAGGAATCTTGTTACTATTTTAACGGCTGTTTAAAAGTGATAGTATGTATAATATAAGGCATACTCTAATAATTTTGGTAGTAAAATTTTTTAAATAAAAGGTATAATAAGTCTGAAATAACTAGTAAAACCAGAAAAAACCCAGAAGAACTACTAAATAGGTTAATACCATCAATGGAATAGGCAATTTTGAACTCTCAATGAGACTTCATTGACAGGAGTTCAGAATCAGCTTTCCAGCTTTGGTAAATAACCCGATATATCGTTTAATGTCAAAGTCGTAAAATATCAAAGTCGGAGAATGTCAAAGTTGAATAGTCCAATGATAAAGAAAATCTATTTTATAGTCACTGCCAATTTTTTTTTTGCGATATTAATTAAAACATCGACGTTGATTGATGACACAAATACTATTGCATTGAAAAGTTGACATTATTTCAAAACTGTCAACAAACTATTCCATCCATTTTGGCGCCCACATGATCCACTTATATGACATATAAGATCCACTTGCGATATACGATCCAGTTATTGGCCGGTCTAACTTGTGTGACTTCTCAGAACGTGTGCTCAGAAGGTCTAGGTGGTCGTTAATTCTTAGAATTAATTAAAAGGGTATTTAATTACTTTCTATGAATGATTAGAGTTGGTTCAATCTACTTTTATTTCCAGTTATAATAAGGTTATATATATTTACTAGCTTTTGCCCGCGGCTTCGCCCGCGTGAATTTCCCACGGGAACAGTGCTTTTTCCCGGGATAAAAAGTAGCCTATGTGCTATTCCAGGTCATTATCTACCTCTGTACCAAATTTCATCGAAATCCGTCCAGTAGATTTTGCGTGATTGAGTAACAAACATCCTCACAAACTCACAAATTCACAAACTCACATCCAAACTTTCGCATTTAGAATATTAATATGGATTTTAAAAGTTTATTGCACAAATTACAAAAAATATGTACAAATGGCGGACTTAACGCCATATAGCATATAGGTAAATATGTTGTGTAGGTAATAAAATAAAGGTGTTTTTCTTCTTAAAGACATCCAGAACGTAACTTAAAAACATAATCCAATTCAGCGTTGTGAAACGTTCTTTGATTTTAATTTAGGAATTTGATTCAAAGAAGAAATTATTAGATCAATGGAAAAATAACATAACTTTTATTTTATTACAAGCCTTATGTAAATAGGTACTGCAATGTATAGATAATACCTTTTTTTAGCCTGTTGAGGTGTCCCACTGCTGGGAAAAGGCCTCTCCTTTTTCTTTCCACAATTCCCAGATAATAGGTACCTAAAATTGATAACATAGGCCACCCATGTAGAAAATATTCATAGTTAAATAGAGTAGAGAAAACAACAGAAGATAAATCATTTCCATTAGTCTAAAATTAAGTTGCAAATACCAACGACTACAAACTAACGGCTGACGATGTAATAATTCAAATGCTACCTTGTTTATTTACCGTGATGCAAAATCTCTTCCCGACTAACTAAATCAACTAAGTTATGTAACTTGATGTAAGCGGCATTGTACTAAGTCACTTCACTACTAGGTATACTTATCATGTCCTCAACGTTTACCTTACGACCGCGCCTATTTACGCGAACAACAAAACACGGGAATCTAAATCTTAATTATATAACAATAATGGTAGTGTTGACCGCATTTAGGGTTGTAAAATAAGTTCTAGTGAGGTAAATGTACCGATTACCGGAACATTCGCCGTAAGCTATTTTGTTTATTGATAATTATGTAGGTTTATGTAATTACTCGGTAATGCTTCCGCGATGACATTTAGCGATGTTAAAGACTGGCTAGTCGATTGTGTTCGGAAATGCTGTGAGGAATTTATCAATTGATTCTGAAGTTAGGGTTGCAAACAAATGGAAATATCGATATTTATATCGATGGATTGAGAATTCATTATTTCGACAGCTTCAACGCGAAATTATCTATTCTTAATTGAATAATTTTACAGTATAAATTAGGTAATTAGTTAAAATAAAATGCAAAAGGGGAAAAATATAAACATAAAAGTTAGTTCCCAGTGATCCGTTATAATAGCTCGTAGTAAGAAAATAATATAAGAAATACCTACTCCTACTCGTAATTTACCAATTTAATAATATTTTAAACATCGATATCTTTACAACATTTTGAAAATATCGAATCGGTAGAAATATCGACATTTTAGTTTGATTATATCTCTATCGATATATCGAAACATGACGATCTTTCTACCGTTGCATCCCTAAATCGAGTCTTTGGAGAAATTGCGATTGATGTGAACAAAGAACATACGAAGGAAGCAATTAGTGGAGCATTTGTGCGGCTTATACCAGTTTATTCCAGATATGCGGAACTTAAGTTATTCAGAGTCCACCATTTCCGATTTCGGAATTGATATCGACGAAGAAAATTTCTTACATAACTGCATCAATAATATATATTTTAGTATTAAATATTGTATAAAATATAAATAAGACCTTGCCAATTTAGTTTGTAACCATCGAGCCGACTTTTGTAAAACGTTACACATTTTCCGAAAGGTATTAATTTAAATAGCCTGGCGCAAAATACACAGAAGCGACGTAAGATACGATGTGGATGTGGATCGGATTCGTTGTCCCTTCAAATTAATCTTGTTCGTACAAAATGTATGAAAGGGATGCGTCGTAAATTCCACAGAATTGCAAGTGATAGATCCGCGCCGCATCCATTCTGTGGAAAGTTAATTAAAATACTCGTATGTATATAAATGAAAATATGGATGATTGAAAACGTTTAGTTTCCCTTACTTTAAAGGTTATAATAAAAAATAAATTGTAGATATCATCACCTTGTTCCCAATTGTCACAAAACCCGTTAAAGTTTTTAAATTCCCCGATTAGCTATAGCATTGTCACATTTATAATACTAACAAGGTTAGTTAGTATGTTCTGCCGTTGCATTGTTCTAAATGTGGCTTAGCAGCGACCTAATTGAGAAAATTCGGCAGACGAAGCCACCAAACAAACTTTAAAGTGAATTTGTTAACAATGGATTTTACAACCGTTGTTTTTGTTTTATTTTTTGAAGATTTACTCTTTTCGGCTTTGCGCCAATTCTTGCCAGTCGCCTCTTTGCTACCAGATCATCATTCATCTCTTAATTAGTTGCACCGAAATTGAAGTTTTCGTGTCATAGTTTGCGTTTACGTTTACTTTTATCATACTATTTGACTGGTGCAAGGCTTTTTGGATACCCCGCACGGTTATGGTTCGGTTAAAAGGTTACTGTTACTGTCAAAGACAGTGCAACTCAGCCTTATTTTCTAACATAGACTAAATATCATAATACACAACAACATAGAGTGACTACATACAAAAAAAAAACTATCTGATACTTATTACCAGAGACCGGATATTCCAGTACATATTTACCTAAACTTCGAGGAGTACTTAACATGAGTGGATAATATTACCGCTAAAAAAATAAAATACCCAATAATTTTCGATTTCGATAACTGAATTGAATAAAGACATTGAGTTTTTATTTTTATTTTATTCACTTGAAGAACATTGAAGAAATTGAGTTTTTATTTTTATTTTATCCATTTGAAGAACATTTTAATATAACACAGTTTTAGTACGAAACTCTAAAAAGTAGAATAATTTTGTTCAATCAATAATTTGTAATTACATTTTTATTATTTCTATAAAATTCAATAACATTTCATGATTTTTAAATCCCGGTGTTAAAAATTTATTAGAGGTGGTATTATCCAGTCATGTGGACAATACCACCTCTGTTGTTGTTACACACAACAATATACAAAAACTATCAGATATTAATTATATGTACGCCAGTATATAGTAAGTATCTAATAGTTTTATCTATGTTTCCTGAAATTAAACCTAATTTTTCTACTTCCAGAGCATGCCGCCCCCCGTGTAGAGGCATGAGCGGCCGCGGCGCAGGGGGGCAGCGCTGCCAGCTGATCCTGCAGCGCTGCCTCGCGATCCACCTCACCAAACCTGGGAATGCCCCTGATGACTTCTGGATGTACGACTCAGGGTACCTCCTGTTTCAGGTAGGGTTATATCTTCTTCTACAGAGCTGCATTGCCAATAGTATCACAATGATGGATTTAGTTCTTTATTAAGGTCGGTCTCCTGAGTCAGAGATCAACATAGTTTAACCCAGTATGCAGGCTACTGAGCCTCTCTTCCAAAATGCAAGGAAGCTGATCATAGATCCACCTTACTAAACCTGGGAATGCCCCTGATGACTTCTGGATGTACGACTCTGGGTACCTCCTGTTTCAGGTAGGGTTATATCTCCTGCTATAGACCTGTTAATAGCTGCTGCGTTGGTAGTCAGCTAATCCAGTTTCTGACATTATAAAGAGTGATTTACACCCCTAGGAAGGTTGCTGGTGTTATAAAATCACCCTGTATAATAAACAAACAAAACTTTATATTGCAGTGGTCTTATCTTAATTCTCAATAATTTTGTTAATAATATCAAACTTTAAAAGTCAACAAAAAATGTCAAAATTAGAATAATAACCAAATAAGCTCCACATCTCTAAATAAGGTGAATAAAATATCACTATTTATATATTCATTTCCTTGATATCATATCTAGATCAGACCAGGTCAGACCGATGTTTTTTGCAGTATGATTTTGCAATATGATATTTGTCAACCGTTCTCGATATGTTATAATATTATATTAATATGTACATATTTTTTGTTACGCCGTATGTTTGATTGATTGTATAAAGTTGATGCCTTCAATGGTGACGTTTAATTTCGTTGTATCATATCACTTTCTCCGACAGATGTGAACGAAATAGTGTGTGATTTGGCAGTGTTAGTGAGTCATCACAAATTATTCAATAATTGTCTCATTGTAGTTGAAAGAACTTTGTTTTATTCTTTTTCCTACCTCTATGTTGGGTTTACTGATCCTACATAGAAGTAAGAAGAAGAAGAATGAATGATTGAATTAATAAATGAAGAATGATTTACTAATCAATCATCTTCACTGTCTTTTTACTTTATATGAACATAATATGACGACGGTTTCGTCCAATACGTCCATCTTCGATACCCATAAAAAGAATTCGAAAATTTACGAAACATGGTTAGACCTTAAAAAAAGAACTAGTACTTAGTGTTCGGGTATCGAAAAATACTTACTATTAAATACTTCAGATAAATGCGAGAAAATAGCCAATACTTTAATATTTATCATGCACATGCATAACATATTTTACTTTTTGACAAAAAAAAAAAACACCACCTGTATATATCCAACAAAAAACACCGCCTGTAAATGCATCCTGCTAATATTATAAATGCGAAAGTTTGGATGCGAGTTTGTGAGTTAGTGAATTTGTGAGGATGTTTGTTACGCAATCACGCAAAATTCACTGATTTTGATGAAATTTGGTACACGGGTAGAAAAATACCGGTAATAGCACATAGGGTAATTTTTAACCCGAAATTCCCACAGGAGCGAAGCCCCGGGGCGTAGTTTGTATATGTATATAATGTAATTATTAAGAAATAGTTACATTATATCCCAATCTCCCCTTTGTATCTCTTCGAAAATCCGGTCATACGACGATCGAAAGGGAAGTGAAGTGAGGTCCACTGTTTATTTCTCTATGTAACGAGTTGCAGCTGAGCCACGGCCGTAACTCAGATATAACACATTTGTTTATGTTTGTTTATGTCCGTTTATCCCGTTAACGCTTTGCGTATGTCACTTTTTTAACAATTTTGTAGCCATTGTACTGATTTCTATAAAGCATTTACAGTAGATGAAGAAATTTAAAATTTATTTTTTTTGTTAATGACGTCATTGAATGTTTAAAATCTAAAACGAGGAGAATACTTTTTGATGATTATGTTGGTGTATTTTGATAAAAATTATTAAAGTTTTATACCTTCACCATTTCATAAAATTGTAACAGTTAATATTATATTCGTAAACAATACATGAGATTCGCCCGCGTGTTATCATGAAAAATCCATTTTATTTTAAGGAATAATAAAGTCCTGTCCAACCTGACAATGAATGGATTGTCAGGTTGACTAAATATTAGTGAAAAGGATTTTTTTGCAGTAACCCCAATTTTTACCTAATAATTCTTATTTATGTAAGGTAAGTGATACAAATAAGGCCTACCTAATTTCAAACGCTCATATTTTGATAAATATATGAAAAAGGTGATAAATAAAAGCAAGGTATTATTCTTTGGTTTATTAATTTCACATAATTAGGAAAATACAATATTATTTTGTATCCAAAATCACATTTGCCAAGGTAAATCTGAAACCTTAGTAATAGGCCTGTTTTTGTCATATGCACTTAACAAAGCCTACATACTTCAATCAAAGGTAATATGTTGTAAAAGTGTTAATTATATTATAAATATGTATTCTGAGCTTAATTATACGTCCTTTAATGAGATCCTTGCATAACTTTTTAAGTTTATTTTACTAAAATGGCTTAAATTACAGTCAGACTTTAAGGTCGCTTATTAATAAGAAACAAAGTATATTATGTAAAAAAAACATATACATAGAAAAAGAAACTATAAAATTAACATATCTCTTCTAAATTATAACAAAATATTAAAAATATTAAACAATTGTGGTAGGCCTTCATTAAACAAGGTAATCAAATAAGGCCTACGGAAGTAATAGCATGATTTGCTGAACATCATATTTTACTAATCTTGACAGTTGGGACAAATAAATGTATCTAAATCAGTTTTCGTCGTGGAGGAGCCCGGTTTCGTCGTGGAGGAGCCATACTTCAATAGTAAATCTGCAAAGCAACAAATTTTAAAGTTATAGTTTAACAGACTTGCATTAAGGCCTAGGGTCTTAAATAAGGCCTATTAAAAAGCAAGGCCTTATTTCGTGCACCGCACTTAATCAATGTTTTAAGCTATATTAAATTCCCATATTCTAAATAAGACAATTCAAAATAATAACTACCTTCTTAAAGAGTTATATTGTTATCCGTATCACTTACTTGAATCCAAACTGCAAAACACACTCAACAACACTCATATGAAAATGTGACAAAATAATAACGCGGCATGCTAAGGTCCGTCCGGCACAAACAACCGGCTAGCAATGTTGCTGTGAACGCAAGCGAGCCACTTGCACCCTGTGTTCCGTTCCATGGCGCTGTAGTCTGCGCGTGAGAGAAGTTTCCTTTTCAGAAAAAACTTTTCAAAGAGTCACTATTAACTAAACAAAGATTAGGTATACCGCGTGGTTGGTTGGTAACGGATTTTGCCATTTAATGCTATAAATATGTGTACTTTTATAACAACGGACATGACAACATTCACATGACAACTACATCTATAACACTGGACATGACTTATAAGTATTATTTATTGCGTTACAATTTCATTATTTATGTATCTATATTTATTTATCTCTTGGTTTATACTAAATTAATCTCGTTTTATTATGTGCTTGATCGCTGTGCTGTGTTGTGCTTGTATAATGTAATAGCGTAGAAATACTGAGTCGTAACAATCAGGCCATAGCAGAAAACCAGTGCTTTGCTCATCATAGCTGTGAGCAAAGATTTTCACTGAGCTATGGCCTCTTTGAATTGCTGCAGCGCACACTTGCTGAATCTGTGTATTGTTAGTTTTAGTTTTAGATTTAAGTACAGTGGGCCACATAGAAAAGTATACCACCTGAAATAAGATCCACTATAAAAAGTGGTATACTTTTCTATGTGGCCCACTGTACCTACTTATAAGCATGTGTGTGCTAAGCTTTCAAATAAAATTTTCATTTCATTTTCATTTCATTTCATTTCATTTCAAGTATTAGCGGTGTAACTATTCTTTAACACAGTTTTTGGGACTTTAGGCGTTATTCGAGCATAGGCCATATTTATATCAGGTACCTTAGATTTTGCTCACTTCAGACGTATTCTCGTATCACAGTAAGAGGATAGATCTTTAGTCTAAAACAGAAGATTACTCTCAAGTTAGAAAGCTCAATTTAATAACTAATTACTTTTTGCATGTATACTTTTCACCGTTGATGAGTTGTCTGATTGGTAGGTAGGTAATTAATTAATAAGACATGATAGTATTTCGATAGGTTCATTATTATTTTTAAAACAAAAATAAAATAATTATATTATAGATACATAGATTTAGTGGCAATAATATATCAAGTATTTATAATATTACTTGACAGCCAATATCCTATTTTTAATCTGCGATCTGACAGTTTCTAGACGAGGTGGTAGCAATTAACTTGTGCATTATTGAAACTATTGATTTAAATCGAGCCAACTCTATCATTAATTCAGATTGGTTAGTCGGTGGACGAGCAAGTCAAAGGCGCGAGCGAGAAAATAAACTGAATTAGATTTGTTTTTTGCATAGAGATGGGTAACAATCCGGGTTAAAACCCGAGATTGGATTAAAACCCACTTATCACCCATTTTTGTCCATTATATTAAAGTGGGTGATAATGATAACTGGGTTCTTACCCAGTTTCAGTTACCAGTTTTTAACTCGGGTGGTTACCCATTTATATTTGCAACGAACTCAGCCCTCGCGAATCTCGCGAAATGTTTTCGACATAACAATCATTATATATTAAAATTTTATGTATGAAAAACTGAATTACTGATTTTTATGATAATTAGTAAATGCATGACTGTGTGTGTGACCACATAAATCGTTTTTAGATTAATAGTGCATTAATAACTAACCAAATTAATTATGAATTCATTTTGATATAAGACTGTTTCAGTTCAAGATAACCAGGTTGTATCAGTTTCTTTTTTACTCCTGCGTGGTTGTAAACGTTGGTAAAGGGAATGAGATAGGATCACTCGTTAATCGCTAAAGCTTTTGCTTTGTACTCGCACAGATGTTATAATTGAGAGCAACAGACTCATATCAAACCAATATATTTGGTTTCGCGACAAACATATTGATAGTTAGTGTGTATTGAAACACATCACTGTGAATTCTACTGATCTAGACGTTTATATGTCTAGGTAGATAAATATAAAGGCTGTTAGCCTCACTACAATCTCTCTCTCTCAGCCGAAAGACGTCCACTGCTGGACAAAGGCCTCCCCCAAGGATTTCCATAACAACCGGTCCTGCGCTGCCCGCATCTATGCGCATCCCGAGACCTTCACCAGGTCGTCCGTCGGTCCAACGAGTGGGAGGCCTGCCAACACTACGTTTTCCGGTTCGTGGTCGCCACTCGAGAACTTTTCTGCCCCAACGGCTATCTGTTCACTACAATCTAGTCTAATGTTATTAACTTATTAAACACATTATCTACCTATTTTAAGACACGTGCTTAAATAATATTTTCTAGTTGTTAGTATATTTTTATTCTGGTGAAATCTGGTGAGAACTTTAAGAATTTATACATAACTAGCTGTCGCCCGCGGCTTCGCCCGCGTGAGTTTCGCTTAGATAAAAATTCATTTTGTGTTCCAAACTGTTTCAGATGTTTCGGATTTTCGTTTTTTATACGCCTACAGAAAATGTTCATCTGATTAATCAAGTTTTGCTAAGGCGCCATTTCCATATATGTTTTAGTGTAGCTGGTCTCTTGAAGCTTTTCATCAGATGTTCCATATCTTCAATTTTTATACGTCAGCAGAAAATGCTCATCAGGTTGAACGACTTTTACTAAGGCGCCATTTCTATATATGTTATAGTGTAGCTGGTCTCTAGCAGTTCTTCATCAGATGTTCCATATCTTCAATTTTTATACGTCAGCAGAAAATGCTCATCAGGTTGAACGACTTTTACTAAGGCGCCATTTCTTTATATGTTATAGTGTAGCTGGTCTCTAGCAGTTCTTCATCAGATGTTCCATATCTTCAATTTTTATACGTCAGCAGAAAATGCTCATCAGGTTGAACGACTTTTGTAAAGGCACCATTTCCATATTTCTTATAGTTTAGCTGTTCTGTTATGGTTCTTCATCAGGTGTTCCAGTTTTCAAAATCAATTATAGCCTATATGTTACCCAGACTTAATAGCTATACAACAAAAAAAGTTTCATTCAAATCCGTCCAGTAGTTTTTGCGTGAAACGCGTACATATACATACAGACAGACAGACAGACAGACAGACAGACAGACAGACAGACAGACAAGAAATTCCAAAAAAATTTTTTTGCTTTCTATTATTCTTTTTAAGTGTCCCTCTATCCATTTTAGTCAAAAATACTAAATGTACAGACAAAATATTTTTACTGTTTTATTATATGTATAGATATAGATATGCACCGGCCTGCGACTTCGCCCGCGTGATGTCGTTTTTCATTCCATTTATCTCCTGAGGGATGGAATTTCCGAAATTCTTGTATTCCTGCTTTCTATTTAGCTAAGCGTGGCCTTCGAGTCTCACGACTCTTGGCTCTGTCTATCCCGTAAGGAATAAAGACGTGATTCTATGTATGTATGTATGTGTTCACTTACATCATACAAAGAACCTCTATAAAATTTCAAATTTGTATTTTTTCTTTAAAAGTTTTGGCTCTGCATCGATATGTCAGTCAGTCTGGGGGCGAAACCGACGGAAAAAGCTAGTGGCTTAATAAGATATATTTACTTAATTATAATTTATATTTAGAAAGTGCATCTTCGTTCAATATAAGCGATATAAGCATATGAAGTCGATCACACCGTAATCCCCGATACGGATATTCCTGAATATTGCATAATGTAACATCTGTCTTAGTCATAAATTGATAACGTTAGATAATTATGGTGAAATTAAATTAAAGGTGAAATATATTCACACCCTGGTTCACTCTCTTAGGGATAGTAATAGCAACTTCCGCGTAACACCAGCGTCGTGGCTCGTACCATGGTCCATGACACATGCTGAGCGTAGGCCGTTTTGGTGTTTGTACATACATAGAATCACGTCTTTATCACTTACGGGGTAGACAGAGCCAAGAGTCGTGAGACTCGAAGGCCACGCTGAGCTGAATAGTGGGCTCTCTGATGGAATGGAGATTCAGGTATAGTGAAAATTTTAGTGTTTGACCAAGTAGACAATTTTGCTTTCTTTTCTTTGAAAAATTGAAAATATGTTGATTAGCGAATAAGTGTTGCATTACTTAATGTGCGCTGTCACCCACGATAGGTTACCCTGATGCTTGATATAAATGAATCTTTCTGAAGAAAAACCTGTAGTTTCTACAATGTTTCTAATTACAAAGCTTCTAAGATGTTATGGTTCACGACAAGGAACACGTATCTATCTGTTTGTACCTATATTCCTATATTTGTTTCTTACGTACTGTTGAATGAATTTTGTCATGGTTTTCAGTTGTATTGCTTAAAAACTTTCAGTTTTACTCATATTTGCCGCCCTATGGTATAAAAAAAAATCATTGAACCTGAAACATTAACAATAGTAAATACGATGCGACGACGATGTCGCGGGCCATAGCTAGTCCTAACTAATATTATAAATGCGAAATAGAGTTTGTTTGTGTTACTTCTTCACGCTTTATCTACTAAACCAATCTTCCTGAAATTTCGCATACACATAGTTAGAAGTACTGAGAAGGACATAGGATTACCATTCATCTCGGGAATAAACACTGTCCCCGTAGGAAATTCATGCAGGCGAAACCGCGGGCTAGCATGATATATACCTCCCATGAATTCCTAAAAAACACCTAAACTACTCCGATAACTTTCAGAATAAATAAAGCCCAATGCGAGCTTTTATTTCCGTTCAAACAATAGACGAATTTCAAAGCTTTTGTGTGTCTGTTCGTGCTCATCGTTGTCTCGCGGCTGCAATTTCCGCCCCAGACGGCCTTTGACTATGGAATGAAATATTTTTATATCTATATTAATTGGATTGTCTTTATTTACTACTATCTTTCGCCCACGGCTTCGCCCGCGTGAATTTCCCACGGGAACACTGCTTTTTCCTGGGATGAAAGGTACCCTATGTCCTTTTCCGTACTTCCATCTATGTGTATGCGAAATTTCAGGAAGATTGGTTTTACTAAACCAATCACACAAACAAACACACTTTCGCATTTTAGATATTACTTAGGATAGTTAGGATGCGATAAACTATTTGGTGTAGAATTGTGCTTTTTGTTTTTTTTTGGATATAAATTTGTGTGAGATGGGAAAGCGTTAATTGGTAAGTTAAAATAGAAGAGTTTCAAAGAAATGTAGAGTTTCAAAAATTGAAATTTCAGTCTTAACTAGCTTTTGCCTTCGGCTTCGCCTGCGTGTATTTCTTTTTTGATTCATTTTACCCCCTATTAAAAGGGGTGGAATTTTCAAAATTCGTTTCTACGTCCACATATAGATAGTTCTGTAATTATAAGACACATCCTAATAATATTATAAATGCGAAAGTTTGGATGTGAGTTTGTGAGGATATTTGTTACTCAATCACGCAAAATCTACTGGACGGATTTCGATGAAATTTGGTATACGGGTAGAAAAATACCGGGAATAGTTTTATACCGAAATTCCCTAGTTTGTTATAAAGTGACGTCCTTGGAGAAAATGCAGCAGTGGAGTTTGTTGCGCCGCCTCTTCTCCACTTGCGCTTTGGAGGCGGTAGTAACCTTAGCTTTAAGTAATTTTCTGACGTCAACTAACTAAGTACCTATATGACGATAAAAATTGCTATTTTAAGCCAAATGAAAAAAAAAAAACATTTCATTTCGTTTAGGGGTTTCTATAGGTATACCAATCAGTCCGTCAGTGTCGAATAATATATTTAACAGACAGGTATATAGATTACATATTTTCCATTATTTCTGTCAGTATCTATAAATACATTTATGACCTATATATACACAAAAAAAAAATATTCCAACCTTTATAGTGTGACCCATTTTAGTTTTTGACCTAAACAACGGATGTCGTGTCATCTTTCATCTTCAAAGAATTGGTAAATGACTTAAAACCACTTGTTACAAGAAACGAAAAGTTTGTTCATATTCAACTTCAAAGGGACAGTTACCAAATCTTTCTTTACACAAAGGGTCGTTCGTTACACGTATCCATACTATCCATACTAATATTATAAATGCGAAAGTTTGGATGTGAGTTTGTGAGTTTGTGAATTTGTGAGTTTGTGAGGATGTTTGTTACTCAATCACGCAAAATCTACTGGATGGATTTCGATGAAATTTGGTACAGAGGTAGATAATGACCTGGAATAGCACATAGGCTACTTTTTATCCCGGGAAAAAGCACTGTTCCCGTGGGAAATTCACGCGGGCGAAGCCGCGGGCAAAAGCTAGTTTTGCATAAATGAGGTCGCAAGGTAAGATGCTAGTTGAAGCTGTGTGAAGTGCAACCACACTGATCGACGCCAAGGAGGATACAACCAGGCTTAAACCGATCAACCGAACTCTTATCTCAAGGGATTAAGGCCGTTAATCGAATGCAGTTACCCCTGAAGCAGTCTGTTTTGTAGCGCATTCGATTAGCGGTTTTATTCCATTGACATAAGATTTTGGGTCGATTACGCGGCTATTACTTTTGTACCTAGTTTTGTGCAGCCGAAAATTTCAAAATTTCTTCTTTGAAAATTTCCGCAAAATTCTATAGAATTTTTCATATTTTTAGGAAACCTTTTCCTTTTCGAGAATATTATTTTCCGATACCAAGAAAGTTTCCGCTTTTTCTTTAAAATTTTGAGAACGGCAGTGACTAGTTGCACCTTAAAGTTGAAAAGTCCCAGTTTCGAATTTTACCCCCTATTCGTGAATTTGTAGATGTGACTAATCCTATTTATTTTAAACAAGCCTAATAACAGATAATGTTGCCAATTTTGGCCAAAAAGTAGAATATAAAAGTGCTCTACCACTTAAGATGTAACAAAACTTTACGTAATCTGTCACAAATTACCTCAAATATGTAGATAATGTAGAATGCTCTCAAGTCGTTATGAGCGCTAAGTATTGCTTGCATACTAATAAGGAAGAATTCTTTCGATCCTAATTGTTTATTTTTGTTCAATTATGTTGTTTTTAATAAGTGGGTCACTAGTTTCCCATATTACATGCAAGTGATGTAACTTTTGATTGTTTCATTTTAAAATAATATTGCATAGAAATATACCTTAATTGTTTTTACTGCCTAGAGTTTACAGTTTTCAATGTAAGTCACATATGATGTGGGATTTATTTTGTGTAAAAGAAGGAAATTGTGGAACATGAAGCCAGGTTATATTTATCGAATGTTGGTGTTATTCTATCATAGAGATAAAAATTCAATGTATATTCGTCTACATAGAGATAGTTCTTTAATTGTAAGACATATGTTGTGAAGTGACGTCTTTGGAGAAAATGTAGCAGTGGAGTTTGTTGCGCCCCTCTTCTCCACTTGCGCTTTGGAGGCGGTAGTAACCTTAGCTTTAAGTAATTTTATGACGTCAACCAACGAAAAAACAAGTATACGACGATTTAAAAGTGTATTTTGTGTAGTGTATTTTGTAGCCCATTTAAATAAAATCATTTTCATTTCACCTGCAAAACAATTTTTACTCTGTAACTAATAATAATTGATAATTAAATTTCAGCCCCTTAAATATAATCTAGGTAAGGTCAGTAGTTTATGGTATAACTAAGAAAATTTACTGCAAATGGTTCTTTGGTTTACCTTAAATATTTTAAACCATGAATTCATAACAATTTGTAATCGATTTCTTTTATCGTGACTTTGTAATTAAAAATAATTTGTAATTAAAATTACATCACAAGATTAACTGCGGTTTCCACTCCCAGGGACGAATCTAACTCAAAAATATCTATTTTTTTGTTAAAATTATTGTATAATTTTACGTTATTGGGAACATGGATAACATTATTAAAAGTCAATAATTTGGAAACTTAACCTCGAAGTTGAGTAATTTGTTGCCTTTGATACGATTTCCCCATATAGGTTAAGTACAGTATAATAATACAAAAAAACACTTTATACTATTGAATAACAAAGAAATCAAATACATAATATCGATACGATATTCGATTACGATCGCTTGCAGCAAGGCGCATGGCGCATTCGCTATTCAGTGCCATTGTACTGCGATTAATTTGTCATAGTCTCAGTCAAATTAACCGTATATAATGTCGCATTGTGAGTTCGTATCGCAAATCGAGATATCGATACTCGATTATCGATTCCGATTTGCGCTAGCACGCGTGGGAACCTTTTGAACCATAAAGTTAGTAAAGTCTACTGCATCTCAAGTTACATAAGTTATTGGTGCATGGAACTGTTTGTGGTTGTAATAAGAGCGAAATTGCATTGTGTTTGGCTAAGTGCATGTGCTGTAGCCTGTATTGCATTAGTGCGCACATCCAAACGTGCAACTTACTAGAAACTAATAACTATTCAACTTGGTACTTGTTTTTTAAATAGGAAATTATGAGTACTTATCAAAAATATTTATAAAACTTGTGACAAAAAAAAATTGCTTAATTACGGTCATCATCATTTTCAGCCCACATCACCCACTACTGGGTATGAGCATAGCTATCCCTCCCTTTTTGCGCACCATTATTATAGATATATCTTAATCTTTATGGATACGTCTTGTTTGGTATTAATCAAAGCCATACACACTTAACACTTAAATACAATATACATATCTAGCAATGTGCTGTCGAGAAACCTATTCCTGAAAATTTCGTCCCTTGAAAATTTCCGAAAATTCTCAGAAATTTCTCGGTTTTTTCCGTTCCGAGAAATTCCCAAGAAACTTTCAGCTGTTTCTTTGAAAATTTCGGAAACGGCACATCACATCACTATACATACCTAATACGAGTATAATTCGAATAGGTACTTACAAACTAAGTACCTAGATAAGTCATTTTCATTTAACAAGCTTCAAAATTATGATCATATCTCTATGGACAATTGACAAAAAATACAATAGTTATGTATACGAGCCATCCTCAATTCATCACCACGGTTCATTGTAATGACTTTCACAGCTTCTTTCCGTATATTATATTCTTAGATACAATCTGCAGTATTCAGATGGTCCGGAAGATAGTGGATGGCGAATTATGAAACAAATGATAATATCGCTGATTTAAATCTACCCTATGGCAAAGAAAAAATACACTCCTATGGCTAGCTGAATACATGCAATATTATTGATAATATATTGCATGACATTTATCAACAATATCCTTTTTTCCATTGATATTGATGAAAATATAGGCCGCATACACACAATATTATTGAATATGCATAAATATTAATCAATACATACCTATAATCAAACTGTACAGAACTGTTCTGTGTTTGTACTTAGGAGATATTTAAGAAAAAAAATATGGGGTCTTCACAATAGAAGCCAAAACGATTTTTTTTGTCTGTATATCTGTCTGTACGTTTGTTTGCGCATCACGCAAAAACTACCGGACGAAATTTGATGCTGTTTGTGAAAACAAGTTAGACCTTTAACAATACAGCTGTGAAGCTGTATTGTTAAAGGTCTAACTTAAAATCTGGCGTAGGTTTCATCTTGATACGTCACTTAGAACATGAGATAATAACAATAATAAATTACGCGCGAACGCAGTTCGCGGGCACAATCTAGTTGCGATTATGCAATATTATTATATTGCGTGTGTGCTAGCTTACAGTCAGGGGGTTAATTCTTAGTTTCATTTCGTCATAAACAATGCTTCTTTCCGAAATATTCGGTCTGGGATGAAGGAAAATAATAATATTGCTTGGGATGACTATAGAAATCTTTATGTAGGGCGATAATCAGTGGGCCGAACAAAGAAACCACCGAATAAGGCCACCGAATGGGGCATCGCAAAGAAATAAATTATTACAAAATACTTACAAAATACGTAACACATTCCTTCCGGTAATCGATAAATTGCGAACAATTGGACAGCACTAACACGATCTATCGATTTAAATTATTCCATTTTACAACTCGCTCGATTTCTCATGTGTGATCTGATTAGTTAGACAATGTAATTTGTATTTATTAATGGTTTTGAGATTCTTATCTCGCTTAACTGCTGGACATAAAAACGACCGTTCAAGTTACGTAAAAACCCTTTAGTTAGAGCAATAACAACAGTGATTGATACATTGGTTATGGCTCTCTTAATACGCATCGAATCGATTGATCAGTTTATTTTATTATGCATTTGATAATTAGTTTTTTTCATTGCACCTGTTATTTAATCAAATTTAAATTCCCTTAATGGATACGAGTTACTTTCATTTGTCGTAATCATGATTTTTTAATGTTACTACAGGGCTATTATAATTTAAAAACGGACGTATATTTTTCTCAAGGTATCACTAATGCAAATCTGGTTATTGGTTCAAAACGATTCCAGTTCTAGTGCCGTTTTATGAGAATAAACTTTGAGGTACTATTCACAACTGTAACTCTGATGAAAAAGGCGTTGTAATAGTGTTAGATGGAATAATCTTAAAGATAAACTATTACAAAAAACACGACTTAATAGGAAATCTTTAGGAATTATAGTAGAAGAAAGAAACTCACATAAGCCCTGAAAACATGTAACTTATTTTTTTGGGCACTCGTGTACCTAAATATGAAACAAATTAAAAAAGTTTTCTCAATAATATTTTATTAAAACGTAATTAGTAAAATTTGGGTTGGTAAGATCAATGATCCACCTCGTTAGTTAACCATAGGTGTTTAATATATCAGTTACCATTATGAAAGTGTATAATTAACAATCACTACACACCGACTACCCGACTTAAGTGTTAATCGCCGACCATCAATAAAAATAACAATAAAATCACGCGTAATATAACAATTACAATAATTTCGAACAATAATTAAACTGGTTGCGCAATAAAGTTGAAAATTAGCGATTTAACTATCTCTATGAGATATTAGATAGAAAGCACGCGTGATTGGTCACGACTCTTTCTACTGCCGCGTTTACACGTTGCCCAAATTGCGGTCGAAGACCTTATTGTCTTGCCTTAAAGATCATATTGCCTTGTAGATTCTGACTGCACTTTTGCAGCTGACTATACCTTGATTGGTTTTGTTGTCAACTATGCGTTGACATGAGGCAAAACTATGCAATGTACGTTTCGTTAAGCCCAATACCTTTATTCTTCCTCACAAAAAGACTTTAATATTAAATTACAATTAATGTACAATCAATTAATTGTTTTTTTTTGTAAAGGGCTGGTGTCTGATATAGGCTAAACCTGTTTTACAGATCACCAGGACCTCACCCCATGGATCATTGCACATAACAATCATAACAATTGATAACAATCATATGAGGACACAAAATCAACAGCTATATTAATTTAATCCTACATTTAAGCATTAAGTTAAATAAAAATTTATATCGCTAAGCTAAAACAACAACTTTGGGCCAATGTAGAGCAAGCTTAATGTTGTTATTGCTTGAACTATAGATAAGATGTATATAGGTATTATTTATGAATGGATGCATGCAATTGGATGATGCAATGCTTGGATGGATGATGAGTGCAAGTTACCTGATAAGGGTAACTGTTTGAAACTCGATTTTTAATTTCAACTGTAAAGTTTTCTATTTTGCCTTCGAACAACTTTTACATGCCTTGCAAATGGTCAATGGTCATCGACTGAGGAATCCGCGGAAATTTCGAGAATTTTTCTGGATAGCCTTCTTCACTTTATTTTTATCATAGATGAATCACAGAAAGAATTTATCAAATCGGTACAGTATTTTCAGAGATAATAGCTTTCAAATAAACAATCTCTTCTTCATTTTATTAGTACAGAATTCGCATTGCTTAAAGTTATTATCAACCAGCGATGCGTCTAGATCTTTTATCGCTGCCTAGTATTATTTTTTATTCTTTCATTCTATTTCCAGCCAGTATTTGATTTGATTTACACTAAGCCATTAAAACAATTTATTTCAAAAGTAACACTACAAAACACTACAAACTAGGAGAGTCACTAATTAGAACCGAACCTGGGGCAAAAATTAGTTCATATAACTCGGCTGATTGGCAAGAGATATGGTTTTTTAATAAAACAATCTCAGAGTATTTGCTGGGCTATTAATCATAATCACTTAGGTTCTTGACGCGAGCGCTCTAGGAGAAAGGTGTTACGCAATAGTTACTCTTTGTGCGGTATTATTTCTAAATAATTGCTTTGACATTGGTCATTGATCCAGTCATAGGTCAGTACGTAAGAAAGGTCAGCATTTGACGACTATAGTGTCATTGTTGATGTCGGTGATTTAAAGGTATAGTGATGTGAAGTTTGATTGATTGCTGTTATGTTTACTGATTGGAACAAAGGCCCCCTTACTCGTGCTGTCTCTAGATGACAATAGGACTTGAAATCTGCTGTCTTTTCAAACTGACGAAGGCTGTATTTTTTTTATTTATGAAAATGTCTGTCGCTCTAACTTCATTACAAACTAGTGTATACAGCAATATGTGTATATCAATAAATACATACGTGTTTCGGATTTTCGATTTTTATACGTCTACAGAAAATGTTCATCAGATTAATCAAGTTTTGCTAAAGCGCCATTTCCATATAATATGTTATAATGTAGCTGGTCTCTTGGAGTTATTCATCAGATGTCCCAGATCTCCAATTTTTATACGTCAGCAGAAAACGCTCATCAAGTTGAACGATTTTTGCTAAGGCGCCAATTTCATATATGTTATAGTGTAGCTGGTCTCTTGGAGTTTTTCATCAGATGTTCCATATTTTCAATTTTTATATGTCAGCAGAAAATGCTCATCAGGTTGAACGACTTTTACTAAGACGCCATTTCCATATACTTATTTTATAGTGTAGCTGGTCTCTTGCAGTTCTTCATTAGATGTTCCAGATCTTCAATTTTTATACGTCAGCAGAAAATGCTCATCAGGTTGAACGTTTCCATATTTCTTATAGTTTAACTGTTCTGTTATGGTTCTTCATCAGGTCTTCCAGTTTTCAAAATCAATTATAGCCTAAATGTTGCCTAGGCTTAATAGCTACATAACAAAAAAAGTTTCATTCAAATCGGTTCAGTACTTTCGGAGATTAACGTGATCATACATACAGACAGACAAGAAATTCCAAAAATTTTTTTTTTGCTTTCTATTATTCTTTTTAAGTGTCCCTCTATCCATTTCAGTCAAAAATACTAAATGTACAGACAACATATTTTTACTGTTTTATTATATGTATTGATGATATTGGTTAGGACATGTAGACTGAAACTTCAAACAGGTATCCATAAGAAGTAACTAGTATAATTCCAAAAGGTGGTCGTTACACAAAACTCATCAGAAGCTGTCAGAGATTTATCACCAGATTGACTTTGTAACAAGATAAGAAAAAATCTTTACCAGTAAATCAAACCAAGAGTTTAGTCGATACTCGTCCCTTAGTCAAAATGTAGTCGATTTTGATGAATGTCGAACATGAGAACGACACTACATCTTCATAAATGTCGATAGACGCAAACAGAGGCATCGGTAGCGATTTCCAATCGAATTGAACGCAGTTTGCAATAAAAGCCTCTCCGGCTAAAAGCTCGTGCAGACGAAGTTTGGGATACTGAATTGCATTCTATTTTTCTAGTTCACAAAAGCACTTTAGTGGAACCGATAATTTTGTTTGTGGACGTAGTTTGTTTTTGTGAAGAATAATCTTTTTTTTACTGAATAATGTAGGTAGGTAGAGTATGCATTGCAAACTGTTTTTAACTTTACGTTATATAACGACGAATTTCCTCACACCTATAATAAAGTCATCATTTTGCAGACAAGAAAAAAAAAAGCAAATCAATAACAATCATTTATTTCATACATCTAATTAAAAAAAGAAAGTTAAGAGAAGATCCTTTCTTTATTATTGTTACTGGCTGGCTAACCGAAAGTCTGACATTTACGCGGTCGAAATTCAAATAATTGTTAATGATTCGAATTATAAACTATCGACGTTTGGTTGGCAGCACCTGAGGCGAGGGATGCGCCTGCGGTTAAAGGAAGGTGTCATGTCACTCACATAATGACATCTGAGTATAGCATTGTTAATTTATCAAAATTATTTCTTTTTGAAGCTAAAGCGAAAGTGCTTTTTGAATAATTGGTGGAATGGAGATTCAGATAAGTTAGTAGATTGCTAACCCATTGCCGATGAGAGTAATCCCCAGTTAAAATAAAGCCTCGACTTTTACAATCCTCTACAAAATTGTCCCCACATAAAGGCGACTTTACTTAGTACTTTAGTACCTCTCTAACTGACAGTCAACTTTGAAGTACAATCGATTCGATCTCGAGTAAGTTTATATCGAGTGAATACTCGCTCAAAGTGCCTACACAAGTGTAATCTAAGTTTGTGCTTCTTGAAGCTACCTCGTAACAAAATTTATTGACTATTTTATGGGATAATTGAGACCATTACGTTGAAGAAAATTAAAATTTTTCATGATATTATTTTTTTTTCTAAACAATTTTTCTTGATATACGTGTGCAAGTACTACCAATATAATGAAAGCTGCTCGATCTTGATCAGTTTAGATTGAGAGTTGTGCTCAACCTCAAAAACTTTTTAAATTATCATTAAAACTAACGTAAGATGAACGAAGCCATACTAAAAAATAGGTCGGGACTTTTTTAAATGTGAAACGTGTAGCATTAATTCATTTTAAATAAATTCACTTTTTTTATTTTGTAAAGAATCACCTTGTTTTTTTTTTAAATACTAATTATTTTACTTTCTAAAAAAGAGTAACTACAGGAGGTCTTTTTATACAATAAATCTTGATGACTCCTGAGTTGACCTCAGAATCATCATGGTTAATTAAGAAGATCAGATAGATCCACTGATTGGGTTGTTTGTATCAACGATTTATTTTGTACGTATCGGTCAGAGTTCAGAAGTAATGGATCTCCTTGGACTTAATGTCTGTAATTTAATTGAATTGAATTAACAGTGATTGCTGTGGTCTGATAGATATATTTTTAAGTATGATATGGATTGAGAAATTTATATATTTGTTAGTGTTTCTCTCTCTTTAGTCGTATTTCCTCATGACTGAGGGTCGTGGTCATTATATGGAATGAAACACATAACGACTCTCATGGCAATTTTAATGGAGTGGTTTGACATTGCCTTCTCCATTGTTAGTGTTTATGTTTATTAAAATCTTAGATTTGAAAGACATTTATCAAAAAAATATTAATAAAAACAAAAATAACTATAGTTGAAATTAGATCCTAACCTGCCCATATCAAATCAATCATTTCATTAACTATGCCAAGAAATTTTAGCATTTAATTTCATCTAACAACACCGATAAGAGTAAAAGCTTTTAAAAAAAAGAAAAAAATTGTCACTATCTTCCATTATTTATTAGTATTACATAAGATTTTTCTTTATTAATTTCCTGTGATTCTACTGTAGACAGGATTCTACTGTACAAAGGAAATTAATAAAAAAAGTTCTACTTGTGAAAAATTCTTATTAGGTTCCATTGAAATGCTTAGGAATTTCAAGGGAACCTACAGGAGTTTTTGAAAAAATGCAAGATAAAAAAGCTGAGTGCGGAGTCAGTAACACTAATGACGCAATGGTAGTAACATTACGGCAATTATCTCAAAGTCAAGTGTGTAACGGTGTGTGGCCACCAGACCGGTTGTGTTATGCGAATCTACACATTTTGCCCGTTAATTCAGCTGGTGACGTGAATTTTCTGCATTTTTGTTGCCTGTGCCTATTTGGTTATTTATCTAATAACCAAATAGGCACACCTATTGCTTCTTCTTCGTGAAAGCGATTTTTTTATATAACTTAGGGCGGCAAACCAAGCAAGCAGGTCACCTGATGGTAAGCGATCACCGCTGCCATGGACAACAGCAATACCAGGGGATTTAGTGAAACGGGATGGAAGTGTAACAGGAAGACGCGCTATGAGCGTGGCGATAGATGTGTCAAACATAATGGCGTCACAATGGCGTTTCAATAGTACCTAAGTAGTTCTAATTACTTATGTGGAAAAATGAACTATACTACTGAAAAACCATGAAGTGATGTGATGAATAACATTTTACTTTGGCAGAATCAGCAACGCAACGTTAAAAAATTCGTTCTCTCCGTTTATTTATTTCATTTGTGGAGGGATAATTTTTTCTACTCTCAAATCCTCACGTGGATTTCGACTGGATCCTAGTGAGTGAAGGGAATTTTTGGCTACGAAATATTTAATGGTTTCAGTGTCTTAACCAAATCATATATACTTTTGATATACCTAGTATCCTTTTATCACATCAATACCTATCCAACTGTATCTTGTTAACACCAGTTTTATCTTCGTAGATTGCGTCAAGTTTCGTAAAAACAAGATACCGGTAAATTGTTTCAGGTACCTAATAATGTCACAAGTGAATGCTATTTTCGCCTTCATAAATATCAAGGTATTTAGGTGTCGGTTTGTTTGTTCGGCCAAATGTCCAAGCTGTAAACAGAGGAATGCAATTTTGAGTAGGTTTCAAACTAGCTGATACTTTATTGGGAATGCAATAAAAGTCAGTGTGGTTTAAATTGTTAAAACGAGATCAAAGTGGGAAATGTTTATATCTTATTAAAATACATATACAGCAGTTATATTAAAGTAATACTTATAATAAGGGGGCGAAAGCAAGTATTTCCATACTTGCTTTCGCCCGGGGCTTCGCCCACGTGAATTTCCCACGGGAACACTGCTTTTTCCCGGGATGAAAGGTATTATATGTCCTTCTCAGTGCTTCTGTCTATGTGTATGCGAAATTTCAGGAAGATTGGTTCTGTAGATAAAACGTGAAGAGGTAACAAACAAACAAACACACTTTTGCATTTATTATTAGTTAGGATTAGGGTAATATACATTAGTTGCGTAGCAATTTAGGATGGATCGCTATTATCCTTATAAATCTGTCATTCAAAAGAAACAATTCTACTGGTAGTTTAGAGATTATTTGTATAATAATAGACAAAAAGAAAACTCAACTTTATTCTTGCAGTTAAGGCTAGAATAAATAATTTCGGAAATCAGTCCACCATAGGCGGAGAAATCGGCAAACATACATAAAAAAAAACATACATACATCGAAACATATAACCTCCTCTTTTTTTGGGTAGTCGGTTAAAAATACAAAGTGACTTACAATACATATCTCATTCTGTGTGATAAAAAAGGATAACATATTTCAACATCTTCTCTAAAACAAAGAATAAAGAATATTTATTTGTGAATAAGAAAACACAATCTTTCCATTTCATCCTAACTAATATTATAAATGCGAAAGTGAGTTTGTTCGTTTGTTACCTCTTCACGCTTTATCTACTGAACCAATCTTCCTGAAATTTCGCATAGATACACATAGTTAGAAGTACGGAGAAGGACATAGGGTACCTTTCATCCCGGGAAAAAGCACTCCTCCCGTGGGAAGTTCACGCGGGCGAAGCCGCGGGCAAAAGGCTAGTTATCTATACTGCATTACATTAGTAAATTTTTAACATAGGTAATTTGTGTAGTGCCAAGTAAGATACAACAATTTAACTTTATAAAGACACGTTGCACTAAAATTTAAACGTCTACAATTATGTTATTGTTACCTTCTTCTATTACTCTGTGAATTGTTTTAAAATGGCCTACGCAACAGTAAACCACTGTTTCATCAGGTCATTCAAATATGGTACTTCCGCCATTAGGAAGACTGGCGATAATTGTTTGACGAAATGATTGATTTAAGATCTTATTGTGCTAGCTGACCTGATTTTTGTTTGCACGCAAATTCAGAAAGGCTGATTGATGAGGATGGTTTAGATTGAGGTGTTACGTGTGAAAAATGTTAAATTAGTGTTTATTTTTAACCTTAATTAGACATTACTCGAAATATTAAAGAAGAAGACAGTAACGCCCTTATTTGAAAAGCATGTCAAGTATTGAATTTCGTAACAGAGTGTCATAATTAACAATCTGCTAAACAACTTTGGGTTTCGAAAAGCTACACCGTAAAATTATCTAAATCGACTGTTTGACTTTTTCATGGAAGTAGTAAGTACTTTGTACTTATTACTTCCATGGACTTTTTTCATTCACTCATTCATGTTTTGTTTCTGTCCAACGCATAGTGCACGTGGTAGAAAACTGAACTAATGTCTAAGCTATTAAAATTTCACATTTGAAACGTAGGTGGCGCCCTCACTCATGTGCAAAAAGATCGTGGTCGCAGTGTAGTTTTGTCTCCTCCGTTGACAACAAATGTCAAATTCGACGGACGTACCTAGCTCTATGGATCTGACATTTGTAACAACAAATCGATGACAAACTGTCACTAGGCTTGTTCAGAAACTGTCAGAAATCCAAACTGCTTATAGAGATTATCAACTTGCTACGAAATGTTTTCATTGATTTGCGTTTCAGAAACCGGGTGTTAGACACCGACACCATCAATACCATAGACATTAAAAAAAAAAAAAAAATTTAAACTTTATCATCAATCAATCAATACAAGTTGTACTTACACCTTTTTTCACGGGGATATCGATTATAGAAACCATATAATGGATAATTGTGGAGAGAAAACACATTTTGCGCCGACCCTAGATGATGGGAAAAGGTAAGGCAGATGATGATCTATTAAAGAAACCAACTCTTCAGTTTAATTAGGTACCTATATTAGTAAGTATGTATAATTTTAAAAACATATCCTTCTAACTTTCTAACAAATCTTTTAAACTTTCCATTACCTCTAGTAACTAAACTACTGCACTTAAGTTTAGGGTTCCGCAGTGAGTTGGCGACTGGTGCCGAAAGCTCTTGACTTAATTTACAGCGTTTTGGAGCATAATAGCACCCAACTAACTTGCTTGCATAAATTGTGACTAGGTTGCAAGTTATGAGTAAATTCTACAGAGATTGTTGGTAAAGGATAGCAAAACGAAAGAATACCGAATAAATTATGATTATTCTTAAGTATTGATCATAAAACATGTTCCTTATGACTCACAGTATTAGAATCGACCGATCTGACTGGACAAAACCTCCAAAAAGAACCTTTAAGTATATGAACATAAAGACCATTTCTGCAATCGACATTAACCTGTTAACTAAATAGCATAAATGCAGGTAGTCTAATTCATCTAGTTATCATTTGACATGTCGACAAAATCTTACATTCCAAATTATGTTTGATTTGCTATCGTTTTCACGTAATCGTTTGCTAAGTTCGAAGTGATTTTTAACTTAAAATAATTGGTTTATCGTTGTGAAAACTGTTTTCCTTTCAAGCTCAGGTATATAGCATTATATTTGTTACATATTTATGTAAGGTATAATGAAGAAAATGCATATAAGCAATACTTTGCGATCCTTACGTAATAAGAGATAAAATGAATGTTAATTGCTTTACATTTTGGACCCTAACTTACCAGTCGGATCCAGTCGTATCATGGAACTACTGTCTTTTGATAGGTAATTTAATAACTTATCGAATAATGTTAGTCATTATCTGCGATTTTTTGCGATTTTTTTGTTATGTTTTTTTTTTCGTAGGGATGCGGCACCCTAAGAAAATTGAAATTTTTAATATTTGGCGATCTAAGCCGTCTAATAAAAGAATATCTGCAGTAATGACTTTTCATAGACTCTTTTACACCTGGAGGAGTGTAATGAAGAAGTAGACCGTCAGCTGAAGGCATTCATTAAAAAATAATGTAAGAAAATCAGGTCGAAATGGGATAAAAAAAAAAGGTATATGATTTGTTTAAAAAAAGCTTATTAGTACATGGCTTGAAGAGGAAGTTCGTTTTGAAGTCGACAACGTAACATCTCCATGTGGTAGACCGGTCAAAGCCTTTGACGAGAGTTCAGATAGAATAAAAATAAGAAAAATTAAGAATATTTCCGGTAACTATGACAGTGAAACGATAATTTATGCAGCACAGAAATTGGTACGATCCTCCGGTCCTCTATTTAGAATTATTTGACTGGTATGTGATGCCGGTAATTGTTCATGAAGTCTTAGTTCATGGAGGAGCACAAATTAAGAACTCTATAATTCCTTTAGGACAAATGTCTGAAAATGCTTCCAAATCGAACAAAGAAATAAGGAAAGCTAGATTAGGATACACATGCAAAATGTCTAGAGGCAGAACTTATTTTGATTTGACTAAATACCTAAATATTAATGATTCCTTCCATGCTGGTCTGGGAGCGAAGAAAAAACATACAAAGTGCCAGCTTCTTCTCTTCCCGCGCAGATTGTAAAAGTCAATCGAGGAAAAGGGCTTTAAACTGGGGATTCCTCCACTCATAGGCGATGGGCTAGCAACCTGTCACTATATCTGAATCTCCATTTCATCAAAAAACCCACTACTCAGCTAAGCGTGGCCTTCGAGTCTCACAACTCTTGGCTCTGTCTACCCCGTAAGGGATAAAGACGTGATTCTATAAATGTATTAATGATTTCAAACCCGTACATTACTCTTCTGAGAACATTACCCAGAAAATCATATATTTTTCCGAATTAGACATATATAATTTATTGAAGTAAAATACATTTATACTAAAATTTGATTAAAAACTTTTTATTAATTGCTAATACAATTTTTTTTATAAAAAAAAAACAATTTCGTGAACGTTAATCAGGAATTAAGGTTTTGTCCAGTCAGATCGGTCGATTCTAATACTGTGTGACTGTAAGAAAAAGACGTATCTAAATCACTTAGAAGTATATGGCGCTCTCTCGTCTCGGAGGCCAAGATTCACTTTGGGGTCACTGAGCCAGCGGAGTAAGTAAGTAAGTAGAAAATCACTTGACAAAGTGGTTTTAGCTTTGATTAGAATACATCATGGAATACGAACCCTATGACCATTATGTTAACATTTTGAAGACTTTAGCCCAATGTTGTGCGTGAGAAAAAGAAGATAAGTGCTTACTATGTCCTTTTAGTATTTCAATAGATACCTAAAGGGTATGGAATGAACTCTCTACCATGGTTTACCCTAGAGTTCATATCAAATCGTTTATTGCTTCCTTAATGTATGGTACAGGTCTTTGCATAAAAATAGTGACAATTAAGGCAAGCGCAGTGTGGAAAACCCCCTAGCGAGATGGCGAGATGACCTGCGCAAGATTGCAGGGAATAACTGGATGCATAAAACGCAAAACCAGCGGCAATGGCGCACTTTGGGAATGGCCTATGTCCAGCAGTGGACTGCTACAGGCTGATGATGAAGGACCCTGACGGGCGCTGCAATGGGAGTTCTTCAAAAAGAGCGTAAAATGATTTATTCAAAGCGCGCGTGACACCACTATTTGCGGTGACCGCTTTTCACCAGGTGGGCTACATGCTTGCCTAACTTAGTAGTATAAGTGGTATAAAAAAATGCGCTTCTTCAAACCATCTCGTAGTTTCCAAACGGAAGCTGCATAATCCTTAGCGATAAGGATCTCGCAAACAATGAATACAGCGTGCCGTGGTGGGAAATCTTTGTTGTAACTCCGTACTCCCATGCAACTAACCTCGTGTGAACGGTATTGTCTTAAATAACGAGCGGTTTAAGCAGGTGCGTAGATAGAGGCATCTGCCTTTAAATAAAGTCTTCATTATATGACTGAGAGTTAGTCCATAGTAAATCTGCTGTCTTGCCGTGTGTCTTTACCATAGACGTAGCAAAAAAAAATCATAATTTTATTATAATAGACATACAAACTTGATTGTCAAATGAAGCCCAAAAACGATCATAATAGTGTGCTCCAAATAAAAAAAAAATTATTACAGATTGTTCACAAATTCTAGTGTTAGAAATCCTAACTACTAGTGCTACTAGTCGATTGAAACCTTTCATTATTGTAACTGTTTTTCACTAACAGAATCAATGTTAACTCCCAATTTCTGAGTATTTTTTATTTTTCATTGTATGTGTCTACTGTATTAGATAATATTATCAATTTATCTAAGAACACCAGTGACATTGATAACTATATTTATCAAGTGATCAATCAATCATAGAGTTGTGATGACATTGATAATAGATTGAAATATAATACCACCCGAATGAGATCGATTAGTTATATATATTTAGTTATTGATTGACATAATAATTATGAGACTTCCGTTTCGATTAATTACGTTGGAAAAACAACATCAAGTTGTAATTAGAAAAATATCCGATTTCTGTAGCCCGAGGGCATATTTTTCAGAAAAGGACTTTTTGTTATATTAAATAGCCTTTAATTTGGGATAAATCTTTCCTATCCCGATGGATAGGCATACAAACTCATGAGTTTGTATGCCTATCCATCGGGATCCAATCTGATTCATGTACTTATCACCAGGTCTCAAGGTTCGAATCCTGCCCGTGCTACATGTAGCGGATTCGAACCTGAGACTTTTGCAGCCACAGGCGGGCGCTCTATCACTCGGCCACCACCACCGCTTCAACCAACTGGTTTAAAGGTCTGGACAACCGCTGGTATAAAGGGCGAAAGATACCTAACACAACAAGTTTATAACTTTAAATAAACAAAATGTTTCTCTGGACCAAGAAATAACTTATACAATCAATTAAAAGTAAGTACATCCCGGTATATAGTCATAAACAGCGTCTGCGCAGGAAATTGATATAATGGCCAACACAGCAGTATTATTGCTGTCATTCATCATCTGATGACGGCTTCCTCGCTATTATTGCAAATTAATTGTAAAATATTTAATATTATATAATAATGAAAGAATATTTTACTTTTGATGAAGAGTTGGTCTTTTTCTTTCAAGTAAAAGAAAAAAAAAACAACTTTAAAATCTAAAAAAAAATTTGTAGTTATTACCGTAAATGTCGCAAATTTTTGCATATTTTGCGATTTCAGACGGGAATCAAAACCTATGAGGTACTTCCCGTTGACCTAAAATTATGAAATTTGGCGAACAGCAAGGTAGCAGAAAGCAAGTACTTGTACGGAAATAAATCTGAAAAATGTAAATATTTTACTAAGATTAAACTAAAAAAGTATTAAGTACAAATTTATTTTTGCGCTCGATGCAGTATGAATTCTAAGGATCGAACTGGATAGTTAAGTTTGTTTTGGAAACAAGTTGTTTAGTTAGAGCATAATGTGGTATGCTTTGTGTGTACGGAACCCTCGCGAGTGTACGCGAGTTTGACTCAAACTTGGCCGGTATTTTTTCGAGTTTGATTTTTGAAGCCTACTTGCAGTTGGTCGCTACGTCGACCTTTACTGCTTCACCGGAGGAAATATGGCGACAGCCTCGAGGGCCATACAGCCGAAACAGTAACAGCACAAAGGGCTCCCAGGTGGGAACGAACCTCGGCTTTGGGCGTTACTCACAAAATGGCGGAGCGGTATATTGCTCAAATTGCCTGAAGGGCCTAAGTTTTTTTTTGAGATTTCAGTCCCATACGAATAATTGCTCATACTCACGAGTACTTTCAACCCTAGAGAGTATTCTGGTATTTTACAAATCACCCTGTATATTGATTATACTCAATACAATAATTTACAAGACCTGCCCACAGAACTGCCAAATTACATAGATTGATCACGTAACGACAATATTTCACGGGTACCACTTTATTGGTTTTGTTATATTATATTGCCTTGTCAGTGTGGCAGTTTTTTGAGATTTCAGTCCCATACGAATAATTGCTCATACTCACGAGTACTTTCACCCCTAGAGAGTATTCTGGTATTTTACAAATCACCCTGTATATTGATTATACTCAATACAATAATTTACAAGACCTGCCCACAGAACTGCCAAATTACATAGATTTATCACGTAATGACAATATTTCACGGGCACCACTTTATTGGTTTTGTTATATTATATTGCCTTGTCAGTGTAGGACCAGTCCGCTATGCTAATTCGTGATTTATTTGACCGCTGTCCAATTGCTGAATTATTACTGACAGCAAATACTAATAAATCCTTTACAATATTATAAATCTGAGAGGTAGTTTGTTTATTTCTTTGTTGATTTTTTACGCCTAAACTGTTAAATTCATCATCATCATCAAATTTAAGAGCAAGGCTCTTGTCGGTGGAGTTCCTTCCATTTTTCTCTCTCCATTGCCAACTGTTTTTCTTCTTGATACGACCCGACGCTCACTTTTTCCTTTATTTGCCTCATGTAGCCCTGTCTTGGTCTTCCTGGTCCCCTTCTTCCTTTTACTTTTCCTTCTATAATGTTTCAGGAAGTCATCGTGCCGTATCAAGTGCCCTAACGTTTTCCTAAATTAATCATAAACTATCACCTGTAGCATAACCAAAGAATTGTACAGTGGGCCACACGGAAAAGTATACCACATTTAATACTTGATCGTATTTCAGGTGGTATACTTTTCTATGTGGCCCACTGTACATCATACGCGTAGGGCCCCCAAAATGTGCGCCCGTAGCATTTGCTGCCTCGTGTTATTTGGCTAATCCGGCACCATATTTAAGATAACTGAGTTCAAAAGTTTAAAAACTAAATAATTTTATTTTTTGTTACAGGTAAACAAGATGGTTTTTTTGGTTGTTGATGTTGGTATGTTATAAACAGTATTATATCACGTCTTTATCCCTTACGGGGTTGACAGAGCCTAGAGTCATGTGATTCAAAGGCCAGGTTTATCTGGATAATGGGTTTATTGATAGATTTGAGATTCTGATATAATGACAGGTTGCTAGCCCATCGCATAGGAGAAGAATGTTTCAAGACCCCTTCCTTTGTACGACTTTTACAATTTGAACGGCAAGAGCAGCAGCTGGCACATTTGGCATTTTGGCAAGGAAGACTATGTATGTTATTTGTTTTTTTTTGTGTGTCGAACTAGAGGGGAGGTCTTTGCCCAGCAGTGGGACAGTATAGACAGTATAGGCAGTTTAGGATAAAAAAAATATATTTATACCTATTCGAAGTGTTAGGAAAGATTTCATCATCCGTTACCATTAATCTTTTGGTGTCTGTTAGAAACAATCAATTAAAATTATTGAAGCTGCTTACATGTCGACAGATCTAGAACTATTTACTGATATTAATGGTTGCCTGTGTAGTATTGACATTTTATGTTATGATAACTTAATGATGCAGTAGTTGGGCAAAAGTAACTAAAGAGTAAGCTTTGATTTTCGATATATTTCTTTTGTAATATATTAATTTGATTTGTGTTTCTGCTTGTGATTTATGCACTAGAATCTGTCCTGTTTTCTAATCAAATTGAATTATTTTAATTAAATTTTAAACTCAGACTATGCGTGAATTAATTGGTTTTCATTAGTTTGAATTGAAATACCATTACCTAAATAAATCCAATTCATACATTTACAAATATATACAATAGATTATCACGCCTGTTTTTCTGATCATGCGTGAATCTATTGGTTTTCGCTAGTTTGAATTCCTCTACACTCATACTCTCTTAAAATAAATCCGGTGAATTGAATTTGCTTTATTTAAGTTTAGGTAAAATCAAAATCAAAAATTCTTTATTGAAACTAGGCCTTCAAAGAAATAAGATAAGCACTAGATATGTGTATTCAAAACTTATTATGTCAGGAAGGAAAACTGTTACTCCGTTCCTAAATCATATAAACGTTTGTCATCGTGTCAGAATATTACATAACCGACACTATTCCCGTATAACTGCCATATCGCGCAAAAATTGCTTTCGTGCTAGGGTGACCTCGCGCTTGGAGGTCTACGGACAAAATCAGGTTGGGTCTAATGACGTTGTAACGTCGGCAATTAGACAAATTAAAAACTTAAGGAAATATTTACTATTAAAAAGAAAAAAATAAAATTAATGTATGATTTTCATAAGTCATAAGTATTAACAAAAAAAAACAGTACTACATAATTTTTTATTCTCTTCATCTTGAAAAGTTTTTTACAGAGTATGAAAAAAAGTTGACTCTAAAATGCGTCTATGCATTAGTAGATGACCTCTCCTCTGCTATGCAAGAAAATAAGTGTAGTGTAGATAGAAAGATAGACCTCATTGCGAAATAAGGGCAATGACAGGGCTGTAGCCACTTTATTGGTCAAGTCAAGAACAATTTGATTGCCATTTCGACTCGCAAAGAAGAAGAAAAATGTCCCATTTTTTTTCTCAATCTGGTAACCCTCCCATGCAAATGCTAGCCCCATAATGCACCGAAGACAGCCATGATAGAAAGCAGTCACGACGGAGCGCGGGAAAACAATAATAAATTGCACTATATAATTGCATGCAACTGTGACATCAGCGTTTTGTCCTGTAATTTTAGTGAATAACTTCCTCACTATGTTGGTTAATTGTTACTTAGAAGTAATAGAAATGAGGAAGATGTGAGGTCTGGTAGCGCAAGAACTTGATTTTGCCTGAGACTTCTTTCGCGCGGAATTTACCTAGTATATTGTTGATGGCGACGGGGTGTACCTGCGCTAGATTTTAAGTTAGAATGTCAGCAATACAACTATAAAAACCGCATTAAATTTCATTCAGTCATTTTTGTGTGATGTGCGTGCGTACAAAGTTACAAACATTCAGTAAAACACATACATACAGGCAGAGACTAGCGATTTCCACTTGCTACGATCCTTACAGATCTCTCTTGCTTCCTCTAACACTCATCACTCTCTTCATACCTATATGCTCTCTGGTTATGGGTGCTCCTAATATCTCCCTTTTTAAGGAGGTCCGCAATCTGAAAACAAAATAATTCTAAAAAATAACTTTTGCTACACTTAGCTCTATTTAAATACCTCTCATATATTATTTCTAAAATATCTCCTAATTTGACATCCAGCTGTACCTATAAAGCAATTCTGTATACAAGTACCTAATATTTATAAGCATCTTCCTGTTAATAATTTTCGTCCTAAATTTACCCTGAAGTTGCATTTTGTTGTTACCTGGAAATCTCTAATTGTTTTACTCTGTCTTAACTATTGTGTAATTGTTAAATGTTATAAAAGGGCCACCTCTTTTTATTACTTGGCACAGACTTCTACTCAATAAGTAGGTAGCTTTATTATTTCTCGATTTTGAGTGTAGTATTGAAGGCGTTTCAATTTTTTTGGAAAAAGATTTTATTTTACCCTTTTTATTTTAATTATATTTGTATACTTGAGTATCTGATAGTTTTAGTGGCTTCGGGACAAAAGTAGCTTTAGTGCTATTCTAGATACTACTTTACCCGTTTAACAGATAAAAAAAAATCTAAGCTTTTTTGTGATCTCATAGACGGCTCTGAAAATTTCGAAATATCCTAAAAAACCGTCCAGTTAAAATTTTATCTACAAGATAAGCAGACAGATATATCAGATACTAAAATAACTTAATCAAAAACTTTTCATTTATGTAGGTATTCATTTATGTAGGTAGTACTTAAATACAGAAGCGTCATTAAACGCCTACTCGAACTATAAATAATCTTAAAAACAGTTATTATTTCAACCTTGTACTTCTACCTTGTACTACAACCTGTCGTTACGATAAATGTAAACCTTTCAGAATAACTGCACTCGAATACTTGATATAAATCATCGATTCTTTCGGCTGATATTATCGAAAAGTCGAGTGCACTCGATTTTGCTGTTAAAGATTGTCATTTTGTACAACTTTTTATTTCTTGGTTATTTTGTTTTTACTTTTCGAAGTATCAACTTATTTCCTTTTGATGTTCCTAGAAACATCTATTGGCGCGGCTTCCGTGACAGCAAATGGTATGTCAGTTGTCGTGCCACGATGCTCAGATGTTTTACATATAACGGGTGTCCCGTAATAAATAATACTTAAATACTAGTATCTTATTTTGGATGATCATTAGAGACTAAATAAATTAGTTTTTTTTAATAAAATTTTTGGACTCTATGAGTGTCTCAAAATTCAGATCCTAGCACACTTTAGGCTCTAGTGTCCATGCTCCACATCTCCTAACTTAGTCAGGAAAAAAAGATCATATTCATTATATCAATGCATTAGAGAAGATTCAAGTTCCGAGAGTACCTAGCTTGATTTTGATTACCTAGTCGATTAAAATACACGGCGATAGTCGCTCAAAAAATCGGATATCATGTCATAATGACATCTCTTATTTGTAGTAACAAAACAAACTAGTAGTGAGTTGTAGAGCTCGTAAGCTATAGTTATATACACAAAATGGTTGTAAGACCTATAGATTCCAAAGGCGCTTAGGCCCTATTGACAACTTTGAATTTTTATATGTTTATCGATCCTGCTCCCAAAATTTCACGAGAATCGGTTGAGAAATGCGGGGGAACACACAGATATACCAAAGCATTTTTGCCCAAGCTGAAACGGAAACCTCGCTCGCTCGGCAATTAAAATTTTCTTCAGCTTTACGGATATAGATTAGAGTTTTAAATGTTACCAATATGATATAATGTGTAACAGTCTACAGTGTCACAACTCTTTCATTACCTAACAATATAGTCGATCCGTGACGGAACCATACTTTCCTTTAACCTTTGCCAGCCCCCGAGGCACAGCGGTAATGGTTCCTCACGCGAGTGCGTTAACATAACGTTATAACGGGTAATAACGTTAACTGTTATCACTTTCCATACTTCCGACTAATCTTTGGGGTTCCGTGCCAAAAAAGGTAAAAAAGGAACGCTTATAGAATCACTTTGTCCGTCTATCTTTCCGTCTGTCTGTGAGAAAAAAGTCTTAGCGACGCGTAGACGGTTCAATACCTGGGTTAGGTCCCTGTCAGATATGAAAAAAATCAAACTTTAAAGCAATCAAAAACTATGACTGTACATGTAGAAATTTTTTACATATTTTTCAATTTCAGAAGGAAATTAAAACCTATGGGGTACTTCCCGTTAACTGAAATTTGGCAAGAAGCAAGGTCTTGTATTTGTACAGCAATGAAAACTATAAATATGTAACTAGTTAAAACTAGGTTAAAGTACAGATTAAATTTAGGTACATAGGTACAAACGGCAAGGCAGACAGATAACCCATTTGATGGTTCATAGAACCCATGAACTTTTTAACGGAACCCTCGCCTCGGTGTGCAAATTCAACTCGTACTTGACCGATTTTTTTTTCTTTTCTGACTGTATGTTTGCCAAAAAAAAAAAAGAGATGAGCGCGCCACTAGTACTATAATTATGAGCTCTCTGACTTTTTCAGAAAGTCTGAGATACGTTTGTTGGAACTTCCTATTAAAAAAAAAAAACAATAATAATAATTTATATAATAATAATGGTATAAAAACCACTGCTACGACAATATTGTAGCAAAATATAAAACTCAATCTAATAAGTACAAAAATAAATAGGTATAAAAAAACGGCTGTAAAAAATACTTTCTTTTCAGAATAAAAGATACCTGATTTACTAGTTTCGTTCCGGGGCTTTGATCCCATGGGAATTTCGGGATAAAAAGCACCCTTTATGCTATTCCCGCTAATTTTCTACCCATGTACCAAATTTCATCAAAATACGTCCAGTAGATATTGCGTGTTCGTACTCACAAACTCAAATTCAAACTTTCGCATGTAGTAAGATTCAGAATTTCTGTGAGTTCAAATAATTAAAGTTTCGCTGGTTAAAAGTGCTAATGGTCTCCATCCAAATTCAAATTATTCGCATACTGTGGGAAACACAGACGAAAGTCTTACTTCATTGCAAAATCATAAAAATTGCAAAAACAAACTGAGATATGTTTCTGCCCACACTGCCTCCATTGGAGATATAAACAAACATACTGGTACTTTCCTACACGATGTAATTAGAGATTGAGAGGATAACCTTTCTATGTCCTCCCACACTGAGGATTCGAGAGAGATTTTTACGACAGAAGACAATTTCGTTTTGAATAACATTAGATTTATGATGCTTGAGTTGTAAAAAGATTAGCGAAATCTATTATGTTTTGTGTGGGTCGCTATAACATTTTATTTCAATTTGTCTAACTTTCCAGCCTAAAATTGATTAATGTTTACGCGTTACTTAATTTTCGTTTACGTTTGACAAATCATGTCTTTATTAATTTTATTTCCGACATCGAAATATTATGGTGTAGTACAGAGGTTCCCTTTAAAATCCGGGCATTTTATAGGGAATTTCTATGCATAAAGAATATAGACTATGTATTTAATGGGTCAAGAGAACTAGTCTCTATATCGATGGCTTAGAGTGAAAACCTCGAATGTTTCTTTTAAAAACCGTAAGGTATTCGAGGTTTTCACTCTAAGCCATGGATATACGAGTACGATATCAAAAGCATCGAGATATTATGATATTTCGATAATCAAAAGTCGCATCTTTCTGTATCTGTCTGCTATTACTTGATTTTATATATACTTAAGCTCTCTCTCTCTCCAAATTTATTTCTATATTACTTACTTAATGTAGACTTAACTAAATCTGAACATCTTAAGTTAATAAGGTATAATCAAATTTTTGATGTCTGCGTAAACGAACTTTTCATCGACATATAATTCGATTAAATGCGAAAAGCGTGCTCTCGCTCGATACGTCAGCGAGAGCCAGACGGATTGATTAAAAGCCCATCAGGCTAGGCGCACCTGATGCCATTGAATAGCTTTCAGTTCGATGTCTAGTTAGGTGCGTATGTGTGAAGGAGTGGAAGTAAACTGCCAATCTATCAATTAATTAAAATATATATAAAACAAGCCACGCGTCAGGTATGAACGGCAAGATTGACTGGCAACAAAAAAGCAGATTTTCGCCTACTACTAGTTACGCCTCAGGGCTTCGCTGTCATGGGAAATTCGGGATAAAAGTACCCTATATGCTATTCCCGGTATTTCTCTACCCGTCGTGTGTCAAATTTCATCGAGTTTCGTCCAGTAGATTTTACGTGATTGAGTAACAAACATCCTCACAAACTCACATCCAAACTTTCGCATTTAACATATTAAGTTGGATAGTAGAATTCTTCCGTTACTGACTGACTGAGTGACTGACAGACAACACAGCAAAAATACTGGGCGTAGGAATCTTAAATCTGGCATGTATGTTTCTTAGGGAGTGTAGGGGAGCACTAAGAGATGATTTCCCAAAATTTCCACAGGAACAAAGTCCCAGGCTTATGCTAGTACGAATATAATTAAGCTGAAGAGTTTGCTCAGCTCACACATTGCGTTCGGTTTCAATTAAGTTCCTTAACCTCACAACTATTATCACTTATAATTACGATCTTAAATGACGTTTAACTTCTAAACAAAACGTAATTAAAAATAACTGTTTTAGCATTATCGTTATCGTTGCAAAAGACGTCGCGTGCACACCACACCTTTGTCAAAGGGAACATTTTCAGACACTAATTCTAAGTGCAAAATCCATTTGCATGTTAGACCTGTCTAAGAAGTAAATTGTATGTAATAAAAGTTTATCGTGGCGTTCGTATGTTGTAGGATAATTACGTTTATATTAGCTTTAAGTACCTTAATAGCTTTATTTAAAAGTAAGTGAATTTGTAAGCAATTAAAGTTAAGTTGTCTTTATTGGTGTAATTTTATGAGATCGTTATGTTATTATTGGAGTGCAGTTATTATTTTATTTATACAATTTTATTGTTATTAGCACAGGATACTAAATAGACTAGCTTTTGTCCATGGCTTTAATAGTCCACAGGGAAAATAACGAATGAAAAAATCTCTGTATTTATTTATTTTTAATTTCGTATTGGAAAATAGTATGGAACAGCAGATTTTTTTGCGATTTTAGAGTCGGTCCCATACAGAATGTTTGTCATATTCATGAGTACATTCACCAATAGAAAGGACGCCAATGTTTTAGGATTCACCTGTATATAAAAGAGTCAGAAAATCCCATCACACCATAACCGCGACAGCGCTTCCCAAACTTCGTAGCCTCACAATCAAACTTTTCAGACGAGGTAACGAAGTCACGTGCAGGGAAAGCCGGGGGCTTAGCCTCGCACGAACAATCACGCATCAACCTGCCAAATTCATTGCAAATTATCCTCTATTACCAACGCATAGAGTTCGATAAAGAATATACAATGCAGTTAAGTGAACAATGGCAATGGGGGAAATGGTCGGCCCACGTGGTTTTTGCGAGCTCGATGGGTTATTGACTGACAGGTTGACATTGATTGTGTTGATGTGATTTGAAAAAGTGTTATTGTAAATTACAATGCTAAGTAAATTTTTAAAGCTTACACACGAAATTGAATGGAAAATTTTAGATTGAGCTAGCCCCAAATAGGTTCATTTTATATAATTATGTCATTAGTATTTTTTATTATTGTTTTTTATTAGCCGTATAAACTTCTCTCTCCCTCTCTCAGCCAAAAGACGTCCACTGCTGGACAAAGGCCACCCCCAAGGATTTCCACAACGACCGGTACTGCGCTGCCCGCATCCATGCGCAACCCGCGACCTTCACCAGGTCGTCGGTCCACCGAGTGGGAGGCCTGCCAACACTACGTGTTCCGGTTCGTGGTCGCCACTCGAGAACTTTTCTGCCCCAACGGCTATCTGTTCTACGAGCTATGTGCCCCGCCCACTGCCACTTAAGTTTGGCGATTCTGCGGGCTATGTCGGTTACTTTAGTTCTCCTACGGATCTCCTCATTTCTGATTCGATCACGTATAAACTTAGGTTTATGTTATAGGAGAGAAGTATCTATCATTAGACTCTCATATCACGGCAAATCTAAAGTATATTCTCAGCTATATACTTGGCATTATTTACTTAGGTATTTCAAAAAAGGATTTTAACAAAAGCTCTTTATTTGCAATTAGAAAATTTAATCAACCTTTCTCTACCCCTGATTTAGAGATTGAGGGTCGAGGGCGGCTTAACGTCCTGACTTGTCAAATTATCGCAATTCAGCAGCTTTAATCTAGCAGCTTTTATCCTCCGGGATTGACAGAGTCTGGTCGCGGGTTTATTGAATTTCATTATTGTGGAAAATCATTTGTTTTCGCTAATAAGGTGAATAAGTACAGTCACTGATCGCGTCAGTGCTTTTTATCTTTGTTAATACGACATTGAACCATCAAAAAATTTGAACTTGAAACATCTTGAAAGGCCGGCAACACACTTTTTCGTTTGCCGCCATATAGAAGAAAATGCAGCAGTAAGAGTTTGTTGCGCCGCCTCTTCTCCACTTGCGCTTTGGAGGCGGTAGTAACCACAGTAACCTTAGCTCTAAATGATTTTTTGACGTCAACTAAGTATATGACGATTAAGAGTGCTATTTTTAAGACTATTTAAATAAAATAAGTTTCATTTCATCCTAACTCTTATTATAAATTCGAAATTGTAAATTATAATTATGTAATGCTCTGTCTACCCCGTAAGGAATAAAGACGTGATTATATGTATGTATGTATGTAATTAATGTATGCTTAAAATGTATGCTCAACGGTGGGCATTTATACGCTGAGGAAGAATAAGAAGAAGAAATGCGAAATTGAGTTTGTTTTTATTGTTTGTTTGTTACCCCTTCACGCTTTATCTACTGAACCAATCTTCCTGAAATTTCGCTAACACGTAGTTAGACGTACTGAGAAGGACATATGATATTTTTCATCCCGGAAAAAAGCACTCTACCGTGGGAAATTCACGCGAGCGAAGCCGCGGGCAAAAGCTCGTATGTTATCATGTCCTCAAAAGTGCAAAATTCTCATATTCTTAAATGAAATAAAATATCTATCTCAATAACATTTCCAGCAATAAAAGCTCCCAACAAACATTGGCTCTACACCAAATAAAATATTTCGTGACGCCATTTTAAAATGTTACAAAACAAAATTGCGTTCTTATATTTGCAAATAAACAAAAATAAATCATATCCTTTGTAGTTTGGGGACAATAAATTGACAAAATAAAATTCCCAGGACATATCTCACAGAGAGCTTGCCAAGAAAAGCTCTTTAATTCGAGATCCCGCAGTCCTTCCAATAACCACGCGATTGTTCCTGTCGCTTCTTTGTTAGTGCACACTAAAGTTATTTCACAAATAAAGAAAACTTATTTTGGGCAAAAAAAAACAGGAAAAAATTCAATATCTCATTTTCCAAACAATATTTATTGTTAGTAAGTCAGTTTTCTAATTGGCGTTCCCGGCATGATTGCGATAGGCTGTGTGGTCTTAGTGGGTTAGTACCATATACCTATACGGCTTTCCATGGCTGGATGGAGGAGACAAAGGTTGTTAAAAATTGGCATATACATACCTACATACCAAGGCATATACATAAAGTCCATTTATTCATAATTGTTCTATTATGTAAACAATCTTCACAATACTTTTTGTTGAATTTTGTTGAAAATATGTAAATCAAATATTAGTTCTAACCTAAACATTCTAAAGTAAAACATTTATTAACCACTAATATCCTAAAAAGTCTATTTTAATTTATATTGTTGTAAAATCATAAAAAGACATGGTAAGATTGTTTACATAATAGGACTATTATAAATAAATAGATAAATAGACTTTACATACCTACCTAATGGTTTGTTACCTCAGATACCTAGAAAATAAATTACCTAGAAAAGCAATTACCTACTCATTTTTTTCTGAATTCTAATTACATATCCTTAAAGCACACATAGAGACCTCAATTCGTCTAAAACATATTTAAACGGCAATACAGGATTATGCTCTCAGTCAACACTCGCCTTTAGCGGAAACCGCGTTCATTCCTCTTGTGTCCACAACTGTAGACACTAGAGTTCCCATTGTATGCTGACGTGTCTGCAAACTGTTGTTTGCTGTTAAAGTTTAACGACTTTTTATTATCTTCTGTTTAAAAGAAATAAACCATTTTATTTATTTTTATTTTATTTAAATCATTAACTAGCATTTAGTTAGTTTTTTTTATAGAATAGTAGGCAAACGAGCATGCGGGTTGCCTGATGGTAAGCAATCACACCAACGACGTTTGAGAAAGCGATAGGCTCTTTTCTTGAAGGCCCCAATGTCGAACTAACCCAACCCAATAAAAAGCTGCGCGAAAAACGAGCAGTGGTTGAACACCAACCATCAAGGTGGTGGGGGTGGTACTTCTCCTTAAGGCGGGTGGTGCGGTGGTGGTATACAGAGGCTGGTACAAGGTCGAATAGCTCCTGCGAACACTCCCCGTTGTAAATGCGATAAAAATGCAGAAGGACGCAACATCTCTGCGTAGAGCCAAGAAGTCCAATTGATCAGAGATTCTGGAGTCGCCGACAATTCGACCAGCTCTTCGTTGAATGCGGTCAAATGGGCAGAGTTTAGCTAACTTACGTGCAGGATGGATCACTCGCCATGGGTTAATTTCACAAACGATCCCTTGATCCCTTTTAGATTCGCGTGATTTATCAAATGAAATTTGGTAAATTACATGAAAACTTGATGGGATTTCATAAAGATAGAATGATTGCGGTAAACAGCCATGTTGTAATAGTTTTTTTTTTAATATCTTCTATATACAGACACAGACCAGTTACAGTTTTATTTTATGTATGTATATGTGATTAATGCTCATATTTTAAATTTGATGTAGTGATATAGCTGGGGATTAAAGACAAAACAAGCAAAGAAATAGTACAAAACACAATACTGAATTAACTGCAAAGTATACACTTGCAGAATCCGTTTATCTCCAAACAAATGCCTATAATAAAACGTTGAATGGATAGTGTCAACACTTTGAAAGTAATCCTACCACCGTTATTTATAGATTCATAACTATACTGTGACCACAGAAATAAGAATAATATAACCAAAGAGAAGTGGCATAGGCGCGTAATTTGTCGCCGTCTGACATAGCTGCATAGGATTTCGAAGCTCCTCACACACAGCCAATCGAATCGAATTTTCAATCAATTATATACCTATTTATTTTTGTAACATACACTTGTTATTTAGTGAACGACATCCTTACATTATTATAAAATAAAGTCCCTATGCAACCGCTTCTATCTGTCTGTCTGTTTGCGATAAACTCAAAAACTACTAAATGATTTTTTATGCGGTGTTCACCAATGGACGGAGTGGGTCGTGAGGAAAGTTTTGGTGTATTATTTACGCGGGTAAAGCCGAGGGAAAAAGCTAGTAATTTCATATAAAAGACAGCAGATGGCGCTTCTAATTATAATTTAAAATTCAGTGTTTGCAACAAAGCTTACGTTCAGATGTTCAACAATATTTACTGCGCAATAAAATGATTTTCTAGCTACCACTTCAGTACCCTGGAGTGGTGGTTCCATAGAATTTGTATATCAATGGTGTGTAAACGGGATGTTAGTACGTAACGGGATTTGGTATGGCTAGTTCCGAGATTGGTGATCTTTGGTTGTAATGGGCTATTCACAACGATCACTGTATGTCCTTTTCTATTTGGAATCTCAATAAGATTTAGGTAGCTAAAGTTATATTGATAGAATTGTGGTTAGAATCCTTGTCGAGCAAATTACTTGTAGGTTTAATTTATTTATTTTTAGCACTAAGGTTAAATTTTAGCGTCAATGCAATTTAAAAAAATTGGAAAAAAATATTTTTTCTTGGGCTCTGTTTTCTCTACCTATGCAATTTGATATATTTATCTCTTGGCCTTTGATAAAAATATTCACGTTTACCCAGCAGAAGGACGAAATAGGTTAAGAAAAATACAAATGCTTAAAGTTGAAATAAATAAGTTAACAAGCTAATTATTAAAAATAAAAAACACGACTGACGAGTTTTTACTCAAAAAGTACATACAAACATATAAGTTATATACATTTTTGAAATCGCCTACTAAAGCCCTTCAATTTGATACCCCACTCGATAAGATTGATTAAATTTTATTTTTTTGGTCTGCTATTTATCGCATATATAATCCGCCATTTTGTTTTCATGGTGACGTCATATAGCCTATGTCACTCGGAGGAATGCAAGGAATCTAAAAATACCTCTCACATCAAAATCGGTTAAGCCGTTAAGGACTTATGGTGGAATAAAGAAACTTACATACATACATACATACATACATGAACCCTGAAAACATAACACTCCTTTTTTGGTCAGTCGTGTAAAAATATATGCATTTGAGTAATATAATGTATGTAATGTATAGCAGCGATGAACATATTGTCAGTGGCAATTATAGTTACCAGTGCAAATAGTAGTCTACGTTCCTATGAGAAATAATAATACTTACGTCTAGATCCAACAACGGTAATAAGGGCCGCCAGTTGCGGTCAGCCGCATTGTCCTGCTTCCCAGCTTTCTACTAGGAAAGCTTTAAGCTTTGAGCTTTCCACACAAATGTCACGTACGCGGGACGATGTAGGTAAGATCTAGGCAAATGTGACTGCATGTTAAGTAGGTGAGTGTAGAGAGCAGACAAATAGTGTTATTTTAATTAAAAAGGGACATTTTTATTTATACCCTAATTAGCCCTATTAAGGCTGTAGGTACTTGTATTGTATCTTCGGTATTTTTCTTACAAAATTTTAGCCTAAATTTTAGGTGTAAAAAAATGATTTAGCCGTGTAAAAATTACGCTTTACATACAGACTTTCGCATTTATATACACTTTAAGGGGCAGTAAATTTTTAACTATTGTACTGCTTTAGCAGTGTACTATCCTGAAAAATACTAATACGTGTTTGAGTTTAATATTACACTGGGGATTTTAAATCCACAACGAAGCTATCCACAAGTGAAACAATGTAAACTTTCAAATCTAAGTACATATTTAGAAAATCTCCATACTACATTTGAGTCAACAGAAAAAAGAAAAGCATATTGAATATTCATATTTTGGGGACCACGCCCTAAATTCACATGCCCACTGTGCCCAGCAATGTTGCAAGAAAGTAGTTAACTGGTACAGTCTAAAGCACATCATCATTCACAAACTCATTAAAAATTAACCCCTATTACTGCTGCATAGATGTCTTGACATGCAGATGGCTGTACTTGCATTACCACTCTGTCAGTAGCTGACATTGTACTTAATCCGCATACCTACTCAAAAAAGCAATAATTTAATTTATGTTAATGAGAATTAGTGTAATCCTTTAGTAATATCATTATGCCATGCGTTTAGAATCTCTAACACTATTTACTATTGATAAATCCTATTAGTAATCAATTAAATATTAAATACCAGTTACAGTTTTAATATATACTTAGATATATTTATTTTTGATTTTTTGTGCATCTCAGATGCAATTAGTACTAAAGTACTCTCATATAGAAATTAGATGTATAGATGTAAGTACCTACTAATGATTTGGTCCGAACAAAACTATTAGACGAAATCAGTTCGCACATACCTAATGCGTATGATTACATTAAAATTTATATCTTATACCCCTTAAAGTTTAAAAATCATTCATCATCATTGTATCATTAAAATTTAAATTTATATTTTATGATTTTACATTCATTATATCAAATGAAATTAATAGACATTAATATATCTCTAAATCAAAAGGGATGTTCAAAAAAAAGGTTTTAACTTTTATTCTAGAACTTAAGTGCAAATTGCAATCTATACATATTAAGTGCAATTTGCAATAAGTATAGATAAACACAATAGTTTTAGAATCTTCTGTTATCTGAAAACTGTGTCTAACAAAGTTCTTGTCAATAACGGTCTAAAGCAGTAACTAAACGCATCAGTAGCCGTCAGTCTGACATCTTTTGACTATCACTGACACGAACTTGGCTCCTGATTGACATGAATGGACGTCAACCAGCTTCACTAACGTGTAGCTCACAAATTGATTATTACCGTCACAAATATTTTTCCGTTACATTTTAACTCTTATGCTTTTGCAATACGGATCAACAATGAAATTGTTTAATAGATTGATGTTAGTTTAAATTTGTTTCGCTGAAATTTAATTTTCATGTCGTTTAATGAAATTCCTAGCGTAGGGTGTAAAATTAATTTACTTGATTTTCACTTTACGCGAAGGGCACGGCATGTCGGGTATGGAGTCAAACAACTTTCGATTTTTGAACTAAAATTTCGCGATTATTGTTTGTGTACCTATGTTCTTAGTGGAGAGTTATTCGGTGTACAGTTTTACTTCAAATATTTACCTTTTAGATGCAATTCGTTAAACATTACTGTCATTAAATGATCTTTTTCAGATTGACCCGGGTCTTGGATGTTTATCTATATATGTATTTGTTATAAAATATAGTATCGTTGAGTTAGTATCCCATAACACAAGTCTCGAACTTACTTTGGGGCTAACTCAATCTGTGTGATTTGTCCGTATATATTTATTTATTTATTTATTTATTTATTTATTTTAAGTGATTTTGTATATATTTGGATGTTTTTCATCATCATATTAGATTTTAAGATATTTGGTCGGTATAGGATATATTACATCATATCCTTATATATAAGTTTTTGTTTTAGATTCTCTCTCTCTCTCTCTCAGACAAAAGCCTCCCCTAAGGATTTCCACAACGACCGGTCCTGCGCTGCCCGCATCCATGCGCAACCCGCGACCTTCACCAGGTCGTCGGTCCACCGAGTGGGAGGCCTGCCAACACTACGTTTACCGGTTCGTGGTCGCCACTCGAGAAATTTTCTGCCCCAACGGCTATCTGTTCTACGAGATATGTGCCCCGCCCACTGCCACTTAAGTTTGGCCATTCTGCGGGCTATGTCGGTTACTTTAGTTCTCCTACGGATCTCCTCATTTCTGATTCGATCACGCAGGGAAACTCCAAACATAGCGCGCTCCATCGCCCTTTGGGTGACCTTGAGCCTTCTTATGAGGGCCATAGTAAGCGACCACATCTCTGTTCCGTATGTCATTACTGGCAACACACACTGGTCAAAGACCTTAGTAATAATAATAGTCTTGAGACACTGCGGTATTTTGGACAAGAAGATATCGCGAAGCTTCCCGAAAGCTGCCCAGCCGAATTGGATTCGACGATTGATCTCTTTCTCAAAGTTGGACTTACCTAACTGAACTGTTTGTCCCAGGTATACATACTTGTCAACAACTTCGAGTGTAGAGTCTCCAACCTTCAGAGGAGTGGGTGCGACACGGATAGATTACTTTTACTTTTACTATTTTTTAAGACATAAGATTTCATCTATAAATTATTTCTGGTGGTCTATAAGTCTAAAAGAAATTACATTATATTGTTAAATTAAGGGTTTCATTTAGACGATTAACTATAAATCTATACATCTACATATGTAGATATAATTAAGTACATTATATTACTAAGTATATTATATTACTAAACATTTTCGATGCCTGTTAATTAAAGTTATATATCATTGTTACAGGTAATTTAAAGTTGACAGAAAATCAACAAATAGAATCTGACGTCCGAGTAAGTATTCTAATTGAAAGGAAAAGTATCTACGTACATTCACCTCCATATCGAAGTACCCTGCAACCTGTATGATGCGGTGATAGCGGTGCAATGTACTGAGGTTGATGTGGCATTGACTGTACCTACGAGTATGAGTTTGTTGTAGAGTGGTGCAAGCGGTGCAAGTGATTGTTGATCGCTCACCGAACAAAACGCAGCGGCTGTCACTGTCAGTCAATGTCGGTTTTCTTTGAGAGTTTTATCTGATTATTTTGCTTTCGGCTTCGTCCGCATGAATTTCGTTATTCACCTATTTCACTCTCTTAGAGATTGAATTTCCAAAAATTTCTTAGTGCTCAGTTACGCCTGTGCTTACGCTATATAAGGAATCTCTGAAAAATTTTAAGTTTTCACGTTCAGGGGTTTCGTTTCTGCATTAATTATAAATTTTGATAATACTAATTAATACTTAATAATAAATACTTATATTTATTTTATTACAAATTATTATTTACATGAAATTAAGATTTATATTATGTTATCAAATTACTCCACCGACAAGAACGAAGTTCTTAAATTTATTGATTGATTGATTATGTTATTAATAACATAAGATGATGTGACCTCCTCTTTTCTACCCAAGTTGCTGTGCCCGACAGGGTCCATAAATGTACTATCATTTATTCAAATTCAAATCGTTCATTGCTTCTTTAATGTATGGTACAGTTCTTTGCATAAAAATAGTAACAATTAAGGACCCTGACAGTCGCTGCAATAAGAGAGGGCTGTATATTTCGCCAAGTTTCTTTAGTTAGTTAGTTTAGTTTTAGTTTTTCTTTTCTTATTTGTCACCATATCAACTTTATGTAGTATTGATGTACAAATCAGCCTACTATAGTACTATATAGATTATGAGTACAAGCGCGCAAAATAAGTCATGAAACGCTAGATGACGATAGTTGCCAAGCCATATTAGATGCCTTTAAGTGTCTTGAAAAAATCCCGGAAAAAATACCAGAGTATTACCTTAAGATATATCTTTAGGTAATACTCTCGATAGGTAATAAATGAATAAAAATTACGAGTAAAATAAAAATCAATACAAATAAACAATCAATGACTCTAGAGACCACCCAAATCAATCACTATAAACTTCAAATACTTTCGAAGACAAAAACGGGTCCAAGAGAAGGGTGCCGAGCATTAGTCACTCAGAGCTGTGTGTTTGACAGATGGGCTACACCCCTGGAACATACAACCAGGTTAACGTGGACCTTCCCTTTTTACACGACTGACCAAACTAGGAGAGTTATGTATGTCAGGGTTAATGTATGTATGTATATTGTATATGTATGTAAGTTTCTTTTTTCCACCATAAGTCCTGAACGGCTTAGCAGATTTTGTTGTGTGAGGTATTTTTAGATTCCTTGCATTCCTCCGAGTGACATAGGCTATGCGAGTTGTCAGTCGTGTTTTTTATTTTTTATAAATTAGCTCATTACAAGCTTTTATTTAAGTTGTAATGTATGTGTGTATGTTTGGGTTTAATCTGGCAAGCTAGATAAGAACTACTTGCGCTTGTCCTACGTTCATTGCGAGCCGTTATTTGTCCCACTGCTGGGGAAACACCTCTCTTCAATTTTTCTACTCTGTCCGGTCCTGTGTCAAAAAGTCAAAACTGTTCAGTTCTTAAGAAACTTGTCCCACATTTACTTGTCACAAAATTGCAGCTCAATTTAACACAGTTCTGATGAACTACGAAAGTATTATTATCCTAATTCTAACTAATATTATAAATGCGAAAGTGAGTTTGTTTGTTTGTTTATTTATTTGTTTGTTACCTCATCACGCTTTATCTACGGAATCAATCTTCCTCAAATTTCGCATACATATAGTTAGAAGTACGGAGAAGAACATAGGGCCTTTCATCCTGGAAAAAAGTCTATTCCCGTGGGAAATTCACGCGAAAAAAATAAGCATGATCTGATAGGTACCGTACCCAGGTTGGGCTTCCAATAAAACTCTTCAATAGTTAAACTGCACGGAAATAAAATTATTTCGAAATCTCCCGGCGACTGTGAATTCTTGTTCCAACAAGTTTGCAGTTGATGATTTCCCTCATTGGAAGTTAATCTTAGTTGTATCATCAGGTCATTCTTACAATAAATTTACATTGTCCACGTTTAACCAAAGTTGTCAAATTTAACCTTATAAACTGAGAGGAAGTGGTTGTGGTAATTTAACTTCAACATTTCACCCACCAAAAGTTTGTGAACTGTTTTTAGCTAAACATAATAAATCCAATATGCCCTTGAAGTTAGTAAATACTGTAAATATATGGTAGAAGTTTCTTTAAATAGCTGTTCCACGTGAATATCTCGATATCTTTTTTATCGTGGATCTAAAGGTACTATTTATAAGGCTGCACCGTTAAATACTCGAGCCGAGTAGGTATGAAGTGGTATTTTTGCGACGGAACGTAATTAACAGCGATTAAAAGCCTTCGCTTTGAGATCCAAAATCAATTTCAGCTATCAGGTTTTTTTATTATTGCTTGAACCGGATCGGAAAGGAATATAAATAAGAAAAAATATTAATCGCACACAGAACACCCATACATTTCTCCCCCCTCATCAGACATCTTGAGAGACGTATGGGGTATCGTAATAAGGTTTGGGCGAGCACAGCCCTGACTTATGTTATTAGCTCCCAATCAATACGAGACAGCCCTGCAGACGAGTTTCGAGAGATTTATCTATCTCTGTCCGTATTTCAACGTTTCACTGGCAACTGAATTGGAACGTCTTCTTTCGGCGAAGAAATAGATTTAAATCCATACTATACTAACATAACTGCGAAAGTGTGTCCGTCGATCTGTCTGTCTGTTACACTTTCAGGGTAAACCGCTGGACCGATTTTGATGAAATTTAGTATTGATATAGTTGAAGACCCGGGATCAAACGTATGATACTTATTTGTGAATTTATTCACACCCACATGAACTCTCTGCTCAACCCTATTATGGTTTGACTGTCAGACAATGCTTTTAGCATTAAGTCCACCTTTTGTACTGTACTTTTGTATGTGTATACAATAAAGTTTAAATAAATAAATAATACTTTTTTATTCAAAATTCAACCCCCAAGCGGCCGAAATTGGGGGTCAAGTAGATGTAAGTAGATGTAGGTGGTGAACTGATAGTATTGCTATTATGGTCAATTGCGTGCCAGCAATTGACCATAATAGCAATACTATCAGTTCACCACCTACATCTACTTACACCTCTTTTATCTATCTTCAGAATGTCACGAAAACATCTCTAAATTCCGGTGATAGCGATTGTCGAAGGCAATAACGCATTGGAAGAGCAATTCCGGACGATTGCGTCCATTGTAGTGAGATATACTTTGAGGATAACTCGTTCAGATTCGGGATACGGGTAATTCGATTCGATTGGTGAAAGATAGGAGTAAATAGATTGTTATCGCTGTTTTCCCAGCTATTTGAGTCCACTGCTGGGCAAAAGCCTCCCCTAAAAAGCTGAAGTATACGCAATTTTATTATCATGAACTTCAAATGATATTATCAAATATCATGCTAGAAAAACATAGAATGTGTCAGTTCTCTTCCCGCGCAGTTTGTAAAACTCAATCATGCTTTTAAACTGGAGATATAGCCCATGGAAGTAGTAAGAAGGTACTTATTACTTCCATGATATAGCCATAGACGATAGCAACCTGTCACTACATCTGAATCTCTGTTTCATAAGCCTATTCAATTAAAAGCGTGGTCTTCAAATCTCACGACTCTTGGCTCTATCGAGGGATAAATAAACTTCATTTATTCTTACATGTCCTTTTATGTAAACAATCTTCATATGTAGTACTTTTTGTTACATTTTGTTGAAAATAAATCAAATATTAGTTCAAACCTAAACATTCTAAAGCAAAACATTTATTAACCACAAAAGTAATTTCCTAAAAAGTCTATTTTAGTTTATATTGTTGCAAAATCATAAAAAGACATGGTAAGATTGTTTACATAATAGGACAATTTGGAAAAAACGGACTTTACGTGATAATGTATCTGTATTCATGTAATTACACACACATACACGGAAACTGAATCTGGGGTTAGATCAGTCTCTGTGATTTGTCCTTCTATTTTTCACAATTCTTTAATGCATAACTTCTTAGTCATAGGCTGAAATGTTTTGGTAAAATTCAGAACTAAACTAGACGATCTTAATTATACCACAATCCGACTGTCTGGCTGTCTACACGCGATCACGAAAGCTAAATGCTTGTTGGTTTTATACTTGCCACGTTTTGTTTTGAAACTTTGATGAATGTACAAATCACATGCAAAATAGGCAGGTATCTTAGGAACATATCTTTTTATTTAAAGACTAAGCTAGACTTAGAGAGAGTTTTGAAACTCTATTTAAGGTGAAACTAGGCAGAATTCCTATCTTAATTCAATAAACTTTGTATCAATTGGTCTTTATTTTCAAGTATATTATCGATAACACTGGTGTCAGATTTTGCTTAACTATTCTATTAAAAATTCTTAAAAACGCAACGTTTTTTATGTAACATATTTTATTACTAATCCTCCATACTCTCATTCTAAATTTTATAGTACACGCCAATGCCTCTTTACCCATTTTAATTTAGCGGGTTTACTGGAAGAATTTAGTATAGAAATAAGTAGTACCTTTGTACTTAGTTTAAATATTTTATGTTTCCGATCTATGTATGTTTTGTACAAAAATTAATGAATAAACGTAGATACTTTTATTCTCTACAATTTTAATGAACTAATTAAAATTACTTTTAAGTCCGTTGACTTTAGTGGGAATACAGACAATATAAATACCAGGTATCAAGTCAATTATCAGCAAGCGTGGGTGTCGACAAATCGCCTGGCTGTGAATGCTGTGATGGCTGATTGAACAGGTTTCAGGAATCTAAAAGTCTGGCCTGTGAGATAAATGCTAAGGTGTCGATTGCTAAATGGTGCATTTAGACAAGTCTGTATTTAATTATGCAACTACTTGTTGCTGAAATGAGAATGGACACAGATATACTTTTAATGCTTTAGATTCCTCTTTAAACGTTCTGTGTATTTAAAGTTTGAAAAAATACCTTTCACACTTTAAACACAGTTTGAAAGGGTTATCCTAATCCTTATATGATAAATGCGAAAGTGAGTTTATTTGTTTGTTTATTTATTTGTTTGTTACCTCTTCACGCTGTATCTACTGAACCAATCTTTCTGAAATTTCGCCTACACATAGTTAGAAGTACTGAGAAGGACACATGAGGTACCTTTCAGCCCGGGAAAAAGCATCGTTCCCTGGGAAAATTCACATTAGAGCGAGAGCAATAGCGATCAAGCAAGAGCGATAGATAGATAGTTAGATAAAGAACTTTATTTGTAGCCACAACAACACATACAGTTTCATACAACAAACAACGAAAAATAAACAAACGAAAAAAGATCTGCCGTTTAGGGCTAATTTTTCAGTCATCAACTAGTTAAATTATAGAATGACTAAAATAAGTTGACAGCACTGCGTCAGTTGCACTGTAGGCATGACATGACCCTACAATTTAGTCGCTTTACACATTATCCGTAAAATAACATTTATTTAATGATTGAAAAATTAGCAAACAACGAAAAATAAACAAACGAAAAAAGATCTGACATTTAGTACTTATATTAATTCTGTGATTTAGGGCTAATTTTTCAATCATCGAATAAATCGAATAAATGTTATCAACTAGTTAAATTATAGAATGACTAAAATAAGTACTGTAGGCATGACATGACTACAATTTAGTAGCTTTACACATTATCCGTCAGATAACATTTATTTAATGATTGAAAAATTTGCCCTTAGAAAAAGAAAATACTGAGTCGTCTAATAAACTAGGCTTGACTCTACCAAGCTTTTAAAAAACATACTACTTTAATACACGTATTTCTTTCCAATTAATATTCCTAAATGATTGATACGAACAAATAATTCAAATCAACCGAAACAGTTATCAAAATTACGAAACCATAGCGAGTAATAATATAACATTATCTAATATTACATGACAACGCGTATTTGTTTTGCGAATCTCACAACTTTCCTTTCAATATAATTTTGTAGCATATAAATCAAATATAAATCTATAGTATAATTGTCTATCAATCAAAATGATGATCTTCTGTAGCGCGTACACATTTGCCCAACGTTATTATTATTATTCGATGTACATTGCTGGTTTTGTCTTGGGTCAGAGCACAGCTCTTACGAAACCAAGCAGTGTATATCAATGTTGGCTCAACGTGTACAGTCGGATTTACATAAATAAATTGTGTTATCAAAATTGCAGATGATACCTATTTGTACTTGTAACACCTATCTATTAATACCGTTTCGCAGTTTGAGGTATTGATTGATTTCTTTTATAGGTAATGTAATGGCTGTCTAAATAAGGTTCGTAATATAAATTGGTAATCTAAGCTCAAATTAATCCTTTTATTAGGTATCCACTAGCTTTTGCCTGCGGCTTTTCCCGCGTGAATTTCCCACGGGAACAGTGCTTTTTACACGACTGACCAAAAAAAGAGTGTTATGTTTTCAGGGTTCCTGTATTTATTTGTAAGTTTCTTTATTCTACCATAAGTCCTGAACGGCTTAACAGATTTTGATGTGAGAGGTATTTTCAGATCTCTTGCATTCCTCCGAGTGACATAGGATATGTGAGTTGTCAGTCGTGTTTTTTATTTTTTAATAATTGGCTTGTTTTCGGGACAAAAGGTACCTTATGTCCTTTTCAGTAATTCTATATGCATGTAATAGATTAGGTAGATAAAAATATGTATATATGTATGTGTATTTATGTATATATTTAATGTTAGTTAATAAATAACTATGACTTTAATAATATAGTTGTACTTTTACTTTATTACTCAATTCATAATGTAGGTAGGGGTAGGTAATTCAAATAAAGAAAAGATACAATCAGGTTCAAATGTATATTATAAGACTGAACCCTAATTTCAAAGCTAAAGACTACTAGGACTTCGGAACGACCACTGCTGAGAAGAAATCCCGAAAGAAACTCATTAAGACAGTATTGGTCCCTATCATGACATGGGCTATATTCATTACTATAAATACCCAGATGGGCCACTTGTATTTAATAGAAATCCACAAAACATAAAACATGAAATATTATTAAAACACAAATGAATATTCATATGACAAAGCAACAACATAACAGTTATACATTTAAATAGTAATATCTAGTACTTATCTTTATGTCTGATCACCACCAGCTCCAACAATAAAGTGAATCAGACGACTATTGGCAAACGCCTTTTATAAACTAAATCTACCCACCTCATAAATCGAATCACGACAACATGTAAAATATAGCTACCTACTCAATTATTAATTTGGTATTTACAAATGAAAGAATATTTATATTAAAATAAACATAAATAAGGTAACCAATAGTTATAGTAAAATTTGAATATCTAACACGGCCATACTGACACATACTTCGTTCTCGAAGTATACTTACAAAAAAAGTGATTCAATACATAAGTTTCTTTACTTCTAATTAGTAATGTAAGATATTCACAAAATAATATGTCTTAAGTTTCCCCTTTTGATTATTTATCAATTGCATAGACATACTTGGCTCCCTCCACCCGCAGCAAGTGAGCTAAGCCAGTACCAAACAACTGATCGCCAGCGGAATAATCTATATTTTTCTTTCTCATTTATCAATTGCATAGACATACTTGACTCCCTCCACCCGCAGCAAGTGAGCTAAGCCAGTACCAAACAATTGATCGCCAGCGGAATGAGCATTGTTTTACTAACCAATTTCTCTTTTTTTTCCGTTTTCCTATTTTTCTTTTTTTTATTTCTCATCAATTTCTCTTTTTTGTTGTTTCCCATCAATTTCTCTTTTTTTTCATTAATTTCTTTTTTTTAATTGTTTCCCAATGCTGTTTTTATATTAACACTATATTGAATCAATTTCTTTTCATCTACTATAATTTCTAGCCAAGTATTTTCAATTACAATTTACACACATCTCGTTTTATATTACAGTAAAACAATATAATTATAATCTTAGACTAAGTGGTAGCACACTATTGCTATTACTTTTCTATAACGTGTACAATTTCCACATATCTCATTACACAACCAAACAAAATAATTATAATCTTAGGTACCAAGTGATGAAACATTATTGCCATTACTTTGTTATAACATGTTCAATTTACATACATCTAATTTTATATCACAAATCTCATTTTATATCACAGCTTAAAAGTAAACAAATGGCAGTGAAGCCAGTCTGTTTTTAAAGGTGTTATGAGTATTAATTGATGCAACAAGATTTTTCACAAACCGCTCGGCCAATCTGACAACCCATTATAAGTTGGATTTAAAATTTATGACGTTTCGTCTTTAAACATCAAACAGATCAAAATTGCTACTTTTTCACATTACTTATGTATGAAGGTACTTACAAGTTTTACAATTAAGTGAAAATGGACATTGAGAGAAAACATTTTTTAAAAGACTACCTACATTTATAATAATTTTTACGATCTTCTTCAGACGGTCTGAGGATATTACACCAAGTTAATGCAAAGCCCTAGAGGACCTTACCACCTCTGGTATCAGCGGCAGTCTGGATGATGCTCCATTTTAGGTCTTTCGCGAGGATCTCAATGCTATCGCACCGAATCCTAGCTCCGCAGTCCAGTTGGTTTCCATCCTGAAATTGGATCGGTATTAAAATATGCACAAACAAAGGTGAATCCCACTTCTGATAATAGATTAGGTAGATAAAAATATGTATATATGTATGTGTATTTATGTATATATTTAATGTTAGTTAATAAATAACTATGACTTTAATAATATAGTTGTACTTTTACTTTATTACTCAATTCATAATGTAGGTAGGGGTAGGTAATTCAAATAAAGAAAAGATACAATCAGGTTCAAATGTATATTATAAGACTGAACCCTAATTTCAAAGCTAAAGACTACTAGGACTTCGGAACGACCACTGCTGAGAAGAAATCCCGAAAGAAACTCATTAAGACAGTATTGGTCCCTATCATGACATGGGCTATATTCATTACTATAAATACCCAGATGGGCCACTTGTATTTAATAGAAATCCACAAAACATAAAACATGAAATATTATTAAAACACAAATGAATATTCATATGACAAAGCAACAACATAACAGTTATACATTTAAATAGTAATATCTAGTACTTATCTTTATGTCTGATCACCACCAGCTCCAACAATAAAGTGAATCAGACGACTATTGGCAAACGCCTTTTATAAACTAAATCTACCCACCTCATAAATCGAATCACGACAACATGTAAAATATAGCTACCTACTCAATTATTAATTTGGTATTTACAAATGAAAGAATATTTATATTAAAATAAACATAAATAAGGTAACCAATAGTTATAGTAAAATTTGAATATCTAACACATGCGAAATTTCGGGATGATTGAGTGAAGAGGTAACAAACAAATAAACAAACTCACTTTGGCATTTATAATATTAGTTAGGAAGTTCTTTTCACTAGCTGTTGCTCGTGTCGATCGATTTATATCTCTTTAGTCGTATTTCCTCATGACTGAGGGTTGTGGTCATTATATGGAATGAAACACACACAACGACTATCTTGGCAATTTTAATGGAGTGGTTTGGCATTGCCTTCTCCATTTCACACACTAGCTGATAATCATCAACCAGAGTGCAGGTTTCCTCACGATGTTTTCCTTAACCGGAAGCAAGTGGTGGTCGATGAAAACTAACATGAGTCAGATTGGTATACAAACTCATGTAGCTCGGGCAGGATTCGAACCTGGGATTTTGTATCCACAGGCGGGCGCCCTACCACTCGGACACCACCGCTCCGATTTATATACAAACTTTTATCCCCCATATCCATTCTTTGAATGAATTTATGAAAAACTTACCTAAAAAAAGAAAACCTAACTAGAACTTACCTAAGAAAAGAGCCTATCGCTTTCTCAAAAAGTCTGCAACGCATCAGTGACCTTCTTAGGGTCATCGGTGTCTATGGACTGCGGTGATTGCTTACCGCGTGCTCGTTTGCCTACTATTCTATAAAAAAAAAAACTTATTTCCTCCTTCCTTCATTAACCTCTTGCTGTCAATCAATACCACCCGCAATTTCCCAAATTTTCATATTCCTACATAACGCTATATCATCATAATGACCATACACGGGCTATTCCAATAGTAAAATCTGAAGCAATAAGGGACCGGACAAGGTATGAGAATTGTTAAAAATATATTTTGCGACTTTTCAGCACGAGTTTATTCTCCAGAGCTAATTTATTAGAGTTCAAACATTTAGGGAAACTCCATTTCCTATGCGTGACGTCATATGTATGTACATTTAGTTAGAGGCGTTTTGGTACCGTCTAAACATCGCTTAAAAATGTGAATTGTTTTTGCTATATCTGGGGAAATACTTTGGTTATGGATGTGATTCTTTTACGGATGATTTTATTTATGTAAGATATTTCAAAAAAGAATAAAAAAAAAAGTTGTCCGGTCCCCTTTGTTTTTATAATACCATATGTCTATCTGATATAATGTGTGTCTGCTTCAAAAAGTAACATGTTTATCTTGCAAAACAAATCATTATTCTTGTTCACATAACAAAATGTCAAAGGAAAGTATAAACTAGTATTAATTTTGTATCGATTTCAAACCACACAATTGAATTACGACATCCGTGTAAACAGATCGGATCAGTTAGTCTATCTGTCCGTGTATCACGATAGTTGCATCGGAGTTGCGCAACTTGTGGCCTACGACCCTATAGAGAATAGTATCAATTATATCTAAAACATCGGTACCATTATGTCGATATCTTTAGGAACACTATTGACCTGACCTAGCCGACCCTTTCAATAGTTAAGGTGAGCCTCCATCGCTTAGTACTGTAATTTATGTTCATTATAGTAGGTATTTTTATTAGAAAATATTAAATATAAATATGAAATTTGTCATGGATTTAAACTAAGTGTATAAAAGACAGTAAGTTTCTGATACCATATACTTGTGTAATAAGACTGAAGAAATTGATTGTTTATTTACTTTGTGGGTCAGTTGACGTGTTAAATTTGCTAATCTCTGGATCTATAATTGCGAAACTGTTATACATGTTTGTTTGTTAGATTATTCGAAGGGCAGTTTTTCTTGAACATCTTATTACTAGAATTAAAGCCTAGCATCGCTCTCCCGCACATAGCGTTAATATTATACGCAGCTATGGAATAACGGCTTTAGGTATTTACACTGAGGTCTATATCATGTTATTATTTTTATCGTATTTCTAGAAAGTCATATTAATCCTCAATGGCCTGTGGTAATAGTCTGAAATGTCTCAATTCCGCCTACGATCATAATAGAGACTTTAAATGCAAATCTCAAATAAATCTCAGAAGCGTATAATTATCATAAAATAATGCATAAAGTTATCTTAAACTGGTAAAGTGCGAATTTAACTCGAGTGAATGGGTTCCGTACATTTATAGAGGAAGTCAGTTTATAGTGGTATAGTAGATATAGACATCTCATCTGTTTAATTTATTTCTATTATGTAATACGAGTATTTATAACTATATAGTTGTTACCGACGGCCCCGCGACGAAATCGTGTCTATTTTTCATACAAGCTTGTACATATTTCAGTTTATTGGGAGGGGATCATATATCTTCCTTCATGCCTTTTATCAATATTGGTCCAGCGGTTTAACCGTAATAGCGTCACATTTAGATTTTCGCGTTAATGATATTACCAACGACCCGTCTCTGCTTCGCACGGATATTACATACATACATTATTCACTATTCAGAAAACAGACAGATATAACACTCCATGCTGGACTGGAAGCGAAGGAAAAACATAGAATGTGCCAGCTGCTTCTCTTCCCGCGCAGATTGTAAAAGTCAATCGAGGGAAAGGGCTTTAAACTGGGGATTCCTCCACTCATAGGCGATGGGCTAGCGACCTGTCACTATACCTGAATCTCCATTCCATCAGAGAGGCTGAATAGTGGGCCTCTCTGATGGAATAGAGACTAAGCGTGGCCTACGAGTTTCACGACTCTTGGCTCTGTCTACCCCGTAAGGGATAAAGACGTGATTCTATGTATAACACTCCTATTTTTATTAAAACAGCAAAAGTTTATCTCTACATGATCTTGTAACCTGGCTTCGCCATATAAGCGGTGAAAATTGAATTTCCGCCGTATCACAGGTGTAAGTTCTCATAATTACTGCGAAGAATGTTTATCACATTCTTCAATTTTTATGGTGAAGATATTCGAAGGCTTCGCGCTCATTCATAAGTTTCATTGAAGTCTACTTTCACTGCGCAACGTCGATTGAAGAACTTATTTTCTGATAACATTGAACTTTTTGATTGTGTGTTTTTTATATTATGTCTTCTAGGGTGCTATTTTTTTGGCAAATAGATTTTAATGGTTTAATGAATGTAACGATTGATCCCCATTAAATGTTTATGCAAACAATAAAGTAACAAAAAATAAAATGCAGTTACCTATAATTTTATTTATATGCGTTCTTTTCGACGAATTTTTGTTCTTTACCATTTGGTAGGTAATTGTTAATGAAATTAAAATGATGAAAATATTTATTAATGTCAAACAAAAATACAATTGTTTGACATAAATAATTTATTTTTATCGTTTGAATTTTGTCACAGAATTCATAATAGATAAGTAATTTAGTTTTCTTTTAACTTCTGGCTGGGTATTGGTATATTCCTTTGACTGTTTGCTAGGTTTTTTTAGATTTCTTACTTATTTCTACTTGAGAAGACTTTGGCTTTTTGTTTCATAATTTTATATTTATAATATAGGTATACTTAATATACTTAATATAATTATTAGTACAGGATTACGTTGCATATCCGTAAACTTATTTTTTGATGTGCGATAAGAATTGTTGTATTAAAGGCCAAGTGGTGGCTTTTCTAGTTGTCTGATTCATCCGATTTCTGTGGTTTAGATATCAATATGTATATTTCGCTCGTAGTCTGTGGAATACCGACCAGACTTAGTAAAAGTTACAATTTCATAACTAAATCTAGTCGTGACTATAGAATGTCAAGGGAAGGTGTTTACTAAATCGATTTATGAAATAAATCAATATTACCTTTTTATTGTGGATCATTAATAAGACAATAAAAATCATTTATAATAAATTTTATGAAAACTCAAAAGTAAGTAGTAATAAATCTTTTTATATGGTAATAATTCGATCAATGTTTTGTGAATCGACATTTATCAGGCAAAACTGTTTTGATAAGTTAATAATTTTGATTTTTATGGTTTATGTTTAAAGTAATCAACCGATTTTGTAATTTGCATCTATGTTAGTAGGTAATTTGATTATACTTTTTATCCCGAAAATATACATGGGCAACCGACATTTAAAAATAACTTAATTTTATCTATCTTATGTACAGAGGGGTACAAGTATTACAGAATATTTAGGAATAGATAAAGACACATAGAAATTAGAAATAATGACCACAGTAATTCTGTAAGTTGACCATAACATGGTTTTACAACAGAATGGTCACTTCAGGTAAATTAGTGTTTGTGTGGTATTCAGTATTTCAAAATTTTACGACCTTACTCCTAGCTAGAGATAACATGACTGTGTACAAATTTTCGTTATTTTGCCGCAGCCTGACATAAGCCGCAGACTCTTGAAGTTTCTTCGCCCATTATTTATTATTATTTAATTAATATCTTATTATATTTATTAATATTTAGGTTATTATACAAACAGTAGTCAAAATATTCCAAATATAAAATTTGTCATAGAAATATAGTACCTAGCCTAAAATTTAATTACAACCCGCCCGAAATATATTTAAGATATGAAATAAAAAAAAAATAGCCATTTATATCCCCTGAGCAAAGGACTCTCTCCTTCTTCCAAGTCTCTCGATCGATCGATTTTCCGCTCGAATTTGAATTTCTAATTACGTAGTAATAGATATTTCTGTACTATGCTCACCTTTATTGACCGAGAGCTACACTACATTCATCTTTCATTAATAATATATAAAATTCTTCCGTTACTGACGGAGTGACTGACAGACAACGCACAGCCAAAACTACTGGACGTAGGAAGCTGAAATTTGGCATGTAGGTTCCTTAGGGAGTGTAGGGGAGCACTTAGAGAGGAAATTTCCCAAAATTCCCATTCCCACAAAGGCTAGTTGTCATATAAAATAGGTAGAGCAAATGCCACTTCTAGTTGTATTAGATAATTCACATTTCTGAGGTTGCATCAGTCAGGTCAAAGCGTTACTTGCAACCAAGTGGCTTGGTCTTATTGTTGTCAATATTCTTCGTTAAACAAATTAAGGTTTATTGTTCAAATGGTGTATTGTTTGTGGTTGAATTTGTTTTGTACCCACACATTATGCAATTGCTTGTATTGCTCTTTAAAATAATGAAGTTAAGCGACTTCATTTCTTTTATTTAAGCCACATCACAATCGATAAAATTGGTATTAGTTAATGCAGTATATATAATAAAATTGGTATTAGCGGATTCAGGGGGGGTACGGGGGCACTCCCCAGACTGCTTTTTTGTGTACCTACTGTGGAGGGAGATTCCATGACAGTGCATATTAAATTAAGAAATAACAGAAACGTGCCCCCCTCATACTTTTTTTTTGTTTTTTGTGTACCTACTGTGGAGATTTTTGTCCCCCCCCCCAACATGCATAGTCCGCTACGGTCCTTGCGAAACCAGAAAAAAATCCTGGATCCGCCGTTGAAATTATGCGTAATTTTTCAATTTATTCTTGTTGTGAGATAAACAGAGGAGTCAAATTAATAGCCACCTAGGAGGTAGGTGGTTTCGTAGGAATAAAATTCCCAGGTGGATGATTGAGTGGTCTGTTGGTAACAAACGAAATATGCGTTTATGTTTGTCTAAAAATTACCTTTTAATTTTTTTTAAATTTAAATGATGTATAATTGATGCTCGAAAATCATCGTAGTAGATTTTTTACTTCTTTTGCATTTCAGTATACAGTAAATTTAAAATTAGATAAGTTTCCCTTTGAAATACATTTAATCGTAAAAATAAAAATTTACTGTCTTATTCATAAAAAAATCGAGTCACTATTAGATCGTTATTGAACTGTTATTGTTTACATGGCAATATCACCATTACATTTATTTGTACCACAGATAATATAGTACAGTAGTTGTATGTACACAGCCTTATTGCCGCAAACCGCAGTGTGCACACATAAATACCAATCAGACCAATAAGTATAATGCTATTAGGCGCTCCATACCGTCATTTAATAATTGTGTTGCAACATCACTACTCTTTCAGATTTACTGACGTAAAAAATTATAGATAACAGATAGGAAATATTTTTAGGCACAAAGGAAATAGTTTTTTTTTTATTATTTATATCGCTTTTTTCATTAATTTTATTGATTGTAAATAATATCGATGCTTATGATAAAAAAAAATACTAATTTAGAAAACGGTACATATTATAATAATAAACATTCTCAAGGCGTCAAATAGAAACATAAACTTTTTTTAAAATTTATAAACTTTTAATTATTTTTCAAAAAAATAATTATTTATGTACCTACTAATTTATAAATAGTATGCAACGGAAATGAATACTGTATACATATATCAAAAGTTAGCCGTCATTGAACGCCCGGCAGATGTAAAACAATTTATATATTTATATAACTATATAACTTATAATATTACTAGCTGTTACCCGCGGCTTCGCCCGCGGCATAAAAGGATTAATCATTATCCCACCCCTGTGAAACTGTTGCTTGAGCGCGAGTTAGCACTTTATTCACGATGGAGCGAAAAATAGGTAAAAAAGCAAATAGGCAAAATTAAAAATTCGTAGGCAAATACCGTTTTACACTCGCATATATATGTGTGCATGAAATTTAGTAAGGCTGCTTGCGCGCGAGTCGTGATTTTCAATCAAAATTGCGCGAAAATTTCATCGTTACCGCGCATAGATAAATATATTGATAAAGATATAAAATAATAAAAAAACGTGCCAATTTTCACTCGAGGGATTTTGTAATGGCGGACAGATTATTACTAAATTTATTATTATGTCGCTGTTTTTACAATACAGATTATTATAAGAACACCACAATATAATGGATTTCTATAAATAAACTCTCATTGACATCTCATAGATCTACCATCGAAAGGAATACCAAGAGGGCTCCTGTAATGGCGGATCAAATCGGCCGCAAAGTAGTTATACGAATAAGTATGAGGACGAATAGGTATTTCCACTCCATAGGTATATCTCAATGTTTACGCGCCAGCCCTCGTTAAAGTGTCAGTTCTTTAGGCGGGATTGATCCAATTCGCATTTTGTCCAATTCACCAATTCGTGATTGATCCAATTCGCGATTGATCCAAAGTTAAAAAAATGTCCAATTCGCGGTTGGTCACATTCGCGGTTGGTCCAATCGCGCCTAAAGGACTTATTTTCTGCCTTCAAGTCTTTCCGGTCAGTAATAAAAAAAAAATAATCTGAACCTAACTTCTTTTCCGCCCTCAAAGTCTTTCCGGGTGGTCATAAAAAGTAACCTGAAACTAACTTATTTTCTGCCTTCAAGTCTTTCCGGGCGGTAATAAAAAGAAATAACCTGAACCTAACTTCTTTTCCGCCCTCAAAGTCTTTCCGGGTGGTCATAAAGAGTAACCTGAACCTAACTTATTTTTTGCCTTCAAGTCTTTCTGAGCGGTAATAAAAAAAATAACCTGAACCTAACTTTATTTCCGCCCTCAAAGTCATTCCAGGTGGTCTTAAAAAAAATAACCTAAACCTATTACTATATGATCTTAGCTTCTCAATATACAAAGTTTTACACTCAAAAAATTTACAATTTCGAAATTGGACCAACTGCGAATTGAACCAACCGCGAATTGGACATTTTTTGGAACTTTGGACCAATCGCGAATTGGACCAATCGCGCATAAACCGTGTCAGTGATGTCTACAGCGAAGTGCTGGGCGGGTTGGGGTGTGTATTTGAAATGAGCGCGGGGCGATGAGTGACCCATATGTACGTTAGTACTACTTACTATAATGTTGCGCTACTGTTTTCGCTACACTATATGGTACCTATACATAAACATTTATAAAAATAATACTCGAAAGAAATTCGTGAAAAAATATTGAAAGAACTGGTCCGTGGTTAAGGGCCATCTCGCTGCAGGCCGTGAGAACTAAACGCAAGTAGTTAATTAAAGCGCCATCTAATGACAAATTAGATGTAATAGAAAAAAATGTAGTGCGGCTATGTTGCGCGTCCTACCTCCGCACGCAATGTACATCTTATCCAACTTCACACACATAATATATAGAAGTTTGAGCAGAGTGCCATCAGTGCACGGAGCACTCAGCAGCGGTCCGCACACCTCGATGTATCCGAGCATACTGCCGGCCGGTGCAACGGCCCATTTCATATGGAAATAGTGGGGAGGCTGTCGTAATGTCACTTTGACGTAACGTCAATTTGACGTAACGTCATTTTGACATGACGTCTATTTTGTCAAATAATAGATGGCGTTACTATTGGTATCCCATGCCCACGGGAACCATTTTTTCCGGGATAAAAAGTAGCCTATGTGCTATTCCAGGTCATTATCTACCTCTGTGCCAAATTTCATCGAAATCCGTCCAGTAGATTTTGCGTGATTGAGTAACAAACATCTTCACAAACTCACAGACTCACAAACTCACAGACTCACAAACTCACAGACTCACAGACTCACAAACTCACATCCAAACTTTCGCATTTATAATATTAGTATGGATAAAAGCGAAAGTGAGTTTGTTTGTTTGTTTGTTTGTTTGTTGGTTTGTTTGTTTGTTTGTTACCTCTTCACGCTTCATGTACTGAACCAATCTTCCTGAAATTTTGCATACACATAGTTAGAAGTACGGAGAAGGACATAGGGTACCTTTCATCCCGGGAAAAAGCAATGTTCCCGTGGGAAATTCACGCGGGCGAAGCCGCGGGCGAAAGCTAGTATCATATACATATATTGTAGCACGACATATTATGCCATTTTCCGTCACGGCATTGGAGTCTCTTTTACGTATTTCACTGCCAAGCCGCGCCAAAAAATATTTTACATCAACAAATTTTTATTTTGGAATCTTATTCTGATATTTTGACTATGCTCTACTATACATCTTGACCATGCAATGTTTCCACTGTCTATCAGATATCCGCTCTATTGTGACGCAACAGATGTCACTCAGTCCATTGGATAGGTCGAGAGATGTAGTAACTACTTACGCTTTCCGTCATAAATATATTAAGATTGTTGTCTGTCTGTTTGTACGGTTCAATGGAGATGAATGGCTAGTTTGGTTGATTCCCTTTTAGCATTGTTTGCGTGTCGTAACTATAAGTAATGTTTTGTTTTTATCACGAGTTTTGATGTTTGTTTTTGTCACAAACGTCATTACTTTTGCGTAGCGCATTGTGGTAACAAAACCCAAAACCTTAGTATTTTTTTTTTTAATTAGTCTGACTAATACTTTAGTTTTTTTATTTAAACTTGTGTTTAGTGTTCCATTTATTTTAATCAGCGGTATAGGTTCGATATCAAAAAATATTCTTATATTTTGGAAGAGTTTTTTATTTTATTTAAAAACCTTATGGCACAAATTACAAAAATTATTAATATTTGATTACTTATATTCAAATAGGGGACCAGACAAGGTATAAGAATTGTTGAAAATATGTAATTTTATGATAGAATACATATAATTAAACACATTTTGCGACTTTTCAGCACGAGTTTAATCTCCAGAGCGAATTTATTAAAGTTCAAACTTTTAGGGAAAGTCCATTTTCTACGTGTGATGTCATATGAATGTACGTTTAGATAGTTTTGGTATCGTCCAAACAACGCTTAAAAATGTGAATTGTTTTTTGCTAAGTATATCTTGGGAAATACTTCGGTTATTTTAAGGATGATTCTATTATTGTGAGATATTTCAAAGAAGCATCAAAAAAAGTAGTCCGGTCCCCTATTCGGTTTTTCTTCCAATATTCCTATTTACAATTCTATTCTCTTTAACTATTCTTTAACTTTATGTTCTCCCATTCATTCACACTCCGATCGTTGCCTAGATTATTCAATTCAATGTTCATAGAAACCTGGTTATAGATAGGTTTATTCTCAAATTTAGCACTTTCCTGCCTCAGTGGCTATTTGTTTACTGTGTTGTTATTTATGTTAATGCTACTATGATTTGTGTTCTTGTTGAGTGAAATGGCTCTGAGTAGAAAATCGCGAAAGGTTTAAAGTATACATTTTAAATAAAATTAGAAAGCTGCATTCAATAGTTACACTAGAATTATTTTTAAATACAACAATAAAAAATGCAGGTGCAAACTTAAATTATTAAGTAAATAATTTTAAGGTGTATGCGTGTATGTATTTTCTTTCAAACTCATTCAATACACGTAAAACAACAAATATTTGATATAAAAAAAATAAAAAATATCAGTAAAGTATATTTGGGGCACATTTCCCGCGTTCGAATAGGTACTAGGATAAATAAATTGGTCAAGTGCGTGTCGGGCCACGAACAATGTAGGGTTCCGAAGGTACCTATCCTGTAGAAATGCGGACACATGAACTTATATTTACTTCCACTTTTATATAACTAATGAAAATAACCTAAGTATATACCATCACATAGAATGAAAATTGTTCCTACGAATATTTTTCATACTAAAATCAATTTTGTAAGTTTATCGTCTATTACTCATTAACGTGTAAAGTCTACATAACCGTGATAATTTTCCTTTTAAATTCATTATATTTGCTAGTTATTATAATTTGTTTCATGTATCCACCCTCCATCATTTTCCTGTTCGAGGGGGGGGACACTTGACTCTAACAAAATTTATCACTTTAAAGTTAAATATTTCGCACACGGATCCCTAAATCAAAAAATGTTCTTCAGACACTCATAATATTTTTAAAAGACCTATCAAATGATACCCTACACGATGGTATAATCGAGAGAAAAAAAAATCATCCCCACTTTAGGTGTAGGGGAGGCCCCCTAAAAAAAATATTTTTCCTAATTTTATTCTACAGTTCGCTCCACGTAATAAATATGTATATCTCTACCAAATTACAGTTTTCTAGTACTAGTAGTCTCTGAGATTAGCCGCAGACAGACGGACGGACGGACGGACGGACGGACGGACGGACGGACGGACAGACATGACGAAACTATAAGGGTTCCTTGTTTACTTCGGAACCCTAAAAAGTGACACTCATAAATTAAAGTAATAGCACTGGCCACTTCAAAGTGGTAAAGAAAAATAAATTGGTCGAACAAGACTTTGCTTTTTACTGACACGCGCCAATTTTATTTGAATTTCGTTCTACATGGTTAAGCTTTGTTCTTTATTTTATATGGTTTGTAAAAGTTTCTAGCCAGGATTTATTTAAACGAAGAACTTACTTTTAATTTATTAATAACTAGCTTTCGCCCGCGGCTTCGCCCGCGTGAATTTCCCACAGGAACAGTGTTTTTTTCCCGGGATGAAAGGTACCCTATGTCCTACTCCGTACTTCCAGCTATGTGTATGCGAAATTTCAGGAAGATTGGTTCAGTAGATAAAGCGTGAAGAGGTAACAAACAAACAAACCAACAAACAAACTCACTTTCGCATTTATAATATTAATAATAACTAGCTTTTGCCCGCAGCTTCGCCCGCATGAATTTCCCACGGGAACAGTGCTTTTTCAGTCCCTCAAAATTTGCATACAAATTTTAACTACCTATATGTATGCAAATTTTGCATACACATAGTTAAAAGTACGGAGCCTTCTCCGTACTTTTAACTATGTGTACTTATGCAAAATTTGCATACACATAGTTAAAATTTGTATAAAACAATTAAACAAACTCACTTTCGCATTTATAATATTAGTTAGGATTAGGATAGGATAATATTCATTTATACTTCTGAAAAGGGATTTACGAACAAAAGTAATTAAAATTTACTGTTCGTTTAATTATAGGTGCAAACTTGAGATCTTAATGTGAGAAAAGTTTTATCACTTGTATCTCCCTTCACACTGTCTCATACATACATACATTAGTCACACAAAATACATACATACAAACACATTGTTGTTACGGTCTGCTAGCGATTCCCGTGTGAGTGTAGGTTGCTCCTGGGCAAATCATGTTCTTACTGGTAATGATACGGTTAAAGAAAATTGCTTGTCAGTTCATTATGTTTTTTTTTTATTGAAATAGTAAGATTGAATTACGTTTTGTTTGATAATTGAGTGATTGAGTGAACCTATGTTCACAAAATAAATGATTTGACTTTGACTTTGACTTTGATGTTTAAGATTAGAATTAAGTGCTTTATTATAAATTGAAGGAAGATGATAATTTATTTGATTATGTCTATATTAAATTTATTTATGTAGGTTAGCTAAGAGTATAAAAAATGTTTTTTTGTTAAGGTTATCTCATTTTTTTGGGGATTTTTAATAATTTTGTTTACCACTATGTTTAACTATTGGATTAAGTACATGGTTTTTATTAAAAATACATATTATTTTAAAGTAACATTTGTCCGTACATACAAACATACATATTGTATTTATCATATCAATATAAATAAAATTCTTCCGTTACTGACTGACTGGTTGACTGACAGACAACGAATACCCAAAACTTCTGGGCGAACAATGCTGAAATTTGACATGTAGGTTCCTTAGGGAGTGTAGGGGAGCACTAAGAGAGGATTTCCCGAAATTGTTTGAAAGCTGAGGCTATTAAACAGTCAGCATACCAGGCTTGGGCAGACGCTCGTAGTCGCAAAGCTCCGGATACGCATGAAAAGAAGAAAGCTTTTAACTCTGCGGCTAAGTCCTGCAAAAAAGTGCTTAAAAGGGCCCGCTTTGACCACATAGGCCGAGTAGGAAGCAAACTCGCTTCGTACCCATCCGGCAGTAAAGCGTTTTGGTCGCTCGCCAAGTGTGTTGAGGCTAACTTCTGTCGCTCTTCACTTCCACCTCTGCAGAAACCAGATGGAACATTGGCACACACGGCTTTAGAGAAAGCTAACTTATTTGCTTCTCTATTCGCTGAAAACTCCCGTCTAGATGCAAGTAACCAAACACCGTTACAGTTACCCTTCTGCGGTTGTAAAATGCCCGAACTCCGCATTCATCAAAAAGAGGTTCTTAAAGCTCTACGAAACCTAGACGTGAACAAAGCCAGTGGTCCTGATGGCATACCTGCTATTGTTTTGCGGAATTGCGCAGCCGAATTGTCTCCTGTTCTGACACGCCTATATCGTCTATCTTTCCGGTCTGGTATTGTGCCAAAGGCGTGGAAGCTTGCCAACATTCAACCTGTACCCAAGAAGGGTAGTCGTGCCGATCCTACAAACTACCGCCCAATCGCAATCACCTCCATTCTCTGCAAGGTAATGGAGCGGGTTATTAACAAGCGCTTGCTAGCGTACCTTGAAGATAATGATCTCCTCTGTGACCGGCAATTCGGATTTCGCCAGCGCCGATCTACTGGGGATCTTCTTGTGTATGCTACGCACCTTTGGGGTGAGGCTCTCGAAAAATATGGTGAAGCACTTGCTGTCTCACTTGACATTTCGAAGGCATTTGATAGGGTTTGGCACGATGGTCTCATAGCAAAGCTTCCCGCCTATGGTATCCCTGCCAGCCTTTGTGCTTGGATTTCTGATTTCCTGAGGGAACGGTCTATTCGAGTAGTTGTTGACGGCTGCTCGTCTGACCTATTGGCGATTAATGCCGGGGTACCTCAGGGTTCTGTACTTTCCGCAACGCTTTTTTTTCTACACATCAACGATCTGCTAAAACCCGGTATTATTGGGTACGCGGACGATAGCACTGTTACGGAAAGGTATTTTTCTAGTGCAAAGGCAAAAAAACCTGAAATAGACGATCTCAGACAGGCAATGGTGGATCGTACCAATCTCACTCTGCAGGCTGTCTCCGATTGGGGCGATGCCAATCTTGTGAGATTTAACGCCTCTAAGACGCAGGCTTGTCTGTTCTCCGCAAAAAAGCCCGTTCAACTTGGCTCCCACTTTCCGTGGTGTGCCTGTTCCTGTCACCAATCATCTCGAACTTCTTGGTATCGAGCTCACGTCTAACCTTAACTTCGGCAGTTATATTGAGACCAGGGCTAAGACTGCTTCAAAAAAGCTGGGCATCCTTTCCAAGGTCCAACGGTATTTTACTCCGGACCAATTGTTGAGTCTTTACACAGCTCAAGTCCGGTCCTGTATGGAGTATTGTTCCCATCTGTGGGATGGAGCCGCCCGGTATCAGCTCGAAGCTCTGGAGGCTATCGACAGACGTGCCAGAAGACTCGTGGATGATGAGTCGCTTACGGCAGGACGACTTCAGAGTCTCGATCACCGCCGACTAGTTGCAAGTCTGTGTGTATTTTACAGGCTACACTTCGGTGAGTGCGCTCAGGAATTGCACGACTTAATTCCTTGTGCACCATTCCACCATCGGACGACACGGCGCGGACAGGGATTCCATCCTTATGTGGTTGATGTTCCAGCTCATCGCACCTCTCGGTTCGCCTCCTGCTTTATCGTGCGAACCGCCAAGATATGGAATTCTCTCCCCGCGTCGCTGTTTCCTGTCACTTATAATTTAGGGGTTTTCAAGGCAAGAGTGAATAGGCATATTTTGAGTTTGCGTGTACCACCCTAGATCTCATCTTTGCTTCCCATCAGGCAAGATAGAGGTCAAACGCACTCAGATTTTTAATAAAAAAAAAAAAAAAAAAATCCCACGGGAACAAACTCCCGGGCCTTTGCTATTGCTAGTGTTACATAAAGCGACTATTTTTGACATCATGAAAATGAAGAATTTTAATAAAAAATACTTGAACAAACATTTTTGGTCAAAATTACCGTTAAATTACCTATTTATACCAAGTATAGGTAATTTTATGGTCATTTCGACCGAAATTTTTGCTGGGACAGTTCTTAAACATTTTGAACTCTACAATCGTTAATTTTAGGAATGATTTAATCAGAAAATGAATAAATAGCAAAACCATCGGCAACCACAACAAGCGATTTACAAAAGGTCAGATTGTACAGTCAACTACATGAAGTTACTATGCAAAAAGCTCTATTGCCCGATAATAGAGTCGAATTTGCAATGAATTAGGCTAAGTTGATGACTATCACAGTATTCAATGAGCTTGTTCAATCATTAGAATTATCGGATAGTGCTTGACACTGAATAATAACAGCCACTAATGTATTAATTTGTCATTGCTTTTTATTTGCATATTTTTGGAGGTTTTTTATATCTTTATTCAGACAGAATTAATTTACGACATGTAAAAATAACGAGCTGGCGCCCGCTGCTTCGCTCGCGTTAATCCTTTCTTAGCGGATGCCTACGTCATAACATCTACCTGCATGACAAATTTCAGCCCGATCCGTCCAGTGGTTTGGGCTGTGCGTTGATAGATCACTATGTCAGTCAGTCACCTTTGAGTTATATATATATATATATATTTATAGATTATAGATTATTTAACCTTATGCGTTTAAAGCTTGAGTGTTTTTCTTTTGATTTCAATGGAAGTAGTTCTATCATGTTTTTTTAGTCAAAACACCAAAGCATACTTTAAATAGAGTCACCTTAGGCAAGAGTAAGCTTTTTCTTCTTATTTCTGTTTAAAATTAGGCTTCAACTCAAAAATGAATAGACATTCTACTAATACCTTATTCTCAAGGGGGGATAAGTTTATTGAGAAAACCTCAAGATAGCACAGCTTTGCTGCGTTAAATATAAATCCAAAACTAAATATATCAAGAAATGACGCCATAAACGACATATACATGCAAAACCACCGCGTAACCGTCAAACTGGTAATGACATCAGCGAGGTCGTGACATTAGTCGAGGAGTGGTCGCAAGTAGTCACAACGTGACTGAACATCACAGTTTCCTTGTTTTGGTAGTTTCTGATCAAGATCACAGCGGTGGGCAAAGAATTTGACATGCCCTTGGTACGGCCAAAATTTTTATCTACAAATGGCAGCATACCCGTAGTTTGTGTACGTGCAGAAATTTTATCTGGAGGAGGTATATTCATCTATGCTAATATAAGCTGAAGAATTTATTTCAATGCGCGAATCTCTAAATCTACCGATATATATATATATATATATATATATATATATATATATATATATATATATATATATATATATATATAAATATATATATACAGACAAGTCACACAGACTGAGTTAGCCTCAAAGTAAGTTCGAGATTAAATCGAGTTATACAATTATGGCATATTTCGAAATATGTAACAAGACTCAAGAGGTTGATACAATTTAACTTCAAAGAAATATAATCTTGGACATATCAAACAAAGTTCATAAGCTTTATTATAAAGCACGATCTTTCAATTAACTTTTGATTGTAAATGGAAGTTTTGAAAGATGTCGTGTGTTGTAACGATAAGTGGAGAATGACGGAGAAGAGGAAGGGCTAATGTTGCGAAAAGTGTTGATACAAGTAATCCAAAAGCAATTTCAAAGACATTTTTATAATGGCATTTCCATTTATAGTGTCACACGCTTGAGGCACTTTGTAGATCTAAGACAAGTTCTGTTGAAACCACGGAAAAATTAGAACTTGGTTAAAACTGAATTGAATTGATTACATAAATTTAAAGTGATGAAATTATTTATCGTTTTATGATTTTAAATCACTGAAAGAAGATTTTAAGTGAATTTTATTTTTTGTTACATCTAACATCTAACGTACGTTTACGATAAATAATTTCATCACTTTAAATTTATTTAATCAATTCAATTCAGTTTTAACCAAGTTCTAATTTTTCCGTGGTTTCAACAGAACTTTGAATGTTTAATTAAATGTAACTTTCATAATAACTACAACAACATTAAAATGTAAAGAATGTAATTAAATAAATAAAAAAAAACGAATAGATATTTCATGCATGAACGTTCAATGTTTTTACGAGATTGTTGACAAAAGATTGATTGACAAAAGTAGGTAACTACATCCATACTAATATTATAAATGCGAAAGTTTGGATGTGAGTTTGTGAGTTTGTGAATTTGTGAGTTTGTGAATTTGTGAGTTTGTGAGTTTGTGAGGATGTTTGTTACTCAATCACGCAAAATCTACTGGACGGATTTCGATGAAATTTGGTACAGAGGTAGATAATGACCTGGAATAGCACATAGGCTACTTTTTATCCCGGGAAAAAGCACTGTTCCCATGGGAAATTCACGCGGGCGAAGCCGCGGGCAAAAGCTAGTAGTATATAATCTGTGCCAGTACTAAAGTGTGCTAAAATAGATCAGGTATATCTAGATATTGTAAGTAAGTAATTAATAAAAGAAGAGATAAATATTCTAGAATAGATATAAAATCAAATAATACAAATATGGATATTAAAGACTGGCAATATAATACTAACCTTATCGTTGCATTACTTGAAGAATTAAATGTTATAACCTATAATAATGTTTTAGGTCTCAAAATTGCCAGCCTGATGGACAGACCCATTAACATCGGGGGCCAGAGAGAAAACAAGCTGGACCATAAAGACTAAATTACTAGAATAATGACTTGGTAGCATTATGTAGATGAGAAGTTTCCTTGGCACGAATTAAATAAGTTTTCGTGAAAGTGGACGAAAGGCGGGGGCGGGCACTAGTGCGGGCATAAAACAACGACGATATAGAAGAAGCTATACATTTTTACTGCATTTCTGAGATGCTTTATGTTGTTGTTAGGATTTTTATTCCACAATCTATTTAAACGGAATTTTTTCCAACTTTGACATGAAACGATTTATCGGAATTCCTTACCTAAACTGTTTTCGACAATGTATTTGATAAAATAGCAATTGCACTCTTTTTGTAGACTAATCGGATCTCACTCTCAAAGAGTTAGATAGGCAGAGACCATGGTTCTACACTTGCTACGATATTTACAGCCTTCAACATAATCCAGTAATTTTTAATTTCTATTTTTTTCAATGTATCCGTATTAGGCTGCTTCTACACCACGTTCACAGAAACCTTCGAGATGGATATGTGGGCTCTGGGCAGTCATAGGTAGTGTATAGTATATGTTTGCGTAACATATAAGTGATATTTCTGTACACTCGTTATTTGCGCTCGTGGCACATTATCGCCTGAATGGATTGTAATTACACGGTTACTCGGATGTCGAGGATTTCCATAAATATTGATGGCACTACTTTTAATTTCACCTTGCTACTTGTGTCAATTTGATTGATGGCAGCCTTCGAGCAACAAGGACTTCCGCAAGGAGTCCATTTGCTCTATGATAGCAGTAAGAATATTTTGATTTAGTGTGGAAGATTGGTGGCAACTCCACCGTTCCCACCTCTTCTTTATTGGCATGTAGAGGCACCGGGGTGCTTTTAGTGGGTTCCAGTCCTACATGCCGCTTCACTGCTTGTCTATTCGAGAATTGAAGCGGTAGCCGAAGGCCTCGATAAAAAAGGTATATTTTGATTTGCTTCATTTTGCCCACGATGAGTTAATAATACATTTATAAAATCTAAAGTTTTATTTCGATGTTTTTTTTACTTTTTCATGCCAAAACTAATGAGTGGATTTTGCTGATAATTTAACATGGGAAAGATTTAACCTAAAATTAGAACATACATACATACAGTCACGTCTTTATCCCTTACGGGGTAGACAGAGCCAAGAGTCGTGAGACTCGAAGGCCACGCTTAGCTGAGTAGGGCTTTTTGATGGAATTAAATTAAATTTTTGAATTAGTATTCCCGAGATTCTCAAATTAATTTCATGGTGTAATTGAAATCTGTGAAAAAATTACCTAAAATTCAACCAGCGCAGCGGCAGCAAGCCATTAAATTAATAAAAAATATAATAAATAATAAACTCATGAAGTTCGCAATAAAAACGAGTTTGCAATTGGAGAAATTGGCCCAGTATTTCAGAATTTGTACACAACTAACCTAAAACACATACGAACTCATTCCCCTTCGCTCCGTAGTCGGTTAACAAGCTAATTATTAAAAATAAAAAACACGACTGACAAGTTTTTACTAAAAAAGTACATACAAACATATAAGTTATATACATTTTTGAAATCGCCTTTTAAAGCCCTTCAATTTGATACCCCACTTGATAAGATTGATCAAATTTTATTTTTTTGGTCTGCTATTTATCACATATGACGTCATCATAAAAAACAAAATGGCGGATTATCCGCCATTTTGTTTTTATGATGACGTCATATAGCCTATGTCACTCGGAGGAATGCAAGGAATCTAAAAATACCTCTCACATCAAAATCTGTTAAGCCGTTCAGGACTTATGGTGGAATAAAGAAACTTACATACATACATACATACATACATACATGAACCCTGAAAACATAACACTCCTTTTTTTGTCAGTCGTGTAAAAAGGCTCTCATGCATCTCAGATTGTTGGGAAACACACACGTCACTTCCCCCGTTCCGGCGAGTGCACTCATTTCGCAAGGTGCATACAAAGTGCATAGTTGTGCAACGCGAAATGCCGAGCTTTTGAAGTGCGGTCAAGGATCAAGTTCGGTTTGCTAAAGGTGATATTTGAGACCTTATTCTAATATTGTGAACTAGCTTCACACTTTATCTTCTAAACCAACCTTCTTGAAATTTCGCATACACATAGTCAGAAGTACTAAGAAAGACATAGGCTACCTACCTTTCATCCCGGGAAAAAGTACTGTGGGAAAGTCACGCGGGTGAAGCCGCGGGCAAAACCTAGTAGGTACTTTATAAACTCAATTGATATTATCAAAAAATATATGTTCAAAGTTTTTAATTCTAGTATGTAAATTAATATAACTTCCTATATCGGTCTATTTTAGTTACGTTGAAACTCATTTACGCCATTTTAGTCCCATTAATGTTGTTGTAAACGGCCATAATCTAGATGAAATTTACTGCTAATGAAAACATGGCTCTCGCGGTCGGTTAATAGATACATTCGCTGCTTTGTATCGAAGGCTTGTCGAGCATTGGTGTGTCGATATCTAGTGTATCCCGATCATATGGAAAGTTACCCAAGAGTAATGAAAATCGGCAATTTTATAGATTTTGTCGTGCTCTTTCTGAATTTCAACGAACATTGCCATTGGCGCCGCCATATTGGAAAACTGACGCCTAAAAACGGTTCGCATTTACTCATCCATGTTTTATCTATTGGCATTACAAACACCATCCAGGTTGAAAGCCTGTCTCTCACTTTTCATTTTAGAGATATGTTTTTCGTTCCAGTTTTCGATCAACAATACCTACAAGGTGACAGCCTTGAAAACGGCATTACGATATTTATTGCTTAGAGTAACTACTCTAAGCAATAAATATCGTAATGCTCTTATTTCTCGTAATGTTTAGGTGTATTTTTATTTGAACGTATACATACATAGGTATATTCAATCGACACGGACTGTTTTTCGCTTTGATTATGTATGAGACCTTTAATATGGTTCTAGTAGATAGGAAAGCACATAGATTTTTAGGTGTAACGAATTAACTTTCAAGAAATAACTTACTAATACGTCACAAATTGACTGTAGTTAACTGACATAGAGACTTTTTTAACCTAGCCCTATTCTTCCACAGAGCTTCCTAGCGGCGAACGCTAAATGCTGGTGGGCCGGGGCCCTGGCGGCGGCCACGACGGAGCTCCGGTACGCGGGGTACGTGTCCCCCGGGGTCCTCCTCGTGGCCGGCGCCCCCCGGGCCCTGGAGACCGTGCGCGGCGCGTACGCACGCTCCGTTCTGAAGCCGCCACCGACGTATCTCATTTGCGGATTGGGTAAGTCAATTTTTTTTTGCAACGGTTCACATTGTCTGTTCCCGTGGTGACGCATCGTCACATCATGTACCTAAGATGTTTTATATCCAGACGTTTTTATAAACAAATACGCGATAAATAGATCTCTTGATAAATAGAACCAAATAATCTGTTGTAAATACAACAGATCTCCGGGCGTACGAGAACATCCGTGGCGCGTACGCACGGTACGTAATATAAATCTATACATATAATAAGACAGTAAAAATATTTTGTCTGTACATTTTGTATTTTTGACTGAAATCGATAGAGGGACACTTAAAAGGAATAATAGAAAGCAAAAAAATTTTTTTTGAATTTTTTGTCTGTCTGTCTGTCTGTATGTATGATCACGCTAATCTCCGAAAGTACTGAACCGATTTGAATGAAACTTTTTTTGTTGTATAGCTATTAAGCCTGGGCAACATTAAGGCTATAATTTATTTTGAAAACTGGAACACCTGATGAAGAACCTTAACAGGACAGCTAAACTATAAGAAATATGGAAATGGTGCCCTAACAAAAGTCGTTCAACCTGATAAGCATTTTCTGCTGACGTATAAAAATTGAAGATCTGGAACATCTGATGAAAAGCTCCAAGAGAGATTTTTCATCTAAGCGAAACTCACGCGGGCGAAGCCGCGGGCGACAGCTAGTCTGTAAATAAAACATAATTCATTATGTTGTTCAGTGACTCTCCATTTATTGACTGCTTATCTGTAGTTACGTAGGTACATAGCAGCGCGACGTGACAGCATGTGACGTCGGTGGTTTATTATAAAGAGCCTATGGCCTATATAGTATAAGCCATAGTAGAGTAGTATAGTTATGTTACATCTAAGTTAAGAGCTCAATGACGTCCTCCATGAATGATGGCTCCTTGACGTCGTCAACAGTACTTACATAATTCCCAACTTCATAGTTGGTCCCTGGAGGTTACGATCAACCTGGCTTCCCAAATTACTTTCTTATCAAAAGATTTGTTAAACACTGGTCACTTCGCTCGCTGATAAACTTCCATGTCTTTTACCTTCAGTTTTTCCTATCATGATAAACAAAAACAGATGACATCGGTTTCTCCATAAAACGTGTCCCAAAAACTAAATTACAGACGAAGCCAAAATTTGTAACTGTAAAAAATTACCACCATTCATCAAACCACTTCCGAAAACGACAATCGCGATGGCCTAAAGATAACAATGCGAACAATTAATAAAACAATCCATTTCGCCTCAAACCGAGATACGATCTTAGAGCAGCGTTTCGTTCCACGCAAGCTGCGTTACATAACGGAACGTCCTTGCAAGGCCGAAGCGAGTGTAGGCTGCATGTTTTGTTTGCGTCCAATTTACTGAGCAATTACCTTAACATGATTTGTATGTATTTTTATTTGTATATCTTCGTTATGCCTTTTAAATATATGGTGAACAATAATAATTAGTGTTCTGTAATGCCATGGAATCGATGTGTAAATCTTTCCTCTCGCTTATATCTGTGGGAGTGAAAATGGCCGAAAGTATGTTATGCCTAGTTTACTGCCAAACGTTACGAAGAATCGTCGTATATTTTGGTACATTTTGTGTCACAACATAACTCACACTAAAACTAAGTAATGTACCTTGAGATTTGTCTAGGTTTGGCGACTCTGGAAGCCACATTTGATTTGACCACAGAAATAGAAAATTATGATTTTGTAAAAATAACAATTTGAATATATATTTTTTTAAATATCTAATATGTTAATGGAAATACTATACTTAGTTATCGACCAATTCGTAACACACATCCAATAATTCTGATAAGCAACACCGAATCATCTTAGCAAGGACGTAGATTGCACGTGTGTATATATTTCAAGTACCTGCGTGACTACGCGTTTACGTTATACGCAGTGCAATTACTTAAAATTATTTCTTATTTATTACTTGTTCTTTTTAACATTAATAAATAATTTGCACAATTTAATTTCTTTACGTATATTAAGGCAGGCGTTTCGTTGCACGCACGTGTATTGGCGTTACATAAGTGGACGTCCTTGCAAGGCCATGTCGACACGGCGTAGGTCCGTATTTTTGTATGCTTTGATCTCATCGACATTACTGCATAATTAATATTTGTTGGTTGCAACCTGTCGACTATCGGCAACAATGTTTATTTAATTAAGAATTGTATTGTTACTTGGGCTTTTATCTTTGGTTGCAATCTTATTTAGTGTTGCAAATTCTCAATTGTTGGATAACCTCACATAATGTAATACTAGTACTTATGTATCATACTTACCTAGTACCACTCGTGTATTACAATCTGCTTACTAAACTATCTTAAATTCATCTTCATTTTCATTTATCTTTATCAAATCCGTAAAAATGAACGTTACATTCAAATGAAATGTTGCCAATATACAATTATAATTAATTATATTAATAGACAATTATTTTTGTAGAAGACTTTGCAAAAAGTCTTCTACAAAAATAATTGTCATCAATATCGTTAAAATGATAAACGTAAAACGTAAACGTTAAACTTACTGATATTTAATGGACATCTGACAAGTTTTATTCCGGAAGAACAAGCATCTTTACACTAATTGATTCATGGAAAATTGAATTAAAAACCTGCTAATAAGTAACAATTAAATTGTCTTTATTACAGTATTTTATTTCTCTAAGAGTACTGACTGAGTATTGTACGGTTTAATCCTGAATTCATTGACTTTTCACATTTGCAATTAAGTATAATTATTCAAGCTCATTCATACTCAGATGACTTGCTAAAGTGTCTGTATGTTTATGCTAATATCATTGTTGTATGAATTAATTAATTAGTATTGTGTCTATTGTTTTAAAACGCAATAGTACTAACAATTACTTGTACAAAAATTGGGATGACACTTTTGTTTGAATAATTTGAGTTGACATTGATATCACCACCATGTATGGTTTCTATTTATGTTGACTTACAATTAATATTAATATCCTTACATAGGTGGTCTTCGTGCTACTAACTTTCATCATGCTAATTTAAAAGATTTTGTTCTTGTTTGACTTTCTTGGCAATGTTAATGGAGTGGTTTGCCATTTCCTTCTCCATTTCACACAATAAATATCTGGGAATCAACAAGTGAAGTGAAGGTTTCCTCGCTATGTTTTCCTTCACCGAAAGCAAGCGGTGTATTAAAATTACCATGATAGTCAAATTGATCTACAAAATCACGAGGCAGAAGTAGAATTCGATAGTAAGAACCTTTCGATCTCAAACGTTTAAAATAGGTATACTTATTGTAATATCCCAAATCCAAAATTTTGCATTTTGTTACTTCATGTACGAGCTTCGTACCTATTTATTCTATTTATTTATTTTTAAAGACTTTTGGATACTAAATAACGGAAAGAGGAAAGGGGTTCGGTCGGGTTAGGAAGCTCTTGAGAGGTTTTGAGAAGATACAAGTTTTGAAGGAGAGTAGGAGACCTTTGCCAAACAGTAAGATGAAATAGATTTATTATTATCAGCCTGTAGCAGTCCACTGCTGGACATAGGCTTCTCCCTTAGTGCGCTATTGCCGCCGGTTTTGCGTTTTACGCATCCAGTTGTTCCCTGCAATCTTGCGCAGGTCATCACGCCATCTCGCCAGGGGGTGTTCCACACTGCGCTTGCCCATGCGCGGTGTCCACTCGAGAATTACTATTATATTACTATTGTTTATTTTTTACAAATTCCTACTCTATAAATTTATTTTCGAAAGTCGAGTGTCGAGAAATTCAATTCATATTTCGCATTGTAAATACAAGAACTACACCTGCTTCTGTGTCTGTTCGCTGGTTGTATTTATGAGCCTTACTGTTCAAACAAGTTATTATAATACGTGTTTACGCTTGCAAGGAAACTGCATGTCACTACGGAACATTCACTTTTCATGTAGATATATACTTGTTTTTGACAATACATTTTAATCTGCTTTTCTCTGTGTTAAAATAGTTTGTTCGAACAAGTAAGAAAAACCTGTTCTATATCTAAATCTCTATTGCATCAGAAAACCCACTATTCAGCTACGCGTGGCCTTCGAGTCCCACGACTCTTGGCTCTGTTTACCCCGTAAGTATGTATGTAAGTAAGAAAAAATATTCTGATACCACACTTCTGCACATAGACGCTAGACGTAGAAAAAAATGTCGGATGATTTTTTTTTTCTAAACAGAACAAAGATTTTTTCTTCTGCCACAGAATAAAGGTTTCACTCAGAATACCGAACAAACTGTTTATTCTGTATTTTGAGAGATTTCATTACTGTGCTTCTGGTTAAATTAACAGAGTAAGTATTCTTTCTGTTACTATCACTTCTTCTTCTTCTTCGTATTCCTCTCCTATAGGAGGTTGGACAGCATCATGGCGATTTTTACTTTAGAGGCCGCTGCACGAAACAGCGAGGTGGTACTGCGGCCGAACCAGTCGCGCAGGTTCCTTAACCAGGAGTGGCGCCTTTTTCCTGCGCTCCTTTTGCCTTGGATTTTGCCCTGGATAATGAGTTGCAAAATCCTGTATTTGGTGTTTCGCATCACATGGCCAAAGTATTCCAACTTTCTTCGCTTGACGGTGTTGAGAAGCTCCGCTTTCTTCTTCATTTTTTGAAGGACTCTCACGTTGGACACTTTGTCACGCCATGATATTTTCAGCATACGGCGATAAATCCACATTTCGAAGGCTTCCAACGTTTTTGTGGTTTTCTGTGTCAAGGTCCACGATTCGACTCCGTATAGTAGAATTGAAAAGATGTAACACCGTACCATCCATATACGGAGATCGAGGCTTAGGTCTCTATCACACATCACCTTACTCATTCTGAAAAAGTTGCTTCTAGCCATCTCCATGCGGACCCGAATTTCTTGTGCGTGATCGCCCTTCACATTCAGCCAGCTGCCTAAACGTTACTATCACTACTATTATAGAGAATAGAATCCAAACCGCCTATTCCAGATCTATTTGGAAGTTATATATAGTTATGGGATATAACCATCTATAGTTATGGGGAAAATAGTACTTCAACTTTTGGATTGGCAGTAAGGTAGCAGTAAACATATCCAACACTGCTGGAGCAGCGGTAATTATTTAAAAAAAAAAACAATAATAATTTGGTTTAACATTCTTATTTACGAACTAGTAAGTACATAGTTATGAATGTAAAAGATCTTTACTCAAGTGCTTTGTACGTTGCATTATCAACGGCTATTTGTCATAATAATTTATCGCTTTCATTGTAAACAACGGATCTTCGTGACAAACAGACGGACGGACGAAACGGAAAGTGTGCACGATGCGACGACGTTCAGACTAATGGCCATCTTCCACAGATGAGAAAATTGTAAAATATAGAGAAGACAGTTCCTTCCTTGTTCCTTTTGTTGAAAATACAATGTGGAAACATTTTATATTCATTTATTTGCCTTATTAGTATATCTAAGGTTTACAATCACGCACTATCACTATTTTATGAGGAAATGTTTATAAGTTTGTTTGTAGGGGGTAACGTTCGGAACTACTGAACCGATTTCAAAAATTCTTTCACCAATTGAAAGCTACATTATACCTGAGTTTTATAGGCCAGAATTTATGTATGTACCTCCTGAGCGAGCCGGGGTGGAGCGCTAGTATATTACAGTGCTTGTTCTGCTGCTAATTATATTTATATTTTTAAAATAACATGCTGGAATTTGATTAAACCATTTTCATTCCATTTTACCGAATTTAGGTATTTAAGAATCTTGAAAACTAAAGGAGCGTAAAGGTAAACACATGGTAAAAAGGCTATATTCACCATTTATTTAAAAATAGTTCTTGGCCTCTACTCAGTAGGGAATTCCAATTTTTCTTCATAAGTTCATCCATCCTTTAACTTCAACGAACAATTTACTTTTCAATTTAATTACCGGATCTTTCCTTATTCAACAATATTTTTAATTACAGAATTTAACACATTCACTTGCACTCAAAATTAAATGCCAATGTCTACGAAACAGATAATTTTGTCAGAGATTTATCCAGGTCCGATTGCGTCTACTTTTACTTTCGGAAGGGCCTTTCGACTTACCCGTGTGGAAATTTCATCTGTATTGATTTTATTAAACAATATTGATTTATTTATATGCAGGAGTAACGACCTGTAGAATTGAAAGATTAATACAGATAAATATCGTGAAATTCGTGTCATATTATTGAACTAGCTGTCGCCCGCGGCTTCGCCCGCGTGCGTTTCGCTTAGATGAAAAATCTCTCTTGGAGCTTTTCATCAGATGTTCCTAATCTTCAATTTTTATACGTCAGCAGAAAATGCTCATCAGGTTGAACGATTTTTGCTAAGGCGCCATTTCCATATATGTTATAGTGTAGCTGGTCTCTTGGAGCTTTTTATCAGATGTTCCAGATCTTCAATTTTTATACGTCGGCAGAAAATGCTCATCAGGTTGAACGATTTTTGTTAAGGCACCACTTCCAAATTACTTATAGTTTAGCTGTTCCGTTATGGTTCTTCATCAGGTGTTCCAGTTTTCAAAATGAATTATAGCCTATATGTTGCCCAGGCTTAATAGCTATACAACAAAAAAAGTTTCATTCAAATCCGTCCAGTAGTTTTTGCGTGAAACGCGTACATACATACAGACAGACAGACAGACAGACAAGAAATTCCAAAAAATTTTTTTTGCTTTCTATTGTTCGTTTTAGGTCTCCCTCTATCCATTTCAGTCAAAAATATTAAATGTACAGACAAAATATTTTTACTGTTTTATTATATGTATAAATTATTTATAATTTAATTTGTCTGTAATGAACTTAAATTTTTTTATCAGTTACAGTCCACGGTCTCTATCAGCTACGAAAAAAATAAAAATCTACTTCCCGTTGACCTGGAACAATGGAAAGCAAAAATAAATATTTTACAGCACTATAAAAGGAATAAATTGTTAAAACTAAATCGAAAGACATATTAAACTTAGCCGTATTAAACTGCAAACTTAGATAAATTTATCCTTCACCTCCTCATTTCCGCAAAGAAACCCTACATTTCTCGATAGTCGCATTACTCGAATCCAAGTGGCTGGCCCCCATTTAATATCTAAGCAGTTCTGCAAGTGTCGCATAAGTATCTAATTACGACTATTATTGCTAAGTTGTCCAATTGATAAACCTTAAATTATGTATCCCTTTTTATCTCCATTTCATAACGAACTGCATAACCATACTTGCAAAGAGATAAATTATTATCTGCAGAAGCTGTTCTTTGATCTACATCGTAAATAGGCAGCACAAGTTTGTTTTAACAGTTTCCTATTGAATTTATTGAATAGTACAGTCAAAAACATAATTCATAATTTATAATTCATTTATTCTCGCTTACATGTACAGGTTTACATTGGTTGGTGTATAATCTTTGTACTAGGTAAGTATGTAGTACATGAACCCAGGTAGGGTGTTGCATGTTAGTGTCAAGAAAGTAGTAAATTAAATTTGAATATGAATAACATTAATTAAATACCAATATCAGTCACAGAATTCTGATAAATATGTAGAAGTGGCATAGATAGTTCATAAATGTATACCTAGTACAATTTGAGTAGTTGCATTAAAATATATATTTTTGTTCGATTCAATTCAAATCGACTAGTCTCCAAAAGATCGAGTATTTTTTATAAATTTTAGCATTAAATAATTTAACTTCGTGTTTCCTTATATACTACAGCTCTAGAATTTCATAAATTTTGGATTCATAAACTTTGAACTAGAACTATATACTAGCCAAGGTAAGGAAGCGTACACGTAATAAAATAAGACTGGATGGATGTCATTAGTCCCTTTATTTTACTCGTCGATACGAGACACAAATAATTCCGCCTACGTTCGACATTAACCTAGTGTTCTTTTTAATCTAGACCTGTTCTCCTCTGTATCTTTTTTATTTCTTGCTAAATATCCACTTTGCCTGATATGGATGGACAAAAAGTAAAATGTCGCGTAGAAGATGGTTATCCGCATAGCTGTCATTGATATGCGTGTACACTGAAAAAAGTTCTACGTAGTCTTGTCACAGAATACATAATTTATACAAGTAGTCTTGTGTTGTATGTATAACAATTGATTTATAATACTAGTTTTTGCTTGGAACAATTTACGCTCTTATCCTACATACTCCTACGAAAAATTCAGTCTAAAAACTTTTACCTACCGGTAGTGGATCAGACCGGAGTAAATTTTGGAGTGGATCAGACCGGACAAAAGTAATAATAATAGTGAAGAGATCGTTTGGTAGATCAGACCGGAATAAGTTTTGTATACTCTACAATATTTTATCAGCAAAAAATAAGTAAGGAGTTCGTATTATTTATATAGGTACAACATCCAAGTAATCAATTTATTAGCTTTTGCACTTGGCTTCGTCCGCGTAACATTTGTTTTCCTGTGGGAGTCATGCTAATTTCTCATGCCCGAATCTACAACTATTACATACAAATTTCAGCAAATGGGTTCAGTAGGCCACGTGAATAAATAAACAAACTTTCGCATTTATATATTAGATACAATTAGGATTAATTAGCACTTACAGCCAAATAAATCCTTAGAAATACTTCCCACGCAAACAATACACTTTATGTAACAGTATTCTAACGTAACCGAGTTACATACAACCATACAACATTTAATTTTGTTATGTGTAGTAATTTCGCGTAACATATCGGTACATCGGATCGTTTGACATATCGATTGTCTGTACACGATTTATCGATAATGTAATAATGTAATATTTGTCAGCACTTTCTTTCCTGGTAATGTTAAATCGAAAATTGAAGTCAATGTAATAATAAGATCGTGTACGGAGATAGTTGAGACTACAAATATTGATGTAATGTGTTCTAAGGATCCCGGCGATTGGGTCTAAGGCTCACTGGAACCGCGGTCCGAGTCCGGATACTTGAATTTTATTATTTTTCTTCCGGCGAGCCTGTCCCTGATGGAAGCAAAGCCTATTACTATAAAGTTTACGCTGCAGTGTCTTCCTATGATTTTAACAAATTTTAAATCCTGACTCCAAAATTTCTCTCTGCATCACCTCTTGCCGTTTACATGTTTTATTAGAGAAGTTAAATAAATATACTTAATAAAAAACGTGGTACTTACCAACTTTATCATCATTCATTAGAGCAGGTAATCCTTCCTATTCATCATTATTTGTTTAAGATGGAGGACCACCTATTTGCCCCGGTTTAATCCGTCTTTCTCACAGCAGCAATGTGTGTAAATAAACTTAGAGTTTATTTAGTACAAACCACCAAACAAATAACTAATCAAAGAATTAATCAATTTTGCGATTTGATTATTGGTTATCGTCAGTTTTCAATTTGCCAAATGCAGAGTTGATGTTGAAAGATTTTAGTAAGTTATATATATAAATTTGAACAAAGTTATATAATCTGAATTAGTGTGGAGCAACACGCCTGTGGCACCTCTGTAAATCACAGTTCAGTATAATTGCCAGGTTTGAGATATCCAGTTCAAAATGCTAATGCATTCATGAAAGCGACATTACAAAATGTAGATAGAACAGAAAGTAAACTTTATGCAAAACGAATAAGGGCCCTAGCCCTAATAGGTGAATAAAGTTTAAATGTCAGGTTAAATGTAGGTAGTTTTTTTCACATCTTACTCGTAATTTCCTCATAAAATATTCCTCAAAAACCACTTTATGCAATTAAGCACTAATAAATGCTTAATTGCCCTACATAAAGCACCGATCTGCAAAATTTCAATACATTAAAATATTTAATTAATAATTCTACAAAAGATTATAAACACGACCTGTACTCTCATTTGTGTTTCTTATTTTCAAATTAAAAAAAAATTAAGTCTAGCATATCCTATTTTACCCGGGATAACGTAAGTAATCTAAGAATACCTCACACAACTATATATATCAGGGTATTAAGGAAATATCGTGGAATAAAGAAACTCACATATTACATACAATAACCCTGACCATATGACTCCTATTTTGAGCAGTGTCGTGTAAAAATGAAATTTACACGAGTTGTTTTTCTGCACACTCAATATTTTACGTGGAAATTATTCCCAGTAGTCCACGCCAGCATATTATTGTAATCTGGTTCTTGTAAACTAGTGCCAGTTGCATAATTGATGTGTCAATTTAATGTACTGTCGTAAATGGAAAGTAAACAACATGGTTTTTCGGGTCCATTATCCTAACTAATATTATAAATGCGAATTAAAGTGAGTTTGTTTGTTTGTTTGTTACCTCTTCACGCTTCATCTACTGAACCAATCTTCCTGAAATTTTGCATTGAATAGTTAGAATTACGAAGAAGGACATACCTTTCATCTCGAGAAAAAGCACTGTCCCCAAAGGAAATTCACGCGGGCGAAGCCGCTGGAAAAAGCTAGTTCCCTATATATATTCGTCATAACACTAGGCTTGCACTTTGTTTTATTTTCCGTTTAGAAACGTTGCAACATAAATTTAATTTTCTTCCACATTTTGCTTGTCACTTGTTTTAATGGCCTCAATATTATCCTTATGCTTATGTACACTGTTTTTTTTAAAATTGTGGTTTAGCTCATAACCCTGAACTTTTAATATTTTTAATGACTGGTATTTGTTATGTGTACTAAATAAATAAAATAAACAGTTAATTCGTCATTAAAAATGTATGTGACGAATTTACTTTCAATGTATGGAACCTACAAATACGTTAAGTATTGTCTGTGGCAAACTGACACAGATCCTAGATAGATATTGCTAAATATAAAATAAAGTCCCCCGCCGCGTCTGTCTGTTTGTTCGCGATAAACTTAAAAATTACTGAACGTGGCTCATGAGGAAGGTATTGGCGTGTAATTTACGTAGATGAAGCTGCGGGTAAAGGATAGTTAATCACTTCGTCAATTTAAAGAATTCAATTGCTTATACTTCATGCAACATGCTGCACTGACCGCGTCTACAACATACGCTTAAAGATATATTTATATGGCAAAAAAAATTGTGATACAAATATGCATTAAATATATATATTTTTTTAATTTCACCTCAAATGGAGCCACATTCATGGTCAGCTCATGGTGAATAATCCATAACATACGAATGCCATGAAACTTTCAATCAGGTAAGTAAATATTACAGAAGATCCACTTTGCGGTCACTGAGCCGGCGAAGTGAGTATAAATTAGGTACTACAACTGCCTAGGTCAAGTGCAGTCAAAGCGGATTCTACTCCGGATTTTAAGGCATACCTCCAGTGCCCAACAAAAACTTGTCGTTCGACCTTCCAGCCCAGACGCACATGACCAAAAGCGTCGCGGATATATGACGGCCTCAACTTTATCGTTCGTTTGAAATACATCTTGTTTTAAGTAGGCTCTGTACTATACTCTGTTTTTAAGTCAAGCGGAACAGCGGACTTTGACCCGAATAGTATTCTCTTTAGAATATACTAGCTTTTGCCCGCGGCTTTGCCCGCGTGAATTTCCCACGGGAACCGTGTTTTTTCCCGGGATGAAAGTAGCCTATGTCCTTCTTAGTACTCCTAACTATGTGTATGTGAAATATCAGGAAGATTAGTTTAGTAGATAAAGCGTGAAGATGTAACAAACAAACAAATAAACAAACAAACTCACTTTCACATTTATAATATTAGTTAGGATTAGGATTTCTCCTTCTCTTCGCACCTGAACAAATATCTGAATATAATTAAGTACTGCTTCTATAAGAGTCACATGACAGAAAGTCGGCAAAAATAACTTAGAGCAAAATTAAGTATAAAGCAAGATACTGGGTATAACGTAAAGGCACAACGCAACTTTATGAGAGTTGGGTGAATTGTGGGGATTTGGGTAAAATGGTCCCGGCATAAGTGGACTGATCAACCGTTTGGTGCTTGCGCTGGCGTCCCCAAATAGCAAATAATAAATAAATAACATCATGAGAGAGCGAGGTTAAGAGAACAATTCTTGTCAACAACGCGGCAAAGATTTACCGAATCGCACAAAAAAAATATACCTATTTCATACGAAAAATTAAGTTGATCGAAGCACCAATTCCACTCAAGAAGAAAGAGGGAGAATTAAAAAGTTACATAAAAATTTGATTAAAATCATTCATACAGTTACATAATATGTAACTTTATATTCTCATGTAATTTAACTTTGAGACAAATGGTCAGAAAAATCAGATTACTATTCCCAAAAGTGAAATGACAGTTGGTATCGGTTGTGTCGGCCGTGACACCTGTTGTAATTCAAACTGGCAAGATGTTAAATCAGTTTTGACAGTGTGATGTGAAATGTACACTTCTATACTAATTGCTTTGCCGCTCACATGTGAGTTCGAGTCGAATCAGCAAGTTGACTTTGACGATACCTAATACTCGTTTTAAGTTTGAGTGGTTAATAACTCTGCTCGAAAAGTCCCAGATTTAAAACTTAGTTGTTTTTTTTTTTTTTATAGAATAGTAGGCAAACGAGCATGCGGGTTGCCTGATGGTAAGCAATCACCGCAGTCCATAGACACCAACGACCCTAAAAAGGTCACTGATGCGTTGCCGATTCTTTAAGAAAGCGATAGGCTCTTTTCTTGAAAGTCCCAATGTCGAATCTATTCGGGAACATCGCTAAGGGAAGCTTATTCCACAGCTTAGTGCAGCGCAATAAAAAGCTGCGCGAAAAACGGGCAGTGGTTGAACACCAACCATCAAGGTGGTGGGGGTGGTACTTCTCCTTAAGGCGTGTGGTACGGTGGTGGAATACAGCGGCTGGTATAAGGTCGAATAGCTCCTGCGAACACTCCCCGTTGTAAATGCGATAGAATGCAGAGGGACGCAACATCTCCGCGTAAAGCCAAAGAGTCTAAACGATCAGAGATTCTGGAGTCGCCGACAATTCGAGCAGCTCTTCGCTGAATGCGGTCAAATGGGCAGAGTTGATATTTCGGTGCTCCAGCCCAGACATGCGAGCAGTATTCCATATGAGGCCGGACTTGTGCCTTATAAAGTTGCATCCTGTGATGCGGCTGGAAATACCGCTTCGCTCTCCCGAGCACACCAATCTTTTTAGAAGCCAATTTGGCTTTACCCTCCAAATGACCACCGAACTGAACCTCGCTCGAAATGTCGACCCCCAGAATTCCAATACTTGGCTTCGCATTTAGGTCAGTGCCTTCAAAATGGAGCTCCTTCGTAAAAGGGGTCTTCTTGGCAGAGAACACACAGACTTGTGTCTTGTTGGGGTTGTATTGGACTAGGTTTAGTCTGCCCCATTCTGAGACTCGCTCAAGAGACACGTTAACGTCCGACGCAATCCTGCTCCGACACTCCTCAGTAGCCTCACGAGAGAGATTAGCACGTCCATGATATAAGGCATCTCCAGTACTGTCATCTGCATAGCAATGCATGTTGCTGATTTGCAACATGTCATTGATATGCAGAATGAACAGTGTGGGTGACAGGACGCAGCCTTGGGGGACGCCAGCATTCACAGGTTTGGATTCCGAGCATGATCCGTCCACAGCGACCTTTATGCTACGTTCCCTGAGAAAGCTGTCCAGCCATACGCATAAAGTTGTGCGTCATTAGCAAAATTACTTACCTACTATGAAGGGAAACTTGTCAGAAAACCTGCATTCTATTAATGATTACATTTATTTTGAGCTAGTTTATGAAATGAAGTAAGTATACAATGTCAAACTACTCTGTTAGCACCATAGACTTATAATATACCTAGCACTCCCAAAAACATCTGCATATGTAAGACAGGAATGACCTTAAATACGCACACATCCACTTAAATTCAACTAAACTTTTGTTCAATACTTATCTGTTTTTCCCGCCGTTTACCCCAAGAAGTTTGTTAGTTACTCTTCACGATTTATCTACTGAGCCAATCTTTCTGAAATTTAATATACGCATAGTTAGAATTACGGTGGTACTTTTCATTCCAGGATAAAGCAATGTGGGAAATCCACGCGGGCGAAGCCGCGGGCAAAAGCTAGTGATAGATAATGTTTTAGCAGTTTGCCTATTGTGTCATTACAAAATTAAATGTATTCGTAAAGTTTAATAACTAAAATACATGTGCCCTCAGATTGCGCATGCACAGAGAAACGCGCATATCATGTTAGATAAATGAAGATGCATTACCTTCGGCCGTATATAGAAAGCCATAATGTCTTTGAGTTTGTTTTTATTTGCATATCGTAATGTCATAATGCCATCGCTCGGTCTTCTAAGTGCGGGCTAAGCATAGTGATGAGAGCGATATTTTGTTGCTATTCTTGAAAATAGTTTCCACAGAAATGCGATCTGCCTGCCGAATTGACGCACATAAAAACTTTATCAGGTAAAGTTTTTAACTTAAAATTGAGTGTATGAGCTCCTTATAAGTACTTAAACGGCAAAAAAAAATATTCCGGGTTTAACAACATTAACTTAACCAACAAGTACTATTCTGAGCTTAGACTTCCCCTTAAGAGTAATAAAGTAGGTATCTTATCAGAACATCAGATACATATTATGTTATTTACTAATTATTAGTTACCTATTAATTTATGATACTCATTGGCGAAAAAAAACAAAGTGGCAAATATTTTTTTTATAGAACCTATAAATCTACAATGACAATTGATTTTACTCAAAAAAAAGTATATAGAAAAACTCCGACATTTTCTTACGGGATTCTCTAGTGTAGAATTCTAATGAGGCAAACTATAATGACGTCTGACAAGTGACAGTTATATCTACAAAAAAAGAGTAATTACAATCGCTTAACATTGCAATCATTGCTACGATTATTCCCACATTTCGATTGAAACAATTACAATCATTGTGTGACTACTTCCTTTTAAAAAACCGTCCAAGTGCGAGTCAAACTCGCGCACCGAGGGTTCCGTACACGCAAAGCATCTCACATTATAGCTCTAACTAAAAGACCAACTAGTTTCAAAAACAAATTTAACTTTGCAATTCGATCCCTAAGATTCTGACTGAATCCAGCGCAAAAATAAGTTTGTAACACTTTTGTAAATATATTGTTGGAAGTCTAAAACTTACCTTGCTTTTTGACAAATTTCATTGAACTTCAAATACTTGATTGCGTTGACGTATAATTTTGATTATTTTTTTGCTGAAAGAGACTGTGGATCCGATTGTTCAATATTAATTTCAACTAGATACCTTTAAGCGTTCCAGAGAAAAAAAAGTTTGACAGACAGACGGACAACAAAGTGATCTTATAAGGGTTCCGTTTTTGTTTTTTTAAGGTACGAAACCCTAAGAAGGGACAATTAACATTTATAAATTGTCTATTTCATTCCTTTATTTTTATGGAATTGAAAAACAAATATGAAAAATTAATACTTAATTAGTTTTTAATTCCCAATTAAAATTATAGAACATAAAAACTTGTGTTCAAAAATGTTATTGTAATTCTTTAATTGTAAATAAATTTAAAAACAAGGCATTTTATCTAGGTTTTGCCCTAGACTTCGCCCACGTGATTTTTTTTCCCCATTTAACCCTTTAGGGGTGCAATGCCTTAATGCTAACTCATAAAGAACCTGACTGCCTTTTAAGCTTATACGTTTAGCGGTTTCTTCTTTTCGTTGATATAGGTACCTTTTGTTCAATCAGGGTCCAATTTTATATAAATAAATATATACGGACAAATCACACAGATTGAGTTAGCCCCAAAGTAAGTTCGAGACTTGTGTTATGGGATACTAACTCAACGATGCAATATTTTATAACAAATACATTTAATACATATATAAATAAACATCCAAGACCCAGGCCAATCTGAAAAAGATCATTTTCCATCTTGACCAGACCGGGGATAGAACCAGGGACCTCCGGTGTGGCAGTCCGACGTGATAACCGTTAGGCCACGAAGGTCGTCAAATATATACCTACAGACTAAATACTGACTATTGAATATTCGAAAATGAAAAATTCGCTCAAAGCTTATGCCCTGTGACAAAGCTCTAAGCTCACCATATAAGATTATCACAAAGCGGCGTAAAACAAAGTTGAACTTTCACCTTTTTCGCTTTTTGTCATCGCCAAAGAAGGAAAATTGGCTCAGTGAAGTGAAAGCATCGATTAATAAAAATATCGATTATTTCGAAGTTAAATTTTGTTGAAAGTAAGTATGTAAAAGACTTAAAAGAGTATGTTGACAAAAAATGATTTAAGTAAGTATATTAAAATTTATGAGTATGTTGACATTTTCAGTTGCTTTTCATTATTTTTTGTACATGATTGTATGTGTAACGACTTATTTAAATTGGTAATTGCTAACTTTACAAAGACGTCCTCGATACTTTTGAATACTAGACTCTATTTATACTATTTATGCTTTCTTTGCTTACAAAATTCAAATACCAAGACTAATAACTTCACTAAACTCTTGAATAACGAGACAGCGTTTAGATTACCTACATAAACTTATGATTGTTTTACTGTTAGTTAAGTTATTATGATTGAACGATCAACGTACATTAGTTTGTGAATTAATAAGCCACATACATAAAAGCATGCTCGTTTGCCTACTAACCTATAAAAAAAAAGCGCGCACCACATAGCCCTTTCTACTTCTATGGCCACATAGAACAAATTTTCCGAAAAATCCACGGGTACAATCGTTGCATCTCAATTTACCCCTCTACCTCTATTAGGCAGTAATAACGGCATTGCAATCAATTTAGGTATGTTTGTTGTATTGTGGACGCTGTACAAAGCAAATGCTAATGAAGTAAAATACGCAAGTGATCTCATTATAAAGACAGCTGAGGCGATAATATTACACCAAAGATAACATCAGTCGTGACTTCTAAGCAATGCTTTGATCTTTAACAGCATCTAATTCGGCCATTAGGAATTATTTGTGGATTGTATAGGAGTTATTGAAGATAAAAAAGGCAATAATTTTGATCGTCAAAGAAATGTTAACGAACTTTTGAAGGTTAGGTTATTTGAGGTTAGAAGCGTAGTAGATTCTGAAGAACTCAATATAGAGATGACACGCTTGTTATGTAAGCAGGGAGTACCGTGACTTAAATGATCGGCATTAGTAGCGTTTCATAAAAAAACATCTTAATGCGTCAATTCCAATGTAACCTTTTTTTATTTAGCCAATAGGTTGGAGAGATAAGGGGGAGGCTTTTGCCCACTGCTGGGCAAAAGCCTCCCCCTTATCTTTTCAACTATCTCTATCGCTCGCTAACTGCTGCCATTGCCTAACAAAGGCCGACCATTCATTAGACCATCTCCTGTTACCTGTCGTGTTACCTTTACGCAGAATACAAATTTAGAGCAATATTTAAAATTATTTAGCTGTGCCCCAAAAGCAAAACTGACAAATATTAAGAAATCTATCATGCAATTGTTTGATTACACAATAAACTTTATGAGATTGAATTATTAAGATACGCACTAATAATTTATTAGATACAGCTATTGAGTTACTTAGCACCGGAAACACTGTATCTGAAATGTTTATCGTCATATCTGTGAATGGTATCGACCTTCCAAACGCCAGAGAAATTATTGCAAGTAATGTGTCACCAGAGATTGTCAATGAAGTTCTGCAAAAATATTAATTTACCAACAGGAAATGACGGTTGGATAGTCCCAAACCGTGTGAACCTATTCCACTAGGTGGCGGTTACGATAAAAGAACAAGTAACGCACGTCATGAGACTAGCGAAAGTATACTTAATGAGTTACACCTCGGGCGATCGACGGCATACACAAACCTCAAATTGGTTCCCATTTGACATACTCTTCCGACTACAGGAAGCTTAAGTGCAAGCAAAATTCAACTTTATATACATTCTCAGTCATCATAAAATAGATAAATCAAAATTTAGAATTGAAGCATGCATTTACCAGTTCAATATTGCATTTAGACTCTTCAAATAGAAGAATAGAGTTCACTTTTATTTGACTCATAAAGTGTTGTGGCATATAGGCAAACGCTAGATCAATGCTGATTATTTTGTACTGACAAGCAAATTAGCTGATGCTTTTGTCTCGTTTGGATGTATTAACTCTGATAGGTGATTGAAAGAGTCCCGATAAGGGTACCAGACGTGGTGTACAATTAAACATTTCGTTCGGTCTTGTATGAATGGAATTACATTGGCGATATGACCGGCCTGTTACCCAATGTGAGTTAACTAGAGAAACTTTCTTTGATCGACTATATTGAGTGATACAAAGACGGTCTCAGTGACGATCACAACTTTCACGTCACTGAATATAATTCAAACAAACAGACCTCATATAGTTATCAAAGATAATTCACCTTATTTACCTTCAATGACGCTTGAATAATAAAGTTCTTGCGCAATTTAATTCACATCTATAATTAAACTTGTACTGACACAAATTCTTGTGATATTTTCAAAAAAGGCAATAATACAATTGACATTTACGATTTCGACTGCCCTAAAGTTCGTAAAGACATCGCATGTTATTAAGACATAAAAAAAATTACATGAGACATGCAAATATAGATGTAGATGTCCTTGAGAAGAATTTAATTTCACGAATGGTTGGTAAATCGGTTTAACAGATCGGTAATAATGCAGGAATATCAAGGAAATTACTTGAACAATGTTCTCAGAACCATAAAGGTAAGAAATCGTCACGACGTGATCACACATGACCCTTGCTTTTACCTCAAGCACTCCCATTGAAAGTGATCTGTACGAGAAAGTACGAGTATTGTAAGGAATCCACTTACGCCTATATTAAGATTTGTGAAATCTGATAATTGTGAGAAAACGGCAAATTAAAGGCAAACTCTTTTGCCTCCAAGTTACGCCTTAAGTAATCTGATAGAGAAATTATTGAAATAAGATTAAATATATCGATTGATTTATTTTATCCAACCAATGAAATCTCGATAAATTAATAATCGTATGTATATATACAGTTAGTTAAATTCATAGATAATTCTATGAAATAGTACATACTAAATGTATTTTCTGTTTTCAATCCATTTAATGGCTTGTTTGTAGCTAAGATCGCTTTCCCTTGATTTCATAGTCTTTTCCTATCCTTAACGTATTTAAATGTCGTGGATGCAAATTGAGAAAACATGTTCTCATAGATTTTCACTAGTGGCCGATTGTCACGACAACTAGACAATGTTGTGACAGGACGGACATAAGCAGACACATGTGACGATATGCTACATTACAAATCGACGCATGAAAGGCAAAACTTCCTAACCGACATTTATAAAAATGTTCAGGAGAGCTGATCAAAGTTTTTTTTTAATGAATAAAGCTTATAAAATCCTTAGTTTTCATCATAAATAAAAAGTTGTTACAGTCTAGGCATTGTTGTATTATAGGCTTTTGCCTAAGAAACATTTTATTCACTTAACACTTTAAGTTTATAATTTAGAGTCGCTTAGTAAAAAATTACCTCAAAAAAATTACAGGTAAAATTACCTACTCGCCAGAGCCAATTTAAATCCGTTCAAATATATTCATCTTAATACTTCAGCTAATGTATATGCAAATAGGTAAAAATGAATTAGTAATAAAAAAATATTTTTGAAAAATAGGAAAAATTGTCGATATCAGTATAGTTTAATTTAAGTCCTTCAAGAAAAATAATCTAAACATAAATTATAAAGCAATATTTGCAAAACTAACCGACATTTAAGTTGTACAATTGTAAGTTTTATCAAAATCAGTTTTAAGAAGTTGTAAATATATTTTATCTAATTGTGTGTTTAGGTACCTATGAGTACCCATGTTGTACCCATATTGCCAGATACTATATACATAACACAGTATGTTACTTCTTCTTGTTGAGTCGATATGTCTATCTTTAGATTTTCCCTGACCAGTATGTGGCCACGCAAACCGTCCTATCGTTGGCCTCGCATGGATCCTCTTTGGTACACGAGGCGGGGCAATTCGGGCACGTTAGTAGCCGAGAAACCCTATCTAACGCGGTTTTCACGGCATCTCCCAACACCAACCCCAAGTTTATTTAAAAGTTCTTCAGACTGCCCAGGGGAGATTTCCACCCGGTGGTGGTAGTTTCTTGGTTAGTGGAACATTAGCTGACTGCGGAGGAAATCTATATTTCCAGTGGTCCATCCTAGCTCTGGGGGCCTTCTTTTAGCCGGCAAGTTAGGCTGCTAACAGTATCTACTGCGGCTCTTTAGGAGTGTAGGTAGGACGTGACAATGCATGCCTCCTGTCCTCCAGCTGTTTGTATTTCTCCACCGCAGTCGCAACAATACGTCGGATGTCTGGTGGAGTTACTAGTATATTACTACAAACATAATAATTATACTTACGACAGCTAAAATTTTGGTAAAGATAGCTAAAATTTTGGTTAAGTTTGTACAAAACTCTAAAAGATGGTATCAATTTTTTCAAAATCTGCGCCCTTACAATGTAAATGCACACTTTTCATGCTTCAAAGTTTAGAAGTGATTTTTAGTTTTACTTACAATTTTCGTATACTAAGCGCCAAAATCCACCACGGCCACAAAATACGGCCTTCAGCGACCACACTAACCGACGTGCTGCGTTTGGCTGGCTCCTTTCGGACACGAACGCAGTACGCAGTGCAATATGCCTAAGTGACATTCGATACACGATTGCACTTCGTAAGCGCCATTTTCATTTGTCTTGAAATTCAAATAAAATTATCTAAGCGACACATTTCTCACAACATTCAGGCAAGCAAAAATATCTAAGCGACAGTCAGTTTCAATATAATTTGTCAGGTAAAATTATCTAAGCGACATCAAGTCGGTATATATTTTTGGTGCTAAATTATCCAAGTACCTTTTTATAACTATTTCGTTACAACCAATAATATCTAAGTACAAGTGATGTTAAATACAATTTTAGGAACAAATGTATAAGGACAAGTTTGTATCATATTTCTGTTCGTATAAAAATTGATAAGCGACTGTAATAGCAAAACCTAATACAGGAAAAAATACCTTAGTGCTTGGTACATATGATTTTATATCCAGTAAATTTATCCAAACTAACGGTTAAAATAATTTTATGACAGGAAAAAATCACTATTCAATTTTTTTTTAAACTTCGAACTGTCCAACCAACCTATTGAAATAAAATGAGTAATTTTTTGTTGCTTAGTCAGCTGAAAAAGTAGGAATACTAAGGATTCACGTACTTCCTAAGCGACAACAAAACTCAACGCAGCGCTACGAGACCCAGACCAATCGACGCGGAATTTTTTTGCGAGTAAAATGACGTATATAACTCATTTTACCAAATTGTGTCGGTTAGGAAGTTTTGCCTTTCATGCGTCGAAATATAAAATTATTATTCAAAGTAATATAGACCTTATTGCTGATGAAATCGATACAGTAGTAGTTGTAAATGTCGTAAATGAAGCGATATAATAACCGGGTTTGTTAGTTGATGGTCTGAATGATGCTGATGGTTATCAAGGGGACATGGAATCAGTGATCGATATTGACAAAAGTGAAGGTGAAATTTGAGTAGCAAGAAAGAAAGCAAAAGTGATTACTGTGGCATGATTAATACACAACACATCTCTTTGAAGTTATATCTTTGACAGTATGTTCTTCAAGACATTTTATGTGATGACAACAACAAGATGGCTAAAGTGGTGAGATAATCACACGCTTTTGTTTAAGATGCTATTTAATTCTTCTTAAAGCTTATTTTATATAAAATTTCACTTGTTAGTTTAATAATTATTATAAGTTTCTCCCACCGTGATGGAAATTGTGCCACCTTTCCTAATTTGCATACAATCTTCGTTGTCCTAGATATTTGTGAGCCAAAATGCAATCAGTGTGGATCAAGTTCGTAAATTAAGACAATTATCCCAATTTGAATTGAAACTTTGCTTGGTGTTGCACAAATTTTTGGCACTAGTTTAGGTCATGCTTCAATGGCTTTATTTTTACATTAGAGTAATTAGCTCGAAAAATCACAAACGATAGCTAGTATAATATATTGAAATATATATCATACTAGCTTTCGCCCGCGGCTTCGCCCGCGTGAATTTCCCACGGGAACAGTGTTTTTTCCCGGGAAGAAAGGTACCCTTTGCCCTTCTTCGTACTTCCAGCTATGTGTATGCGAAATTTCAGGAAGATTGGTTCAGTAGAAAAAGCGTGAAGAGGTAAAAAACAAACCAACAAACAAACAAATTCACTTTCGCATTTATAATATTAGTTAGGATTCCAATTACCTACTTGTCTATCTATATTACCAATAATAGTAAGTAAGTAAAAATACTTTATTGCATCAAAACAAGTAAAGAATACATTGAGACTGATTTAATTTTAAGACCTGTTCATTATTACACAAATAGTAGCATTTCACAATTTAAAACTTAGTTATCTAGTTCAATAACTCAGCTTTCTGCTATATCCGTTGCGAAAGAGACATGAAAGCTAGATAAAAAAAAGAAAAAGTTGTCACTACTGCTCTGCACATCTTGTTTTGTTCTTGAAGCTCACGACTTGACACTATCTATGAGATTGTCGAAGCGACGTGTTTCAGTGTCACAAGAATTTCTTTAGCGTCACAAAGAATAATGTCTTATTATCGAGAACTGTCATCTGAGAGGTTATAACTGCGTCGGAGCAGCGGTTTGCCAGCCCGGAAACACTGAGATAGTATTACTAGAAATTTTATCCTAACTCTGATTCTTGATGTAAAATAACACCTTAGTTTCTGATAAATTAAAATGTTTCGGCCAAATTAAAATCAGAAACAAAGGACACTATCTTCATTAACAATTTAAAAACATTACTAATCTCAAAAGCATATTACTCTGTCGAAGAATTTTTAAATGACAAGATGACTTATGGTTGAAAATGTCTCAATCGCACGCCGAAAATAGAATAATTAAATTTGACCTCATTTGACTAATTTGACTGTAAATAATTAAAGATTTGATAAAATAATTTTAACTTTAAAGACATCGTTTTATAGTACATATTTAATTTTGAATTTAATTTAATTTTGCTACACCCACACTGGGTACATGTTTAACTGCACATTTTTTGTCATCTTTATGCTCATGTTTTGCAAATAAATGAATTATGAATTATGATATTTGCTCAACTTTATTATTTTTATTTGTTTTGTATTTTTCCTTGCGCTACCCTTCTTATTTCATTCAAATATTCCTTTTCAAACACTTGGTTGACTGGAAGAAATCCCTTTTTGGGATAAGTCCGCCATTGTACGCCTCTCTTTTTGTTTCACTATCTTTTGTATTTTTCTTGTGTATATGTGCAATAAAGAGTTTACAAACAAACAAACTTTTCTACCTATGGTGTACTTATATTAATTCTGTGCTATGGTGTTACAATCTATGGGATTCTACTTAATACCATTTTGCTATTCATAATATTCAGCTGCCAGTTGTTCAAAGTTGTGCATCCTAAAATCCAAAATTTTGGAATATCTGACTACATAAACATTTCAATTATAATTTTGTACAAATTCTAGTAAGTAGGTAGTTACTTAACTTTATTCGATTTATCACTTCGTTTCATTTACCTAACCTCCAACGGTTCCTAAGCATGGTTGACATCTACAACGGTAAGTTCAAACGTTGACCCGCGATTCTCTCAGTCTCCCACATGCAATTACTTGTTAACAATCGTATCTTGTTTTCTATCTTTCGCATCACCCGGATGGCTAATATGTGGATTTCTTCAGTAGATTTATCTGCTGATGTATCGGTTACATCAGTATTAAGGATGGTGTATGAAAGTACTTGCTTTAATTCAGTGGGAATAATAATTCTGTGTGGTGCTTCTGCCCAAACTATGGCACATTTAATGTCTTGCCCGCCCAACGTGCCAGCCATACTACCCGTACGCTAAAAGACCTGTAACGCAACAGATAATGCCTTATCTGTCGTCCTATTGGTCATCACAAATTTGACCCGCCGAGGTGTCATGCGAGAAGTAGAAGTGGGACTTTTTGCATTTCTGATAGCCTAATATACTTAGATAGAATTTTACAAATTGGACCAGTTTAATACCCGTTAAGATAATCCTTTTACTAAATAACTGCGAGAATCAGCAATCCTAATTGATTATCATCTACAATCTTAATCCACAATATCCAAGCTATTCTATTTATGGGTTTGAGTTATGAACTAGCCTCCGCGGCATTCTTAATGAAGCCGCAAGAACATAACTTAGATTTTACCGCAGTTAAGAAACGTTTACCGTAACTAAGTAACACTTTATCACGTGTTTAACAGCGGGTAAGGTTGGCGCTCCGCCAATTTGGAGTCATTGTTACCTGTAAGAGTTTTTCAAGTTATAAGGCACGATATTCGTAAGTAGCTGATACGTCAGGGTTTTGAATGGATTCAGGATTATAAATATTGTTTTAGAGATCCGCATAATAATTACAAGACACATAACATTAAAAAAAAATGTGTGGATTCTCGCAAATTTTCTTTTTATATTTCATATATAGTATTAAGGTATTAATTAATATATACTCGTGAAAATTTTGTTATTAAAACTCTATGTGCTATTCCTGGTTATATTCTATGCTCAACCACAATTTTATCGAAATTTGTGCAGTAGATTTTGCGTTAGTAAAATTACTTCAAGCGGCGCTACAACCCTTTATGGGCCTAGGTCTCTTCGACGAGTTTCCTCCACCTTTCACGCTCCTTTGCCACATCCCACCAGGTTTAAGTTTGCCCATCTTCTTGAGGTCATCTGCAATACAGTCCATCCACCTCTTCCTTGGTTCTCATTAATAAAATTATCCCTTGACTTGACTAATTAAATTTGTTTAAACAAACGAACAGCTTTTGCCCAGCAGAGGAACACAGCTGAAAAAAACAAATGAAAGCCAAATGAGGAATTAAATCGAAGAAACAAACTATGATCAAAATAAGAAAGCAGCTCATCTGGGCCAAGCATGCGAACATAAATCAATTACAAACAATAGACAGAAAATAAGAAATTATAATAAATGGGTGCTGATTAAAACAATAGCGATCACATATGTGGATCGAGCAGGAAAATTATAAATTGCCGCCATTACACCGTTTGGTTTCCTCACACGGTATGTGAACAGAACAGACCTATTTCTACCCATCCGAGACCCGTCTTTCCTTTGTTGTCACGCTCCTTTGCCACATCCCACCAGGTTTAAGTTTGCCCATCTTCTTGAGGTCATCTGCAATACAGTCCATCCACCTCTTCCTTGGTTCTCATTAATAAAATTATCCCTTGACTTGACTAATTAAATTTGTTTAAACAAACGAACAGCTTTTGCCCAGCAGAGGAACACAGCTGAAAAAAACAAATGAAAGCCAAATGAGGAATTAAATCGAAGAAACAAACTATGATCAAAATAAGAAAGCAGCTCATCTGGGCCAAGCATGCGAACATAAATCAATTACAAACAATAGACAGAAAATAAGAAATTATAATAAATGGGTGCTGATTAAAACAATAGCGATCACATATGTGGATCGAGCAGGAAAATTATAAATTGCCGCCATTACACCGTTTGGTTTCCTCACACGGTATGTGAACAGAACAGACCTATTTCTACCCATCCGAGACCTGTCTTTCCTTTGTTGTCGTTACAATAGTTTTCATTTGGGTTTCCGATGAATTTTACCTTTAAACGATATTTCACAATGAACTGTCGTTGTCGTGAACGATTTTTTTCAGTTAGTGAAATTTCAGACGTTTTGTTACGACTATTTTTGCCTTGACAGTGAAATAGAGTCAGAGCGGCGTGTATCTAAATGTGTTTTAAGTGCAGATTTAGAGATCGATAGCGAAGAAAATACTATATTGTAGTTGATAAAATTTTGTTTTTTTAACAAAACAATATTAATTTATTCAAACAGATATGATGATCATTACACAATGCCGATAATTCGTTAAGAAATACATAGTTGGTATTAAATTTCTTGTCTAGTATCTAAGGTCTTTCGATTTTGCAAAGGTTTATATTAAATTTTTACATAATGTTTGTCTACATAATGTCTTATCATTAGCTATTATAATGTTGTTAACATTTGTTTAATTTAATTCATTTTATTAAAGAAAGTTAACAGCTTTCTTTTAATTAAAATTTATAGCGCTTTCTTATAAAAGACAAAAAGTTACATCAAAAGAATCGATATAATCGATACCAAATGCAATAAATGTCTTTCAACCTAAGTATTTAATACGGCTTAGAAAGTGATTCGATAAAAAGGTCGCATATACGATTAACGTAACCATCCATCCCGCATTAAGGCTGTCTGTTCCACTGTCCCCAGATAGAGCAAAAAATGTCCCGTTTTGAGCCTCTAAAAACTGTGACATGTCCCGCATGTCCCACTCAAATCCAATAAAAAAATGGACATGTGGCATATGATGAGAAACATGTGACACCCCACTTTGCGCGCTCATTGATATGGTCAAATTAAAAGCGCGCACTTTCCCGCCTTCCGTACACTTCCGACCCACTCTCACAGATTGCCGGAAAACTGTAGGAAAGATGTTACATCAGAATATCTTTGATAAGCCGATGTACAACTTCTTTACTCGTTTTCCTCTCGAATGTTAATTCGAATATCGGTTAAGATCGTTCAATACAAAATGCAAGAGACGCCTCTTTTATACCTATTTTATATGGCCATAGAAAGTGATTCGATAAAAAATAGGAAGTTTCCATTAAGCCACAAGACATGATATCTTTGACAATGGAAGCGACCATCTTGCTCTGATTCCCACATAGACTATAGTTTCTAATCCTATAGTATAATGAGCTAGCCATATTCACACACGTTCATTGGACATAAAAAACAATTTACTATTTCGAGCTACTAAATGCGCGGATTTGGTGTTAACTGTATATTTTGGCACTGCGTTAGTAAATATACACTTGTTATTATTTTGTATATCTTTGAATTTCTGATTTATAAAGTTTTCTCTGCAACTTCTCTCATTGATATTTAAGTTTGAGCAAGGCACAACTCATTCAATCAATACTTAATAATATAGGTAAGTAACTTATCTTACCCTAAATTTTGGAATAAATCATGCCACCAAGCATTTCCGAAATAGTGAAATTTTGGTCCTTATGACCAAAATTTCACTGTTTCGGAAATGCTTTAAGAACTGATTTCTGATTTTACTTTAATATACTATAAAGTATTTTCTACGTGTGCATTAATAGTTCAGTCTCTTTTATCATCTGAATAAGTCTTCAGATTCAATTGCAGACACAGGATGCAACTGAGATTAATCGGTGAGTCACCGAAAACACTAGAGTATTGAAGCTGGCTAGCAGATATTACTCATAATTTTATGAAGTTCCTCTAATTAAACTTTAGATACGTAAACAGTCTTTGGATTTAGGAATTCTGACCCGATTAACCCACTAGAAAATAAAGGAAGACAGAGAATAGACCAAAAGAAAATAACGACCTAGTACTTGCTCTCTCTGGAAACCTAGTAAAAGATACCATGATAAAATTTTTAAATTGAAAGCAAAGTTGCAGTTGTTAACTTCTCAATCGCCACCTGTGATCGGTCATGGGGCTGACATATGTCAAAAAGAAAAAAGCCCCTAAATAAAGAGAAAACAGCCCTCGATGGTGGCAACAGGCAACTTTGATTCCCATTTACCTCGTGACAATCCTAGTGGAGGCAACTGGGAATAAACCATCCTCTCAAAGCACTCATTGGAATAGTTCAAACACTAACAGCTCCTTTTCATGAAAAAAAATATGGAAAAATATTAATCAGTGCACTAAGTGCACTCGTACTAGGAGCTATTCTAATCGGTACAAAGGAATACCTATTTTTTTTGAATTTGCCAGCTTTAGATAACGAACCTGTACAATACTAAGCAAGGCACATTGACCTTGTTGATAAAACGAAAGTAAAGCTATTGTCCCCGAGGTCAGGGGTCTGGCCATCTGTGAGTTTGAGAAGACATCACGACGAAACATCACGATTATAATTTCACGACGAAATGTCACGATAAGATTGATGATAGCATTCAAATTGTTTGTCCTTTTTCAATTTTAATGTGGCGATAGATTGACGTCAGCAGTCTTTTATTCATTTGTTGAATAACGGTAAAATAAAGAGGAAAAAGGTACTTAAATAAAGACAAGTGTGTCGGATTTGTACCTATGGTTCCAAATATTTATCAATCTCGTTATTTTTATTTAGGTATGCCTAAGTGAGGTTTTTTAACTGTACTGTACGAACATTTTTTTTTTGCTGAATTTCATGATTTTTAGCGAGATATTTGTAAGTAAGGAATTCAATTACGAACTTTATTAGATTTTTGACAATGTAGACTACTAGGAAAAAAATTATTAAGGATTAAAAATAATTAAGCAACTTTATATTTATACCATCAAAAATCAAAATATGCAAGTAGTGCCACACGATAAACCGAATATCCCGAGCTGGGAATTACTCGAGGTGACTGGGCAAAGAAAAACATTAGAAATATAGTTTGCTACAACGTTACAGTCCAATATCTGTATATTAAAATTACTTGAGATAAAGTAAAGATATATCTCATAGACATTGAAAAATATCCCAATATTATATTTTTCCGGCATGTGTTTATGACAGCAATCCAATAACGTCTTTCACATTTCGTTTGTCAATCGATAAAAATAGCTACAATGCGCTATTGTTTCTCTATTGCTTTTATTTACTCGTTAAAAAGAAATTAGCTTATCTATTCTTTATTTAAATTTCACTGCGACACAATAAGCGGAGAAAGGTGATCTATCGATTTATTTGTTTACGCACGTATAGAAAACTTGTCAGCCGCGGGCGCAAATAAAGTAGAAACCTATCGATAATCGGCAGATCTGTTTGAGACACATCACTTAGGGATTTCACTTTCGATGTTGATAATGTTAATCAAAGGTCAGGACTAATGAGCCAAGAGCGACACGTCCGAATAGTTTCACTACCGCAGGCGGAGCTTTGTTTGGACTTTTGGAGTCATCGACACCGGTGGGAACTGCTGACGGCGATCGTTAACATGACGTTGTTGATCATGCTGTTGTTGATCAACACCTTTTTGTTAAATCGTAACTAATATTATAAATGCGAAAGTGAGTTTGTTTGTTACCTCTTCACGCTTTATCTACTGAACCAATCTTCCTGAATATTTGCACCTTTCATCCCGGGAAAAAGCACTGTTCTCGTGGGAAATTCACGCGAGCGAAGCCGCGGGCAAAAGCTAAAATATAGAGGAAAAGAACACGCAACTTGAACTGAAATGCTCGATCGATGATCTGTTTTTCGAAATTCATGTTAACATGGAACTGATCTGATAATGAATGTTCAAGGAAGGTGTGATCATTAAAACTCGTTAAAAATCCAGCAAAAATATCTTTTTTTACAAAAAAAAATTTAGGTAATGAAAAATTTACTACTTAACAACTTTATTATGCATGAAAGGAAATAATATTTAAAAACAAGTAAAAGAATATTTGAAAATTCGTACTCCAGAGAAACTCAGTCTAAGTTCTACGTTCTATTTTACAATAAGCATTAATTTATCAAAATCCGCTCTGACAACAAGTCGGTAATGACCTTGTGTCAATAAAATCATTTATAACCTGATAAAGGAAACCTATTTATAAGGTATCCGGTGGAAAGCAAATCAAGTACTCTTTGAACTAGACTTTCAAGTCTAGTCTAGACCTGAATCTTTTATTATTAAATAAAACAGGAATCCTAATGAGTGGGTATTAGTTTTATTTCATACTTAAAGCAAACTTAAGTCATTAAATTCAAAATAAGAAGTAAATCTAAATTACAGAGTTAAAGAGAGAGAAATGTTGCTTAGTAAAAGCTGAGCGGAATTAAAGAAACTTGCAATTATTATGTGAAACGTGTTATTTAATTTGATAAAAAGATACTATAAACTAATTTTTATCTGATTTTATAAGTAACTTGTAGAAATAAGGAATGAAGAAAGGTCAACTACGCCCTGTGACTACGCTGCTGTATGAATTCCGGGATTAAAATCGTCCGGTCTATTCCCTTTTCTCATACGATAAATTCCGTAGAAATCTGTTTAGCAGCAGTTTTGATCCACCTTCGATTTATCGATCAAAGCATATTTTTGTTTTGGAAGTTGCGCCTAGAATCAAGCATCATTATTGCGGTCGTTTAAATACATTTTATATATCTACATAATACTATACATACATATTCATACGAGGGAAGAGGAACATTTACTAAGAAGAGCTGTGTCAATGAAAGTAGAAAGGGGGAGAGGAAGGCCTTAAAGGAGATGATGGATTGTGTTGAGGAGGATATGAAGGTATTGGGAGTGTATATAACTATGGCTAAGGATAGAAAATTGTGGAGAGAAGGGACATTTTGCGCCGACCCCAGATGATGGGAGAAGCTAAGACAAATGATGATATACTATACCATATTTAACATTTTCTCCTTCCATGACTACTACTTTATTAACATTACAAATTGTACTGCTACTAATCACAATTACAAACAACCTTACTCATTATAGTCATGGCTTGACGTTGTCTAGTTCATACAAAATTACAGGATGAGGATGATCTTTGATGATTTTTTAATAAGAACTAGTCATTATAATTGCAATTCTAGTTACTTGGTATACAAAGGTAGTTAATGTCAAATTTACACATTGTTATTCAGCAGACACTGCAACATTGCAACGAATGCCCCTGGATGATTGATACTCCTGGATGATTGCCCCAAACTGCCCTTGGATTTTCAGAACTCCTCTAACTGAAACCTGATGCTTATATTGGCGCAGGTCTAATAGGCATAGATATTTGACTGGATCAAAGGCATGCCATACTATGTTTACGAAGCAATGAATGTTATTATATTAATATTCGGAAGAAAAAACAACCTAACAGTTTTTTTAAATAGGAAAACCCATGATTTCTCCAAACCCAGTAAATTGACGAGCGACGGCTGTGCTGATGCGATGGAAATATAAACGAAGAAAGCCTTCGTGACCGTGCATTTTCTAAAGGGCCTATTTATTTGGCCTGCTTACCTACGAACCGTATAGGTAGCACCATCTTGAACCTTATAGTGTACTGAATCCCGTTATGTACTTATTAAAAAAAAGCAATGGTATTCTCTGATAGCTCCGATTTTAATATTTCTACCAAAATTAAAAAAAAAAAATATATAGCAAGAAACTACTTTTTAAATCTATTTTTTTGTATCAGAATTTCAATAGTTAGGATATATGGGTGCTATTAAAAACGAAGCGATTAGAATAAGAAAAGAATTACTTTCTACAGAAAAATACAATATCTCTGTGGTCTACATAATAATTTTACGACAACATGATTGCACTTATTTTTGGAATTTATTTCGCAATATTTTGGCAAAGTGCACTTGATATTTTCGAAGTGGTTTAAGGTCTAAATTAATTCAGTTGCAAGTTTCATTGAAAATTTATGAGTTGTAAAATATCAAGTTACTGGTTTTATTACACGTTGTTTTTCACTCGGCATTTTAAATTTACAATTATGACATAAAAATAATTATAACATTTATTTATAAATACAAGTAATATAAGTGTAAAAACAAGAAAAGTTTAAATCTTTGAACCTTCATATATTCCCGGGTAAACTGACTGATTTATATATATTTATATATAAAATTGGATGCTGACTGAATAGGATATCAACGCAGAGATTAAAACGCTGAACGTTCTCTACGTTGAATTTTTTCAGAGAGGTTCTTTATATAGTAAGTGAGCATTACGATAAGAAATTTTGGAAATTCTATCCCTAGTGGATGACAAACTAATTAGGTATTAAACTTTAAAAATAAAAACACGACTGACAACTCACATATCCTTAAAGAAATGCAAGTAATTTCAAAATACCTCTCACATCGTTCAGGACTTATGGTGGAATATAGAAACTTACATACATACATGAACTTTGAAAACAATACACTCCTTTTTTGATCAGTCGTGTAAAAGCGATACTGATACGAAACGAAATGATAACAATACCGGAGCAAAAGCTAATAAATAAATATATCAACTTAATAAGACAAGAAATGTAAATATTTAAAACCTCATCAAACATATCAAGCATTTATAGAAACAGTTCCCACAACGGTACTGTTAAATTTTGATCGTCACTTTATCAGGATTGTAGACTTTTATCGCTGTCCTGACGTTAAATGCTAATGAATCTGTTACCAGACAAACTGCACTGTCTACGTAGACTATTAATAATGGACTAGTCAAGATTGGTAAAAATATAGTTGCCATTTCGACTCGACAAAAAGAAGAAGAAGTCAAGACTGGTGGTGCAGAACTATTTAAAAAATCGTAATAGTTACCAATTTTAAATAAATGTGAAAATTTTAAGGTTTATCCTGAAATGAGCGATAAATTGCACACACATTAGGTACAGTTACAGTTTTATATAAAGTAAGTTTAAAATTAAGTTAAGTAATAAATACCCAGGTTATTTAAATAAACAGACGTGAGAATCCCTAAGTATGATTATTTTTTTCATTTATATATCTAAAAAAAATCATTCCAAATTTTATGCGCCTAAAAAAAGAGTTACAACTTATTTTTGCGCTCGATGCAGTATGAATCTGTAGGAAAGTGTCTAGAGACCGAACTGCAAAGTTAAATTTCTTTTGAAACTATAGTGTATCTTTAAATTAGAGCAATAATTTGCGATGCTTTGCATGTACGGAACGCTCGATGCGCGACTTTGACTCCTACTTGCCGGTTTTTTGGAAAATCCAATTTGTAGTAATATTTGCATAACCCAGATCAGTGTTTATAATCGTTTGTATATACATAGCTCGTAGAACAGATAGCCGTTGGGGCAGAAAAGTTCTCGAGTGGCGACCACGAACCGGAAAACGTAGTGTTGGCGAGGCCTCCCACTCGGTGGACCGACGACCTGGTGAAGGTCGCGGGTTGCGCATGGATGCGGGCAGCGCAGGACCGGTCAACGTGGAAATCCTTGGGAGAGGCCTTTATCCAGCAGTGGACGTCTTTTGGCTGAGAGAGAGATATACATTATACTAGTTTTCTGTATTCATACTAATAGCGAAAATAATAATAGAAACAAAATGTTCCGACAACTCCGTATAATTAAATATAATACACAGAAACCTCTTGCACGCTACAGAGAACCAATGACGACTGAAGTCCATAGCTCATGGTATAGAGTCCCTTAAGTAATATGAGTCGCGCACACACACCAACTTCATGGCTAACAATACGTATTTCCATAACAAGTCCATCATTTTAAAGTCTACGCTAGAGAGCTAATCGCGTCAACTTGCAAGTTTATTAGTTTTGCGTATTCCTCGCCTACAAGTGAATATTACGATTAATTCCAGCCGCTGTAAAACTTTTAAAATGTAATTTACGTCATACTTGCACGTGGTTAGAAGTAATTTATAAGTCAGGAAATATCGTGGAAAATGACTTTTAGATTTAGAGACTTTAAAGTGAACATTAAATTTTCGCATACATAGTTCGTGTTAATTTTTTTTTTGGTGAAGGAAAACATCCAACCCATCTCTTCCCGTGGGTGTCGTAAGAGGCGACTAAGGGATTAAAAACACCGGAGGATGGGCAGCAGCATCTTTCCGCGTACTATGCCATCACACTGCGATCGCCAACCCGCCTGCCAAGCGTGGCGATTACGGCAAAACCCCCCACGGATAAAATCCTTGGGGGAGGCCTTTGTCCAGTAGTGGACGTCTTTAGGCTGAAAGAGAGAGAGAGAAGGAAAACTTATAGTTGAAGACTTTTCATTTTTAGTGTGTGAAACGGAGGGTAATGGCAAACCTAAATTAACATTGCCAAGAAAGACGTTGCGTGTTTCATTCCACATAATGATAGCGACAACATAGCTGTGAAATAGGAAATGCAAAAGGAGAAGACACTTATCAACCGACTTCCCAAAAAAGGAGGAGGTTATATGTTTCGATGTATGTATGTTTTTTTTTTATGTATGTTCGCCGATTTCTCCGCCAATTGTGGACTGATTTCCAAAATTATTTTTTTATTCTTAATGGTGTATTCCCAAGTTGGTCCCATTTTAACCACGTCAGAATCTGTTCGGTAATTTTAAAGATACCTAACAAAATATAAAAATACCAACATTGCATTATAGAGCAAAAGCCCGCGATAGCATGCCCTTCCTTATTTTGTTAAAACTCAAGATTTTCTGTGTATGTCCCCAACATAGAAATAGCGATTAGCGACTATAAAAGTTGGTGCATGATTACTTAGGCAGATTACTTGTAGCAATAACATTCAAAGTGGTAACTCAATTTCCTCAAAGTAATGTTTTTTAAAGATTTTATTTTCCTAATAATATTAGAAATCACGCCATCCATTACCAAGCAATTGGTGTAGATATAAACCCCTGCTAGATATTGTAACCTTACTAAATTATAGTTATATTTGTTTTATAAAAGCTTAATTTTATATTACTTTGGGAGGCCCCAAGGTTGCTTTTTTTACCTATAAAAATCATCCTTACTATCCATATAACCTGCATAAGCAACTAAGATCCAAACTTCATACCTAGTCGCTAATATTTTTTACCCGTATATACCACGCAGAGAAACATTCAGCATTTTTTAAATAAGGAAGGTTTGGTCGTCACGGGATCTCGGTCTATTTATGTGCCAAAATAATAGACAATTTGACATGTTCTGACATTTCAAATCAAACTGACATAAAAAGTTTCGAATTCTTAATTCTTTATTTTCGGCTAGTGAAAGAAAAGTTTTTATTAAACTAAAAATGATAAAATAAATCTTTTTTTCCAAAAAAAAATGAACCGACTTCCATCATAAAACTTAAAATCATGAAATAACAATAAAGAAAAATGTTTTAGCATTCTACCTACTGAATGAGGTGAAGTCGGTGCCAAATTGAATATTAAATAATCTAAGTTAATATTCGAATCATGTATATATATATATAAAATACCTAGCTAAACAATTACATTACACCCTTACTCCTGCACTTGGCACCGACTTCACCTCATTCAGTAGGTAGAATGCTAAAACATTTTTCTTTATTGTTATTTCATGATTTTAAGTTTTATGATGGAAGACGGTTCATTTTTTTTGGAAAAAAGATTTATTTATATTATGAGTTTCTTTTATTGACATTAAATTTTAAAATTTCAGTAAAACTAACGTAAGCTAAAGACATACTGAATATTTCAACGTGTCACTCACGTGTACTATGTCGGGAATTGCCGACCAGTTTCAGCGCCATCAGTAGACAATTTTCAAGGCAGCGTGAGTATCCCGTTGAAATCAAAACTGATCTGTGTCTATACATAGAAGTTATTTAAGAAGATAAACGTACATCTATCTTTATAGGTCTAAAAGAACCCAAACCCACTTTTTGTAGAATTTTTGTCTGTCTTTCAGTCTGTATGTTTGTACGCGCATCACGCAAAAACTACTGGACGAAATTAGATGCGGTTTTCACGGTTGTATTGTTGAAGGTCTAACTTAAGATCTGGCGTAGGTTTCATCTTGATACGCCGCTTAGATCCTGAGGTATTAGCTAAAGTCCATTTATTCATAATTGTCCTATTATGTAAACAATCTTACCATGTCTTTTTATGATTTTACAACAATATAAACTAAAATAGACATTTTGGGAAATTACTTTCGTAATTAATAAATGTTTTACTTAAGAATGTTTAGGTTTGAACTAATATTTGATTTATTTTCAACAAAATTCAACAAAAAGTATTATGAAGATTGTTTACCTAATAGGACTATCCATACTAATATTATAAATGCGAAAGTTTGGATGTGAGTTTGTGAGTTTGTGAATTTGTGAGTTTGTGAGTTTGTGAGTTTGTGAGTTTGTGAGGATGTTTGTTACTCAATCCCGCAAAATCTACTGGATGGATTTCGATGAAATTTGGTACAGAGGTAGATAATGACCTGGAATAGCACATAGGCTACTTTTTATCCCGGGAAAAAGCACTGTTCCCGTGGGAAATTCACGCGGGCGAAGCCGCGGGCAAAAGCTAGTTAAGAATAAATGGAGTTTATAGTAAATCACGCGCGGACGAAGTTCACGGGCACAATCTAGTATACCTAAATTAAATTTTAAAACACCTACTCTATAAAAGACATACGTTTGTGTAACTAGACATTTAGTTAGTTTAAATTCGATAACTACAAAAGATATAACAATTTACAATACAGTTTTCGCCAGTAGGTACATATTTGCAGTGAAAAGTTTCGGTTTTGTTCTCGTATTATTCGAAAAATGTACCAAACATAAATTGCCAGTGAACTTGGCGCACGGAATGTACGGTTCGCGCACTTTTTATAGTCCAACTGTGAGAGCCAGTTTTGTTTTTTATTTTGTTTTATTTTAGAGTAACTATAGTAGCCGTTTTCGATATTTTTTGCAACATGTCAGGAATTTGTAAATTTATTCAAAATGAGAAAGAATGTTACCAAAATGATAGGTCAATTATTAGAAACTCTTTTTCAAGAGCAGATAAACATGTAAGAACGTGTTTAATTTCATACATATATTAATTACTTATTCTTATTCAAATTCCTTATAAAACGAAATTTTAATATTGAACATTAAAAAAGTTAAAGTTAAAGCCCCTAAATAGTTGGTGCAACTGGTATGTATGGTCATTTTAAAATGATACAATCTGTCATTTGAATTTGACAATTGTTGTACTATCTGACAAATGTCCTTACCCGTAATAGATGCTGAAATCTGGTGAAATATTTGAAGGAGATAGCCTCTATTCGAAAATAAATATAAATCTTAGTCAGAATTGTGCATATTATCCAATTTATTTATTTACTAGCTGCGCCTCGGGGCTTCGCTCCCGTGGGAATTTCGGGTTGAAAAGTACCCATTGTTCTATTCCCGGTGTTTTTCTACCCGTGTACCAAATTTCATCGAAATCCGTCCAGTAGATTTTGCGTGATTAAGAACAAACATCCTCGCAAACTCACAGACTCACAAACTCACATCCAAACTTTTGCATTTATAATATTACTAGCTGTTGCCCGCGGCTTCGCCCGCGTGAGTTTCGCTTAGATGAAAAATCTTTTTGTGTTCCAAACTGTAGTAACCTAAACTCCAGTACTCAAAATTCAGCTATTTGGTTATCCCGTGTCTCGCGGGATTATATTAGGTACTCGTAGTAAAGTCGCGGTGTTAAAATGAATCAAAATTCAATAAACGATCTTCGTCTGCTCGTTATCTACAATTTCCCGTGACCACCATTCCCACCCCGAGTCTCTCTTTATCCTATCCTTATTATTGTGTCCTGTCTATTTATACGTCAGTAGAAAATGCTCATCAGGTTGAACGGCTTTTGCTAACGCCCCATTTCCATTTTTTATAGAGTAGCTGGTCTCTTGGAGTTCTTCATCAGATGTTCCATAAACTTAAATTTTTATACGTCAGCAGAAAATGCTCATCAGGTTAAACGACTTTTGCTAAGGCGCCATTTCCATATATGTAATACTCGTAGTGTAGCTGGTCCCTTCATCAGATGATCCTGATCTTCGATTTTTATACGTCAACAGAAAATGCTCATCAGATTGACAAACTTTTCCAAAGGTACCATTTCCATATTTCTTATAGTTTAGCTGTTCTGTTAAGGTTCTTCATCAGGTGTTCCAGTTTTCAAAATCAATTATAGCCATACTAGCTGTTGCCCGCGGCTTCGCCCGCGTGAGTTTCGCTTAGATGAAAAATCTTTTTGTGTTCCAAACTGTAGTAACCTAAACTCCAGTACTCAAAATTCAGCTATTTGGTTATCCCGTGTCTCGCGGGATTATATTAGGTACTCGTAGTAAAGTCGCGGTGTTAAAATGAATCAAAATTCAATAAACGATCTTCGTCTGCTCGTTATCTACAATTTCCCGTGACCACCATTCCCACCCCGAGTCTCTCTTTATCCTATCCTTATTATTGTGTCCTGTCTATTTATACGTCAGTAGAAAATGCTCATCAGGTTGAACGGCTTTTGCTAACGCCCCATTTCCATTTTTTATAGAGTAGCTGGTCTCTTGGAGTTCTTCATCAGATGTTCCATAAACTTAAATTTTTATACGTCAGCAGAAAATGCTCATCAGGTTAAACGACTTTTGCTAAGGCGCCATTTCCATATATGTAATACTCGTAGTGTAGCTGGTCCCTTCATCAGATGATCCTGATCTTCGATTTTTATACGTCAACAGAAAATGCTCATCAGATTGACAAACTTTTCCAAAGGTACCATTTCCATATTTCTTATAGTTTAGCTGTTCTGTTAAGGTTCTTCATCAGGTGTTCCAGTTTTCAAAATCAATTATAGCCATATATACAACAAAAAAGTTTAATTCAAATCCGTCCCAGTAGTTATTGCGTGAAAAGCGTACATACATACAGACAGACAGACGGACAGACAGATATAGACAAAAAAATCCAAAAAAATGTTTTTGCATTATTCTTTTTAATTTTAAGTGTCCCTCTATCCATTTCAGTCAAAAATACTAAATGTACAGACAAAATATTTTTACTGTTTTATTATATACCCACGACCCCTTTATGCTGTCAGCAGAAATCACTAAAATGGCGCAGCGCTATCTATTGGAAACATGAAAAATAATTTAGCTTACATTGTACGGATGGCTATCGAATACGTAATACATACATCTCTTTTTCGTGCAGACTCAGTGGATTACGATTTATGATTATATGCAAAAATTTACATAGGAACTACGTTTAAATTAGGATAGTATTATACAGGGTGATTTTTTATCCGAAGGACATATTTAATCCTACGGTAGGTCATGCTAGCATATAACTAAAAAAATATGAAATAATAAAAACACTTGTAAATAACTGAGAAAAAGTTTCATGAAAATTCTCCGAACGTATGTACAACCTCGAGTGCGGTTTCGACTTATTTTGGGTAGGTAGGTACGATCCGTTTTCCTTCATACATTAGCCTGGCTAAGGACAGGCAAAAATACCTAGGTATGAGTAATAGTTAGGTATTTGTTATTTTTTAGTCTAATAAGGACAAACGGATCACTTGTCACGTGTCGCGGTCGCGTGTGATCTTTTCGCGCGCGCTCGGTGTCCATGTAAGCGTTATGTAATTGGATAAATATGCAAAAAATAAAGATTTTTTTTTTCGTTAGTTGGGTCGGGAATCGAGTACCAAATACCCTCCTTGAATATGTCCTTCGGATAAAAAATCACCCTGTATAATCTGTGGTTTAAATTCAATCACTTTAAAGATTCTCATTTTATCAACGCCATCTATTTGATATTTTTCTTGGCACAATTTGCAAATGAATTTATTCGTTTCTTTTCAAAATTAAAAAAATAAGTAAGAAAATAATTCTAGTAAACAAATAAAAACGAAAACAGAAAATTATTGTTTGTGCTAGCTACTTTCAGCTACTTTTTTGAAACATTTCTTTACTAAAATATTTTAAAAAATATAGAATTCTAAAAAAAAAATTATACAAAACGAAAAAAAAGTAAGTAAAAAGAAGTCATGTCTACCAGGATTCGAACCCTTTACTTAAAAAAATGATCTGCGACCTCTACTGACAGAGCCAACATGCGTTGTTTGTAGCTGGCGAAATTTCAAATGGGATTTGTCTATAGGTACGCAAATTCACCCCTTTTTTTGGACTGTAAGGGTTGAAATTGTGAACAACACTTTCTTATGTGGGCAGTATAGTATAATGAAGACACTAACCAAATTTCACGTTTATAGCTTTTATAGTTTCTGTTTTGTGATGATAAATTAGTTTACCTCCCCCTTTTTACCCCTTTAGAGGTTGAATTTCAAAAAACGCTGAAACACGTCATTGGTTATTTTTGTTGAGAAGTATTCTTGCCAAGTTTCAAGTAAATCGATGAAGATTTTATTTTTTTTTCATACAAACTTTGCCCTCAATTTTAACCCCCTTAGGGGTCTAATTTTGAAAAATCCTTTCTTATCTGAGCACTACATATTAACATAAAACTTCGGTCCAAATTTCAAGTTTATAGCTTTTATGGTTTAGGCTGGGCGTTGATTTATCAGTTACCCTTGTTCTTTTATATATATAGAAGATATACAACAAAAAAGTTTAATTCAAATCCGTCCCAGTAGTTATTGCGTGAAAAGCGTACATACATACAGACAGACAGACGGACAGACAGATATAGACAAAAAAATCCAAAAAAATGTTTTTGCATTATTCTTTTTAATTTTAAGTGTCCCTCTATCCATTTCAGTCAAAAATACTAAATGTACAGACAAAATATTTTTACTGTTTTATTATATACCCACGACCCCTTTATGCTGTCAGCAGAAATCACTAAAATGGCGCAGCGCTATCTATTGGAAACATGAAAAATAATTTAGCTTACATTGTACGGATGGCTATCGAATACGTAATACATACATCTCTTTTTCGTGCAGACTCAGTGGATTACGATTTATGATTATATGCAAAAATTTACATAGGAACTACGTTTAAATTAGGATAGTATTATACAGGGTGATTTTTTATCCGAAGGACATATTTAATCCTACGGTAGGTCATGCTAGCATATAACTAAAAAAATATGAAATAATAAAAACACTTGTAAATAACTGAGAAAAAGTTTCATGAAAATTCTCCGAACGTATGTACAACCTCGAGTGCGGTTTCGACTTATTTTGGGTAGGTAGGTACGATCCGTTTTCCCTTCATACATTAGCCTGGCTAAGGACAGGCAAAAATACCTAGGTATGAGTAATAGTTAGGTATTTGTTATTTTTTAGTCTAATAAGGACAAACGGATCACTTGTCACGTGTCGCGGTCGCGTGTGATCTTTTCGCGCGCGCTCGGTGTCCATGTAAGCGTTATGTAATTGGATAAATATGCAAAAAATAAAGATTTTTTTTTTCGTTAGTTGGGTCGGGAATCGAGTACCAAATACCCTCCTTGAATATGTCCTTCGGATAAAAAATCACCCTGTATAATCTGTGGTTTAAATTCAATCACTTTAAAGATTCTCATTTTATCAACGCCATCTATTTGATATTTTTCTTGGCACAATTTGCAAATGAATTTATTCGTTTCTTTTCAAAATTAAAAAAATAAGTAAGAAAATAATTCTAGTAAACAAATAAAAACGAAAACAGAAAATTATTGTTTGTGCTAGCTACTTTCAGCTACTTTTTTGAAACATTTCTTTACTAAAATATTTTAAAAAATATAGAATTCTAAAAAAAAAATTATACAAAACGAAAAAAAAAAGTAAGTAAAAAGAAGTCATGTCTACCAGGATTCGAACCCTTTACTTAAAAAAATGATCTGCGACCTCTACTGACAGAGCCAACATGCGTTGTTTGTAGCTGGCGAAATTTCAAATGGGATTTGTCTATAGGTACGCAAATTCACCCCTTTTTTTGGACTGTAAGGGTTGAAATTGTGAACAACACTTTCTTATGTGGGCAGTATAGTATAATGAAGACACTAACCAAATTTCACGTTTATAGCTTTTATAGTTTCAGTTTTGTGATGATAAATTAGTTTACCTCCCCCTTTTTACCCCTTTAGAGGTTGAATTTCAAAAAACGCTGAAACACGTCATTGGTTATTTTTGTTGAGAAGTATTCTTGCCAAGTTTCAAGTAAATCGATGAAGATTTTATTTTTTTTTCATACAAACTTTGCCCTCAATTTTAACCCCCTTAGGGGTCTAATTTTGAAAAATCCTTTCTTATCTGAGCACTACATATTAACATAAAACTTCGGTCCAAATTTCAAGTTTATAGCTTTTATGGTTTAGGCTGGGCGTTGATTTATCAGTTACCCTTGTTCTTTTATATATATAGAAGATTAGTAGGATTATTAGGATTCGTATGGCGTTTAATTGTAGTCGTTCTTATTTTTGTATTATGTAAACTATAATGAAATAAAAATAAAGTGCCTAAAAGCCTGTGAAATAAAGAAGTAATATTGTATCTGTATCCAATAAATATAAATAGAATAGCATTGTATGTGCTATTCCCACATAAATCTGCACCTGTGGGCGCCCACGAAGCCATAATGATATGGTGATTATGCCCTATTGTCGGCAAATTATCGCCCTTGCTGTTTACATAAATATTGTTGGCTAAAACAAAGACACTAATTGGATTGAAGTACAACAATTGCAATTTATTTATCACCAGCATGGGCCGGAGTTTGTTCCCTCGGGAATTTCGGGAAATCCTCTCTTAGTGCTTCCCTACACTCCCTCAGGAACCTACATGACAAATTTCAGCTTCCTACGCCCAGTATTTTTGTCTGTGCGTTGTTGGTCAGTCCGTCAGTCAGTAATGGAAGAATTGATTTCTGAGATCGGGTAGGAAATGGTTCTTTTTTTTATTATTTAATATGGGTTTGCTCTTGACCACAATCTTGCCCGAGGACAGAGATGAGGTCTATGATGTAGCGAGCTTACCCAGAAGCAGCCTATTCACTCTGGTTTTGAAGAGAGTCAGGTTGTACGTGCTCGGGAACACAGACGCAGGCAGGGAGTTCCAATGCTTCGCTGTGCGCATTAGGAATGATGATGAAAAGCGCTTGGTGCGTGCGGGCGCACTTGGTTCTTAAAGAAATTCCACCACTGTTAAATTGATGAAACGAAATTCAAGCAAAAGATAGATAGATAGATAGATCAACACTTTATTGCACCATTTACAGAAAGAACATACAAAGTAGAGACAAAAGTAAATACAAAAATGAGCGCAAAGGCGGGCTTATCGCAAATGCAATTTCTTCCAGCCAACCTTTGGGTGGAAGGAAATATACATGAAAATAATGTAGGGTGTAGTAAACACTATTAAAGATAAAAGAAAAAATAAATTAAAAATATAATTTCATAACAAAATCAACAACCAAAATATACCTAATGAGTTGTGCATTCGTCAATATTAGTTCTGTAACAACAAATAATAATAGATTTTTTAATTAGGTAGGTACCGTTTTAAAACAATTCATGAAATTACTTTTTCAATTACTTCCAAGACAGATAGACACATTTGGCATAAAATTAATGATTACAATAAACAATCATGTATCAGGTTTAATTCATATTGTCGTCATTACGAGGGACCATGAGAATTGATAGATGGACTTGCTAAGCTTGTCCCAAGGTCCTAGGTCATATTAATGATACACCGACGTAATGTCATTAAATTAATGCGCAAAATTGTTAATTTGATTAAGACAAAATGATTGATTTCTTAATAAATCATGTCGGAATGAGGTAATTTATTTTTGACAGTATTTTTTATTTACCCAATTTAATATACTTCCTCGATCCTAAGATTCACATTTGAGGTTACATAATCCGTAGAACCGGATTTAGGATTATTTGTCTCTCATGAGGAATACGACTAAAGGAGGGAAGAAGGAAGTAGTAACCGTACCTACTATTATGTATTTTGTAATAAAAGTGTTAACAACGCAAACAAAACACAAATCCAATTTCCCTACATTCTCTTATATAAACCAGGCTGAAATAAAATTGTTTTTATGTGTGAGGTCCTAATTGTAATTAACTTAAGCTCAATTTGCAATGATTGAGTAGACTGACGTGAAGTTGACTGTACAATGAAGATTTCAAGAACTATTAAGTAATCTCACTTAGAGTTACCATTGCATAATAAAGTCTGAATTTAATGTGATTGCATTCAGCTCTAGCAAATGGTAATTATCGTAAAAACATAACGGCTTGCTTCAAAACTGCGCAAACGCAGCCTTGCGAGCCCACACGCAGTCACGGTGCTTAGAAATTCCACCTACCCGCATTCTTGCGGCATCTTTATTATATGCAGCGATTTGGAATTTCTCAGTATATCTTTATGATATTGTCGGCTTGATGACAGATCAATTGATTCTCAATGACCTTTATGTCGTGGTAATAATGATGAATTAGCAATTTTGGGTAGGTTTATGTGTTCTTGACCGTACACAATGTCTTTCATATGCCGCGTCGAAATCGACAAGTGTAATAAAATATAATGTAGTGTAATTGTGATTAAAGAATTTTATTTCTTAAAGAAATTTACATTTTCCTTAGAGAGGAACTTAAAAGCTAATGTAAAACATTTTGAAGTTTTAATCATTGGATTAAAACTTAAAACTAAGTATCAATTCGTTTCCACTAGAATATAAAAATGCAATATAAAATAGTCCATTGAAAGTGAAATTTTATTAGATAAAGGTGACATTTAATATTTTTTTAAAATAAAATATTAAAAATTACATTGATTTTGCCAAAATAAAAAAAAGCTATAGAATTATTTCATGCTTTCTCTGTTGTGTTTTTACCGATTGCAACCAATAAACTTTATTTTCCGCCTTTCTTTAAAAAATACTTACACATTTTATGAGTTTCGCTGTAATAACGCCAAGTTGTTTCTCCTCTATGTAGTAATAATAATAAAATCTTTCATAGTAATCACAAAAACTGTAGTTTTTTAGATCTCACAAGTTACAAACCGGTTGAACAACTGGTTTCGCACATTGAGAGTTTAATGAACTCAAAACTTTGTGTTTTGCCTAATGCATGTTACGCAAAATATTTAATTTTCATAACAATGATCCCACGTTCATATGTGAACGAACTTGGTTTAGAACAAGTATTTTTAACATTGAACTTTTGACTTTAGACTTAGAGCAAGTATAGTATTGGCTAGAATGTGCGCTGACAAATGACATACATACATACATAGAATCACGTCTTTATCCCTTACGGGGTAGACAGAGCCAAGAGTCGTGAGACTCGAAGGCCACGCTTAGCTCAATAGTGGGCTCTCTGATGAAATGGAGATTCAGGTATAGTGACAGGTTGCTAGCCCATCGCCTATGACAAAATGAAGAAAAACAAAAATTAAAAATTAAAAACAGTTTGCAAACAAAAAATATAGGTTATGTCAGCGTAAACTGATCTTCGTTTGCTGGGTTCTGTGTGTGTAGTACTATTAGACAGTTTCTATCGCGGTAACGATTTTTAATTACACTGCCATACCTAACCTAAAAATTGCTAAAAAAAAGGAACACAAAGATACATTAATATGGCAAAAGTTAATAAAAAGTAGAGATCAGAAACGTTTGGAGAAAAGGACTCTATCTACTTGTGCTTTGGTGGTAAACAATCTACTTATAAGAAAAAATATTGTTAGACGTCAATTATTTTCAGACTCTTAATAAGTAAATGTATTTTGTACTTAGTACAATAGAACTTGGATTTAAACACTTCTTTTTCACACTTCTTCACAAGTATCTTTTTATCCAGTTATTCCCTTGGAATTTGACGCTTGAATGACAACTTGAATTTACGCTAATGCCACTGCAGTACAAAAAGGTAAAAATTAGCAAAGTGCATCCTTCGAGAAGCAGTGAAAGGCATGCAAGCGATGTGGGGCGCTCTTACCTAAATAGAACGCGGGAAGTATGGTACGGGAGCGTGTCAAGTGACCGCTCGGTCACTTTGTTTTATTTTGTTCGGGACACTTCAGCTGACAAACAATGAAGAAGCTTGGACAGCTTGGTAGCTACTTTGATTTATTTGATAGAATCAATATGTAGGTAACGAATCGTTTTAGAGTCATATGTATTGTGAAAATAGAAAAAAAATCATAAGTATATGTTTATGAATAAAACGCGGGAAATGTGGTAAAGGAGTGTGTCAAGTGACCGCTCGGTCACTTTGTTTTGTTTTATTTTCTTCGGGACACTTCAGCTGATAAACAATGAAGAAGAAGCTTAGACAGCTTGGTAGCTACTTTGATTTCTTTGATAGAATCAATATGTAGGTAACGAAATATTTCAGAGTCATATGTATTGTACAAATAGAAAAAAAACCATATAAGTATGTTTATCAATAGAACGCGGGAAATGTGGTAAAAGAGTGTGTCAAGTGACCGCTCGGTCACTTTGTTTTGTTTTATTTTCTTCGGGACACTTCAGCTGACAGTGAAGTACTTGCTAGAACACATTGGTAGAGGGTTCGGAAAGAATTGAAGAGAGGGAATTTAGTATATGTAGATCACGGCGTTGGCGAATCGGCAACCAGTTAAGCTGGGAACGATAGGGAGATACATGGTCGTACTTGCGGAGGCCAAAGATGAAGCGCAGACAGTTGTTCAAAAGGCGGTCCAATTATCTTATAAAAATATTTACACGATAAGTAAGACATTGCACCCTTTCTAGAGCATTAAATAAGCGGTGGAGTGTAAGATGCAATCTTCGATTGAAAAATAAGGCCAGAGTGGAAAAATGACCACTATTTTAAGTAAACAAATGGATGATAAATAGAATTAGAAATCAGGAAATTTAATAGAGATCTCACAATCAATATCGCATAAATAAATCCTTGATAGCATAAACGTAAAAGGCATTATTTGTTATTAATAGAATATGGCCACCTTATTTGGTATGTTGCACCAGCTAGGCAGGCTTTAATTGATTCTTGTCACCGTTCTCTCAATTAACACGATAAACATACAGACAACAGCGCAACAAGGTCCACATTCATTGCAAAATCACTCGTATTACCGACGCTTAGAGATCCCCGCATAACTTGCAGTTCACTGTTCATACTACCTTTTAGGGTACTTCGTAATTTAAGAGTGCCTTTATAAATAAAGCAGAAATAATCTGACTCTTTCTTTAGATGTGGAAAATGATCCACGTGACTTTTTTTCCTTTTTGTTTTATTGGAAAATTCGCATCACAAAAAAAAAATTCTTGTGAAACTTATGAATGTGTCGCTCAAACCTGTAAAAACTTGCGTGCTCGGAAAAAAATATGTCAAAGATTTTTCTTACTTTATAAGCATCAATTTCTAAAGGAAAGCAGACAAAACTTTCAGTGTAAGCAAAAGGTAATTATTACTTTGTAACGAGGGAAATCTTAATAACAGCTTACTTGAAAATTAATACGTCGAAGAAATTCATTGAATGAATCAATACTAAACAAAGCTGAGAGTTTTTGCAAGCTTTTATTTAAGTTGCAGTTGGTTAAAAAAATTCAAGCTACTTCCGCTTATCCAACAATTGTTTTTGCATTGAAATTTAACACGCGCCTTTATTAATTTAGATTTTCCAAAAATAACTTACCTAATCTATAACCAGATAAGTAAATATTTTTCTAAATTTATGGCAGTAGCCGATTCCTAAAGGAATTTATTGTGTTAAATTTTTAAAAATTCATTACCTCCCTAGGGTACAAATTAATTTGTATGAAACATTCTCTCCCGCGTGAGGGAAGAAGCATGTTCAACCCGATACTTGGACATACTTATATTAATTCTGTGACTTGGATCAAATATACACTTCTTTCCGAGTATGAGGAATGAAAAATAAATATCTATTAAATTAATTATTTTTTTCAAGTCAATGGCTAAGTTCTAGGTTTTACACAGAAGAAATACCGAGTTTGAAAAAACTCAAAAGAACGATGCAAAACATTTCTTTTTTTTCTGTCTTTGGATACTACATGTATTAGCCAATGGTAGCATTGAAAAATAATCATTCTTTATAAAAGAAAAATGTTGCTGTATTTAGACTTACCGCTGTATTTTCTTCATTTTTATCCATATTTTTCTTAAATATGTGAATTAAAAATACTACGAGTGAATGACATCAATTCATACTTGGATTATAGCCGCCCTCGCTGCGCTCGGGCGCGTCTAAACACCTCGTATGATATAGATGTCATCCGACCCTAGTAAAGCAATCTAAATTTGTAATTAATAGGAAGATTTACGAGAAGTAATATAGAAATTCTTAGATTTTCCAAAAATACCAAGCGAGGAAAGTCCCTGTTATCTAGTTTAAAATCATTCCGGGGCAGTGGTGCAACTGCTCTGTCCAACTAGTTGGACCATAACAAAAATAGAAAAGTTTCTGTGGAAACAGGATATCTTACTTTGATTTAGTATATAATTTTAAGAAATCATGCAATATAATTAATTTTATTATCATTTAAAAGTGTCTACATGTCGGAAATGTCGAACATCAAAGCGTTTTGAAGCCAGGAAGACTGTCAGAATCATGGTCAGACACATTAATGGGTTATTGTAAACTTGTCATCAAATTAACTCGTCACCTTTTTACACGACGACTGACCAAAAAAGGAGTGTTATGTTTTTAGTGTTCATGTATATAAGTATGTATGTAAGTTTCTTTATTCCACCGTAAGTCCTGAACGGCTTAACAGATTTCGATGCGAGAGGTATTGTTAGATTCCTTGCATTTTTCGAGTGACATAGGCTATGTAAGTTGTCAGTCGTGATTTTTATTTTTAAATAATTAGCTTGTTGCTTTGTCACTTATGTATTCCTCCTATTTATATTAATTATTAAATTTTGTAAATTACGACGCTGGATACATTCTCTCTAAAGGTTCTAAAGTTAATTTCAACTCGTATATATAAAGAAACTTAAGAAATGGTAGCGCCACTTCTTCGATTGCGATGATTTTATATAAATATACCTAAATAAAAAAACATATATGATGATGATTTTATCAACCGACTTCCCAAAAAAGGAGGAGGTTATATGTTTCGATGTATGTATGTTTTTTTTTTATGTATGTTCGCCGATTTCTCCGCCTATAGTGGGCTGATTTCCGAAATTGTTTTTTTATTCGTAATGGTAAATTCCCAAGTTGGTCCCATTTTAACCACGTCAGAATCTGTTCGGTAATTTTAAAGATACCTAACAAAATATAAAAAAAACAACATTGCATTATAGAGCGAAAGCCCGAGACAGCTTGTCCTTCCTTATTTTATTAAAACTCAAGATTTTCTGTGTATGTTCCCAACATAGAAATAGCGATTAGCAACTATAAAAAATGGATCATGATTACTTAGGCAGATTATTTGTAGCAATAACATTTAAAGTGGTAACAAAATTATCTCAAAGTAAAGTTTTTTAAAGATTTTATTTTTATATGAAATCACGCCATGCATTACTTACCAGGCAATTGGTGCAGATATAAACCCCTGCTAGACATTATAACTTTACTAAATTATAGTTATATTTGTTTTATTATAAAAGCTGAATTTAATATTACTTTGGGAGGCCCCAAGGTTGCTTTTTATACCTTTAAAAATCATCCTAGCTATCCATATTACCTGCATAAGCAATAAGCAACTAAGATCCAAACTCGAAAGGTGAAGTCGGTGCCAAATTGAATATTAAGTAATCTAAATTAACATTAGAATCATGTATATATTAAACAAAATGCCTAGCTAAACAATTACATAACACCCATACTCCTGCACTTGGCTGGCACCGACTTCACCTCATTCAGTAGGTAGCATGCTAATACATTTTTCTTTATTGTTAATTCATGATTTTAAGTTTTATGATGGAAGTCGGTTCATTTTTTTTGGAAAAAAAGTTTTATATAAATAAAAGTTATGAATAATATAGATTCAATAAAAAAAAAATATGAGAGAAAACTATTGACATAAGCAGTATTTTTATATAATTTGTATTGTAATTACAAATTGGGTAATAAACAAACTATTAATATTCCATTTTCACTAAGGTCAAAGAAAAAATACCTTAGGTGGGATTGCACCGGCTTATTTTGACAGAAACAGACAATTGACAGAAACTTTAACCGAACCGAAAATCTAGTTAAATTATCGGTTACGCAAAATGTGAGTTGCACAAGTTGTCAAAGATTATATTAAAAGTCAGCGTTACTGTAATAACCTCTGGTAATAACTTTAATACTACTTTAATCCTAACCTTTACAATAACTTCAATTTTGTTGCAACTAAGCCTTAGTATACTGTCCTTCATTGTATGCGAGTTACAACTGCAGTGGACTGCAGTAGACAGATAAGGCGCTATGCAAATTTAATATTGTCTCTGCAGCTTGGACTGACCTGTATTCATCAGAAGAGAACTGTGGCAGCTATAAATCTCGTAGTTTTAATTAATGATTGCAACAATATGCCTACAGAATGCATCCTAATCCAAACTTCCTACCTAATCCTAACTAATATTGTAATTGTGAAAGTGAGTTTGTTTGTTACCTCTTCATTCTTAATCTACTGAATCTACTGAACTATCTCCTATTTGAATGCAGTTAAAAATAAGGAGATGTTTTTCGGATAAAAAAAAAAAAAAAAAAAAAAAAAAAAAAAAAAAAAAGAAAAAATCTCCACGCGGCACCACGTTTGCCCGACTAAAACCTAACTAACTTAACGCAGTCTGCTACCACCGTAGCTTATGAAGGGAGCTACAGGGCCCTATATGATAACCTAACCTATAAATTAACTACAATTGAACACTTACCAAATTAAATCTTCTTTCTCTTCGGATCCAAACTTGAGTGTCTTCGGGAAGGGGAATTCCTAATCACCCTACCTAACCCTTGAGATCTCAATTCCCCAGGACAAATAAATAGATTTCTTCCCGTAGTTTCACTCGGGAACAGCCAGATGTGAACAGCCAGCCACGTTTCACCTCTCACAAGAAAAAGTCACAATAACAGAGTTTTTCACAAACACAAATTCAATAGTTATTTAACAAACAGGAAATTCACAATTATCACTCAAACTAAACAACAAGCAAAAGACGCGAGACCGCTCCGCGTATTAAAATCAAACCGATATCGCCCTGGACAATGCAATGGCGGACCACACGCGACGCCATCCACGCTAGCAATGTGAGAACCCCGAAACGCCTGGCGGCGATAACAGGAAACGCCTGCGTTTAGTTTTACCCAATATATTACAAACATCCCCCCGTCCCGGTCTGAGAAGCAGACCGCTAGCTTACTCTACGGGAAGGCGGGCGAGAGAGGTCACACCTCTCCTTAAAATCGAACCGTCGACCAACACCTCAGCCACACGCGGAGTGCCATCTCCGCCAAGAATCAAACGTAATATGCGAGCTCGTCGCCAAAGCAATGAGGGCAAATTTGCCTCTTTTAACAATACTAAATCACCCTCCCTGGGAGGCTCAGTCCTGTCTGTCCACTTCACTCTTTGCTGCAGCAAATGCAAATATTCAAGCGACCAGCGACGCCAAAAGTCCTGGCTCATTTGCTGCAACATTTGAAAACGCGACAACCGATATACGAGTTCATCCTTCCACGGGTATTCGGGCAGGGCATTCAACGGCCCTCCCACCAAAAAATGACCAGGGGTGAGAGCTTCCAAGTCATTTGGATCTGGAGATAGCGGACAGAGAGGACGAGAGTTGAGGACCGCCTCAACTTTACAAAACACTGTGGCCAACTCTTCAAAAGTTAGAGCCGTTTCTCCGATAATGCGGCGGAGGTGGGTCTTTGCGGATTTCACAGCCGCTTCAAAAATCCCTCCCCAATGGGGGCAACTTGGGGGACTAAACTTCCAGGTTATTCCCCTTTGGGCAGCAATTTGACTTAAACTAGTACAATTTTTATCAATAAACACAGAAACATCCTTAAGATAATTTACAGTTCCTTTACAGTTTGTGCCATTGTCAGACCTAATAAGGGAAGGTAGACCTCGACGCGAAACAAAGCGATCCAACGCGGCGACGAAGGCCTCCGTAGTCAGAGCCGATACCACCTCCAAATGGACAGCCTTGGTGGCCAAACAAACAAATACACACAAATAGCCCTTCACAATACGGGCATTACGAAAGGGAGAAGCCTTGATCGAAAAGGGACCGGCAAAATCGGTTCCAACGCCGTCAAACGGTCTCGAAGGTCGGATTCGATCAGCGGGCAAATCACCCATCTGTGGTTGCATCGTGGATGCCTTCAACCTATAACATGCAATACATCGAAACAGGACACTACGGATTGCTCTTCGGGCAGACAAAATCCAAAACTCGCGTTGCAAAATAGCCAACAAAGCATTGCACCCAGCATGGGCGTTACGAATGTGTCGATCAGACACCAAAAGCTGCACCAAGGGTCCGCCCTTGGGCAACAACAGAGGATGGCGAGTCTCATATGGAAGATCCGCCTTCCGGAGCCTGCCTCCAACCCGAAGAAGCCCATCCGAGTCGATGTACGGGTTCAAACGAGCGACCGCGCCCTTCAACTTAGCGCGTCCGTCGCGCAAAATACGAAGCTCTGACTCAAACCGTCCGGTCTGCACGACACGGACCCAATGCAACAATGCGCTCCGGCGCTCTTCTGCACCTGCAATCGGCTCCAACCGCTTTGCCTGTGGGTTTCTACAATTATGTATGAAACGCTTAATCCAACTGGTAACACCCAGAAGCTTATCCAAGCTGCTATACCGAGCAAGTAGCCAATCCGGCTCCGACGTCGTCTCAGCGACTACAGCATGTACACGGAGCCCGGTCAAACTCAAAGAAGTAACATCTGTCTGACAGACAGGCCAAGATGTTTCTGATCCCATCAGCCACTCTGGACCCCACCAGAGCGGGTGTGACACCAATTCTGGTGCCGTACAACCTCGGGAAGCACAGTCCGCTGGGTTAAGCTCTCCCGGCACATGTCTCCATGTTATATCAATTCCGATATTCTGGATTTGGGAAACCCGATTTCCCACAAAAACCTCCAAGGTATGTGGGGCCGCGCGCAACCATGCAAGCGCGACCTGGCTATCCGACCAGGCGAAGATGTCTCGTATCTCGACCGTGGCCGCCAGCTCACTGGCAACGTGATGCAACAATTTAGAGAGAAGGTGAGCTCCACTCAACTCAAGCTTGGGGATAGTCAGCCTAGTCCTGATGGGGGCGACCTTGCTCTTCCCTAACAAAAGCGAGACATTGACCCGGCCATCGGCGTCAACTGTCCGCATATAGACTGACGCGGCATAGCCTCGCTCCGACGCGTCACAAAAGCCATGCAGGCTGGCTCGATATTTCCCGGGGGCAATATTCGACGAGGCAAGGCAATCCGATTGACTTCCTTAATCGATGAAAACAACTCGAGCCAATCATCCAATGGAGAGCCAAACAGCGGCTCGTCCCACGAGACGCCCAAAGTCCAAAGTCTCTGAAGAAGACACTTTGCAGAGAATATCACTGGACTGATCCAACCGCTTGGATCAAACATACGGGCTATTACGGACAACACCGTTCTCTTAGTCCAGACCTTTGGTATTTCCAAGTCCACTTGGAATGTGAAAATATCGGTTAGCGGCTGGTACTGCATGCCCAGCACCGCTATCCTGTTGGGATCATCCACATCCTCAAACAGGTGAGGGTTCTGTTGGTGATCCTCCGGGATCCCTTCTAGAACTTTAGGCTCATTAGACAACCACTTACGTAGCTCGTAGCCACCTGTCTTCAATATTTCAATCAATTCATCCCGCAGTAGGAGGGCCTCCTCAATACTTTGGGCTCCGGTGCACACGTCATCAACATACAAGTCACGTGACAGCACGGAAGCCCCACGGGGAAAGCGGATCCGTTCCCGCTCTGCCAATTCAAGCAATGATCTGATGGCGATATAGGGACTAGATTTCAAACCATACGTGTTTGTGTTGAGTTCATACACCGTCACAGGATCCTCAGGGCGCTCACGCCAGAGTATCAACTGGAATCGCCTGTCCTCAGGATGTATGACTGTCTGGCGGAACATCATCCGGATGTCCGCACCAAAAACCACTTGATGTCTTCTAAAGTTCAAGATGATGTCAATTATGTCCCTATGCAATTTGGGACCCGAATGCAAACACAGATTCAACGAAACCCCGTTCGAAGTGGGTGCGGACCCATCGAAGACGGTCCTCAATTTGCCTGTTGAGGCCTTCACCACCGCGTGGTGGGGCAAAAAATAATGCTCAGTTGAGCTCCAATCAACTCGAGCCGGAGACATGTGACCCAAATCCTCGTACTCGCGCATAAATTCAATATATTTATCGCGAAGTACGTGGTCACGCTGCATACGTCGCTCCATGGACAGCAGTCGTTTCTCCGCAAGCGCCCTACTTTGCCCTAGGCTAGGACGAGAGGCAACAAAGGGTAACCTAGTTACAAACCGACCGGAGGGCAACCTCTCCGTGGTCGATCGAAAAAGGGCTTCGCACTCAGCGTGTTCCGGATCCATCCTGGAACTCATAGGTGGCTCCTCCACCTCCCAAAACCTTTGCATGGTCTTGGCCAAGGACGCAGATGCGACAACCGGTGGCTCCTCCGCGGTGCCATTATCAAACACAGGGCCCATCAGGGCAAAACCAAAAATCGTAGACACTGCCATCAGTGAAGACGAACCCAGAGCCTTCTGTGTACCCAACAAAATCCAACCCAATACGTCCGAGCCCAGGAGCAAGTCCACTGGGCCGGGATGAAAGACAAAGGGGTCGGCCAAATCCAGACCCGAAACCAAAGACAACACACCCGGCGGTATGTCTGTCGAGGGGTGCCAACCCGCAATGGTATCCATTACCATAGCCGAAGTCGTGATCCTCATTGTGGAGGACTTCAGCGAAGAAAAGGTGACAAGTGTCTGGCCCGTCAGACACTTCACTTGTATGCCACCAACTCCAAGAAGTGGCACAGGCGAGTCTTCCACGACTAAACCTAACTGGCGTGCCACTCGAGTGGTAACCAAACTGCTTTGAGCCCCTGAGTCCAACAGAGCTCTCAAATTAATGGCTTCCCCCTACGACCCCATACGCGGACCACCGCGGTAGGGAGCAGAACCGTCCGCGGCTCTGTCCCAGCAAGGGAGCAAGCTAGTTACGGGCTCCCCACTCTCTCCAAACCAGGGGCGCGCCACTGACCCGGATAATATGGCGGGCGAGTGCACATCCCCATCTGAGGGGGGCATAACCCGCGGCCCGGCCATACATATGGTACGGCGGGTGGTACTCCAGCCGTGGGTACTCGTGCAGCGGCGGAGAAAACCGCTGCGGCTGCATGTGTTGGGTATTGGTAACCCGCGTGGAGGGGGTGTCCCCACTCTCACGTCCGATCTAGGGCCCCCGCCCATGGGGGCCCTATCCGGGGCCTGGCCAGCTACATACTGGCCATGACCTTGGGGCGCGTGGTCCCGGTCCGCCAAGACCCGCGCAGGTACGCGACCCCCTCCCGAGGGGGTGCGACGAGCGAAGCCGCGTCCTCCGTCCGGTGGTGGAGGGCTTCGCGCAGGAGCGCCCCCGCCCATAGGGGACCCCTGCCTCAACATCCGGGTGCCATCCCCGTTGCGGTTCATGCAAAGCATCGCGTGGTGCCGCCCACGGCATGCACTGCATGGTATGGCACTGGGACAGTCACGTGCATAGTGACCGCCCAAACAATAAAAGCAAAGTTCATGCCGCTTTGCCATGCGGCGCCGATCTTGTACTGGCAGTCCCTGCCAGTCCCTGCATTGCAGCAGGCTGTGGCCCATCCGACCACATTGCAGGCAGTCCGCGTCCCTCGCGACTGCTGCCGTGTGTGCAACCCGCGCACCAGCTCCACGCGGTGGCGGTTGCCGTCCCTGTTGGGGCCTCCCTCGCCATGAGGGTTCCAAGGGCCTACGTTCAGGCGCTCTGGATGGCGCTGAGTCCGTCATGGTATTCTCAGCGGCCCGTGCCTCAAACTCCAAAAACTTCACCAAGTCAGTGAATGTTGGTAGGGTGGTGCTATCCCGTTCCGCATTTTCGCGCTCAAACCGCGAGCGGATGTCATTGGGCAATTTGCCCAATACAATGTGCACCAACAAAAAAGACCATTGGTCCACCGGCAGCCCCAGTGTGCGGAGCGCGTTACAGGCCACTGTAACGGGCGTGAGCAACTGCAGGCGCAACTGTGCCCTGTTGGCCACCTTGGGCAGGGCCATCAACTGTGCGGCGTGCGCATCCGCTAACAAACGTAAGTTTTGGTAGCGGGAGTTCAATAACTCCCAAGCCGTATCGTACTGGTCGTCCTCCACCCGGAGGTGCTGGATGAGCGACCGCGCTTCATCCTCAAGAGTGGAGAGGAGGTAGGCCATCTTCTGGGCCTTCGACAAATCCTGTCGTGCTACGACCAGGGACTCAAACATATTTTTATATGCTACCCACTCCTCCATCCTACCCCCAAAGTGGGACAGCTGAAGGGTGGGGAGCCGACCAGTAACCGCTGGTCCTTCCTGTCTAACAGGTGTGCGAGGGGCTGGTCCACCAGCCTGTCTCGCCCTTATTGCGGTCACCGCCTCCGCGATATCATCGTGCAGACTCAGGATCTGGTCCATGTCCGCCATGTGACCTGCGTAGGCCTCCGGGGTAAGATCGGCTTCGGTAAGCGCCGCCATGGCCGCTTCCGCGCTAATCAATCGTGAGTGGAGGTGATCCGCTCTTAGCAGTATGGCGCCCTCCCTGTCCTTCCGGGACAGGAGTCCTCCGGCCGTCACAAACCATCTCAATTCGTTGGCGAGTGTCGCCCTAGCATTGGAGGCCTTCGCCATCGCGTCAAGTCACAAACAAAAAATAACAAAAGGTAAATAAAAAACAACAAAATCAAGCAACTACACGAAGAACCGCGGTAGGTATGAGAATGGCACAAACCCGGAACGCACGGTACAAACCGCAAACAAATACAAAAAAGGTTACAAATATTCTTATACAAACAAACTAATAAAAATCTAATAATTTTTACAAACAATTAATTATTTTTTACAAACGAACAAATAGAGGGTAGATAAACTACGCTCTGCTACCAGAAAATGTGCAGAGCAACTACGCTCTGCTGCCAGAAAATGTGGCAGCGAGAATCCGGACAAACGAAGCGGCGGGAAGAATTCTGTACCGGAACTTCACCGGGAAAAAACCACCGGTAAAAATAAGTACCGGGAAAAAATCTCCACGCGGCACCACGTTTGCCCGACTAAAACCTAACTAACTTAACGCAGTCTGCTACCACCGTAGCTTATGAAGGGAGCTACAGGGCCCTATATGATAACCTAACCTATAAATTAACTACAATTGAACACTTACCAAATTAAATCTTCTTTCTCTTCGGATCCAAACTTGAGTGTCTTCGGGAAGGGGGAATTCCTAATCACCCTACCTAACCCTTGAGATCTCAATTCCCCAGGACAAATAAATAGATTTCTTCCCGTAGTTTCACTCGGGAACAGCCAGATGTGAACAGCCAGCCACGTTTCACCTCTCACAAGAAAAAGTCACAATAACAGAGTTTTTCACAAACACAAATTCAATAGTTATTTAACAAACAGGAAATTCACAATTATCACTCAAACTAAACAACAAGCAAAAGACGCGAGACCGCTCCGCGTATTAAAATCAAACCGATATCGCCCTGGACAATGCAATGGCGGACCACACGCGACGCCATCCACGCTAGCAATGTGAGAACCCCGAAACGCCTGGCGGCGATAACAGGAAACGCCTGCGTTTAGTTTTACCCAATATATTACAAACAAATCTTCTTGAAATTTCGCATACACAGTTTGAAGTACTGAGAAGGATATACCTCGGGTACTGGTACCTTTCCGGGAAAAAGCACTGTTCCCGTGGGAACTTCACGCGGGCGAAGCCGCAAGCAATAGCTAATATTATTAATGCGAAAGTGACTTTGTTTGTTACCACTTCACGCTTTATCTACTGAACCAATCTTCTTAAAATTTCGCATACATATAGTTAGAAGTACTGAGAAGGACATACCTTTCATCCCGGAAAAACACTGTCCCCGTGGAAAATTCACGCGGGCGACACCGCGAGCAAAAGCTAGTAATATATAAAATACACATCATTAAAACTAAACCTAAATACAAACGTTCAAATTTAAGAAAGTAGGTAGTAAGAACTTGGCAGATACCCTAACAGAATTAACACACAATCTGCAATATCTTCCACCATTTTCCACAATTTAACATTTAACAACAATATTTCAGTGAGCAAACCCAGCGTTCGTAATATATTACATTGTTTACGTAACAATACTCGTTTCCGTCGTATCATTTGGGTGGCAATGGCCACGAATATTTTTATCTGCGACTATTCGGATAATCCGGATACTTTGTTGTGATATTAATACATGTTGTTTGGTGCAAGTGATAAGAGATAGAATAGAATACCGAATATAAACTATTAGGTATAAACACACTTATTCCCCTGAGCCCACTATTTTTACCTATTGGTAAGTTCTCTGGTATTTTCCCCTATTATACCACAAAAATAACATTAATTACGATTACAATATTCGAAAAAAAACAAAATAAAATTGGTTTATATATACAACTAAAATATATTTTTTATAGAAAAATGATATAAATCAATCGAATAAATAAAAAATTACTTAAAAAAAATGTGTAAATAACCAACACTTTATCCTATTGATGCAGCAGATTAGAAGTTTACTAGGTACATCCACAAATGTGCGTAGCTCTATACAGCTAAAGTCGACTAAAGTATTTAGATAAAAGCAATCAAAATTAAAGTAAGTACATCCAACCGGCTATCCTTTATATAAAAAAAACTAAAACAACCTGAACATAACATACGGAAAAACGCTCTCAGCTCATGGCTTTTGCCGGTAAAATTTTGGACACGTGCCAACGTTCGACACCGGCAAACATCCGCACTGCATTATGCACATAATGGATGCAATTTATGCAACTACCCTTTAATTCCCTAAGCCCGTTGACCGCCGAATTTATATAGTGCAAGATCCTAGGGGAAACACACGTGTGGGTTAATTTACACTGCTCTTGTTGTGCGAAAATTAACTTCAGTTTTCACAATTATTGACATTTAATTTAAAACTTTATTAATTATTGTATTTTTATATTGACGAAACTTGTTGTGAATATTTTTTTTTAATAAATGATTTTGGTGGACCAAATAAACAAAAAAATTTAAAACTCATAAGGGACTGTACTTAAATTTACTAAATTTTAAGTTTTCTTTCTATATAAACGACTAGCCTTTCGCCCGCGTGAATTTCCCATGGGAACAGTGCTTTTTCCCGGGATTAAAGGTACCTTATGTCCTTCTCCGTACTTCCAGCTATGTGTATGCGAAATTTCAAGAAGATTGGTTCAGTAGATAAAGCGTGAAGAGGTAACAAACAAACAAACTCACTTTCGCATTTATAATATTAGTTAGGATGTGTAAACGATTTGTTGTAAATAAATTAATTAGTATTAAGTATAAGCTATTTTTTCATTGTATTTCATAGTTTTCTATTGTGCCCCTTAATATTTTATTTATTATTTTTATTTATTTATTTCATTTATGTCTCATCTCATTTCAATCGAGTCAATAAAAGTGCTTTAGTTTATATGGATTACTAGCTTTTGCCCGCGGCTTCGCCCGCGTGAATTTCCCACGGGAACAGTGCTTTTTCCCGGGATAAAAAGTAGCCTATGTGCTATTCCAGGTCATTATCTACCTCTGTACCAAATTTCATCGAAATCCGTCCAGTAGATTTTGCGTGATTGAGTAACAAACATCCTCACAAACTCACAAACTCACAAATTCACAAACTCACAAACTCACATCCAAACTTTCGCATTTATAATATTAGTATGGATTTGCCTCCGTGGTGGTCTAGGTACAGGTTATTCCAACTTATCATACTTCGAGGGTTTGAAGACTTTATTGCTCTTCTAGCTATTTATGTCCCACTGCTGGGCAAACACCTTCCCTAATTCCCTCCACTTATTTATGTCCTTGTTTGTTTGTTTGTAAACTCTTTATTGCACATACACATAAGAAAAATACAAAACATAGTGAAACGAAAAGAGAGGCGTACAATGGCGGACTTATTCCTTCGCCTTTTCTTTCCAGTTTTAATCCCTTCCAATCATCAGGCCATCTCGTTCTTTGTCTCCCTCTCTTCACCTTTATAAAAGAAAAATAAGCTAATTATTGAAAAATAAAAATCACGACTGACAACTCACATAGCCTATGTCACTCGGAGGAATGTGACAAATCTAAAAAACCACTCACATCAAAATCAGTTCAGCCGTTCAGGACTTATGGTGGAATAAAGAAACTTACATACATACTTACATACATGAACCCTGAAAACATAATACTCCTTTTTTGGTCAGTCGTGTAATAATGATTGACTGAAACATTATGGCTGATGAGATATCAATAACAACATACATCTTTTTATTGTTGACAGGTGATATAGAGGACTGCATAGTGACGCCTGCGTATCAGGGCCAGTTCACGCCACTCCCCGAGGCGTTGTGCGACTGCATTATGGACCTTACTACACAGGTAATACAGCCGTAATCTCTTATTGTACATACATTCACATACAAAGAAAAGTACAAAATATATTTGAAAACGGCACAATAGTCAATAAGGTAGATGACAACAGGTCAAATTAGATACTTTTTTCTAAATGTCAAAAACAATAAATTATATGGGACTTGTATGATGGTAGGTACTCAACTTGAGTCAAAAAGCATTCCCAATATACTTTAATTAGAAGTAAAAAATACTAAACCATGTTATAAATAAAATTGATCAATTAAAGTGGCGTTCAATTGTTATGTTTCATTATTTAAATAGCATTAAATATTTTATTTTTTAACCAGTCATCATCCCTATTGCAAGTACCTATGCAAAAACTCTATTATTTAATTTTTCAAATGTGTCCTAATTAGAATTGGCTCTATGTGGAAAAAAAATAGCAACTACTTTTTTCCATTTCATAAAAATTCACACCTGATTATTGAATATTTTCAAAAGCCTTCACATTTGGACTAAAATGTAATTATATGGTTCAAACTGCCCCAATGAGTCGAAATTACCTTCAAGTCATAAAAATATCTTACAATCGTTAATTCGCTTTATCAGTACACTTACCGCCTTCGTTCCGAAAAGTCGAAAATCTTAAATCGTAATTACCGTGTCCCAATTGATTACAATCGACAGAATAAGAATCGCACAGAATAAGTATATTTTACAGAAGGTTCACTGTCGATCAAACGTCACTCGAAACCTAACCTTATGGCCTAGAACTAACGCTAATATTCCATTGCCGCCGCGCCACTGCTGATTTTGCTGTCGGCAGTCGGTTGGCAGTGTTGGCACTGATAAAAAAAAACCCCACGAGGGGACCGGACTCCAACGTACAATAAACAACACATCAACTTACCCAAATTCATTGCAAATTCGCCGTTGTTACCACGGAATTAAGGTCCTTGCATATTAATTAACTAGACATGTTGTTAACTGTACCTAAACTTCGTGATTTTGGTCCCACACATCGCCAAACATTTGTGCCAAGCGCCAACCAACATACCTACCTCGAAACAAAGTATTTGGGAATTGGGCCAAGTCACAATTGATTTCTGTAGATTTCTTACACTAATGAACTCTCACTGCTTTCACTGAATTAACGGTGATTTAAATAAAAGTAAATTAGAAGGGAATGATTGTAATGATTATGGAAATTGGATAATATTGGGAAAAATTTCAATAGTTTGATTATACCTATTTGCCTAGAAAAGTTGGTAACTTTAAAAAATCCATTCTTTTGTCGAGCACCTATGAAGCTTTACTTCTGGCTATACAGTCCTATTAAAATCTAAACTTGGGTCGGGCTGTAGCAACTTCACTCCGGTCTCTTTGACAAATGTATATGTAGTGAAGTTAGTTTCGAATGGTTTGAAATGGTTTTGAATAAGGAGCTGACAACTTAACAAAAATAACATAAACCGATGAAATTTAAATCGCATAGTACACCGTAAATTTTCATGCTTACCTACGCAAAGTTGATCGCTTGAAAAATAAAAATACTAAGTGAAGAAAATCATACAAAATAAAAAATCAAAAACGAATGATGAAAGTACAATTTTTTTTTATGTTTATGGAACTAAATAAAAAACATGCTCATCATTATCATTCATTCATTATCATTATACCTCAAATATCGATTCCAAAGAGCATAATGGTCGGCGAAAGGAGATCGTAATGATTTCAATAAATAAGAAATTCGGTGTTTGCTTTAACTCAACGATCACGACTTGGCCCCTTTTTTAGCAAAGGTGATGTTTGTACTAATGTATTTTTGGTGTATTGACGGATGACTATGAAACATCACGTACCTATAATTATAATGTGTCTGCTTTAAGGCAGAGCTTACGTACCACCCCTCACCCCCTCTGATTAGCCTTGGGTAGCGCCTTAAGAGGTTGTTGATACTTTTCGTACCACATTATCTTGTCTAACCCGTACAGCATACGTCACCACAGACACAACATATTAAGCCTTACGCGGTATCTTGTAACGATAAATTTCATTCCATTCGAAAGTGAAACCGTAATTTTTAATTGACCGCAAACGAAGTAACATTTATAGTTACTACTTTCTTTTAATTACCTACTGTATAAGTATATAAATAAAACGTGATTTAAGGGCTTCGGTATAAAATAAAGAGGACAAGAAATTAACACAGCTGACTCGCAGAGCTATCGTGGAAGACATAGATAAGTACCGCATGTTTGTTCGGTAGTATGAAAACCGAGCGTGCCATTATTTTCTACCTACAATGACGTCACGCCAGTCATTTTAGTGATGGGCACAACATAAGCGTGAATGAAGGCTAACTGAGTAGCAAACGCGTGATTGTTTGTCTATTGGACAAACGCCGGGCACGCTTGGACATATTGCTTGCGGCATCTAGAGTATTAAAATCTGTGGTGGAAGATATATTTCACTCTCACAGAATTTTGTAACATAGAATGAGATTTGGTGAGTTTTAATACTGGCTAGATGACTATTGGCCCTAAAATGCAAAAATATTATTATTATTTTTAATATTATTATTTTTGCCAGAAATAAGATGCATCCCATCTTCTTTCTGGCAAAACATTAGATAAATAAGATAAATAAAAATGCTCCAACTCTTGCGAGTTGGAACACAGAAAAAATGTTTGAACCCACCAGTGATCGCAGTGGCGTTCAAAATGTTAAAACTAATTGCGAAATTATTTATATTTTTATTAAATAACATACGGGTTATGCTTCTGGTTTTTCTATATTTGTTGACTAAGCATTTGCATGCGTTTTAGTACATTAAATGTTTAAATCGGAAATAGTGATAATCGAATGATGCAAGAAGTAATCCAGTGATGATTTGTACATAAATGTTTTAAATTGAAAGCAATTATACTTATATTATACTACCGATTTCCTCTAATAGCCTCATGTGGGCTGGGTTACTTCCTCCATTATTGTACTATTAATAAAGAAATAATGACAGAGCGATGCGGTAACACTCAAGAAACAATTTACAGCCAAATCGAGAACTTCTGTTTTGAAGTTCTGCGAAAGAAATTCTCTAACAAGCTAATTAAAAATAAAAAACACGACTGACAACTTACATAGCCTATGTCATTCGGGCTTATGCAAGGAATCTAACAATACCTCTCACATCAAAATCTGTTAAGCCGTTTAGGACTTATGGTGGAATAAAGAAATTACATACATACATACATACATGAACTCTGAAAACATAACACTTCTTTTTTGGTCAGTCGTGTAAAAAGATAGAGAATAATAAAAGTATTAAATTTGGTAAAATAAAATTATGACAACACTGCTTAAGTACCTCATTTTAGAAGAAGTAAATCGACAAACAGATAAACATAAAGATGTGGCAAAAATAGACATTGGAGTACTAGTACGCATAGGAACGTACATAGTACACTTACTTAACACAAAAATAATGAGGGATTTTCCGAGATATAAATTAATTTTTAAAAATCCAGATGACTTTATTGATGGCGCTTAAGTAAAAGCCGAGTCCATTCAAAAAGCAAAAATTCACGGGATCGGCATTTTCTAAAAATAAAACCTAATAAAAAAACATCTATTATAAACTATCAATATTGTGATTTGTGCAACTGTCAAACTTTAAGTGATTTTTTTTTCTGCCTCTGGTTGACAAGGAAAAGCGCACCATATAGGTTCAGCCATTATTACGACTCGGCTTTCATAAAACGCTTTGTTAAGACTTTTTTATACTAATTTTTTTTCTTAATTTAGCTGTCAGAAAATCGCTCATTAAAGACAAAATTAAGATAAGAGATGAACTCACGGACGTAACATGACTTATGGATGAACAATACAATTCTAAAGGATAAAGTAATATTATTCTATATACCTATCCATCCATAGAATAAAAATTAAATATCGATTCTTAAAGAAACCGTTTTCCGCGTCGCATTCTCTGCATAACTGATATTGGCAGGATGACTATTGACCATGAAATGCAAAAAAGAAGATTAAAATTTAAAAATAAAACGCAGCACAGGTTGAGAGCGTGCGAACCAGTTTTTGAGTTTACTGTCCATGTTTTATAGCCCAATGTTGCCAGGTAACTTTGCGTGTGAATGCAAATCTGATGATGTCATAGTATCAAACTAATAAGAGAATATACGATCGCGGTCTGAGAATAGGCATTCTGAGATTATTAATTACTAGCTTTTGCCCGCGGCTTCGCCCGCGTGAATTTCCCACGGGAACAGTGCTTTTTCCCGGGATAAAAAGTAGCCTATGTGCTATTCCAGGTCATTATCTACCTCTGTACCAAATTTCATCGAAATCCGTCCAGTAGATTTTGCGTGATTGAGTAACAAACATCCTCACAAACTCACAAACTCACAAATTCACAAACTCACAAACTCACATCCAAACTTTCGCATTTATAATATTAGTATGGATATGGATATTGCGTCATAAAGGTTAACGTCAAACCCATCTGCTGAAATTGGTCATAATTTTTTGTATAGGTAGTTATGAATCAGAAAAACAACGTAGAATAACAATACATACTATCAAAAGGAATAACATTTGAGGGAAAGACTTAGTTGGAAATAAATAATGGATAATATAAACATAATAATTAAATTGAATTTTGTTAAGAGAAATAATAAGTCCAGCCACAGAATTTTTATTTGGCCACGTGATCAACCTTCTCTTTTTATAATAAAGCAACGGAGAAATGCTTTAGCCTCTTATACTAATTAGTCTTTTTACAACGCCTACTAAATATTTAAAAGTAAGCGTAAATTAAAGATCTACAATTATTTTTACTTGTCTTTCTGATTTATAAATTGCCACGTAACTTACTAACTCAGCCACGAATTTTACAACTTATCACCATTTTTCGTTTTACAGCTTCAAAACTAACTCCTCAAAATAATATAATTAAAACTTCAATTTACAGTATCATATTCTATACATATAATAAAACAGTAAAAATATTTTGTCACATTTAGTATTTTTGACTGAAATGTATAGACGGAACTTAAAAAGAATAACAGAAAGCAAAAAATTTTTTTTGGAATTTCTTGTCTGTCTGTATGTATGTACGCGTTTCACGCAAAAACTACTGGACGGATTTGAATGAAACTTTTTTTGTTGTATAGCTATTAAGCCTGGGCAACATATAGGCTATAATTTATTTTGAAAACTGGAACACCTGACGAAGAACCTTAACAGAACAGCTAAACTATAAGAAATATGGAAATGGTGCCTTAACAAAAGTCGTTCAACCTGATGAGCATTTTCTGATGACGTATAAAAATTGAAGATCTGGAACATCTGATGAAGAACTGCAAGAGACCAGCTACACTATAACATATATGGAAATGGCGCCTTATTAAAAGTCGTTCAACCTGATGAGCATTTTCTGCTGACGTATAAAAATTGAAGATCTGGAACATCTGATGAAAAGCTCCAAGAGAGATTTTTCATCTAAGCGAAACTCACGCGGGCGAAGCCGCGGGCGACAGCTAGTATAAAATATCTACTGAGATATTTTATATGATATACCATATGATATGATACGATTTGGTGCGACTGCGCCAGATGACTGACCGGCTATTTGCACCAATCAGAGAGGGCCATTTATTTATTACAAAAAAGTTAAAGGCTCTACCAGTCTAACAACTGGGTGATGTAGAAACAGTAACGTGTAGTGTAGCACCATTCGATTCATGTATATATGAGTTATAAAATTAGAAGCTAATAGAATAACTATTTGTTGCCATATATCAATATTTTAGAAGCTTATTGCTTGAATGCATGTTAAAAATTTAGATGCTAAAAATAACCACCATCCTGAGTTATTATTAGAGTGGCTTCCTAGAAGATAACTATAGATTTATTCAGATGCGCGTCGATTATGGCTGATTTAGTAATTTAGAAAGCAATTTATATATTTAGAGGTGAATAATGCTATTAAAAAGAAGTCTGTATAATTAGTACTTTTTTGTTAATACTGCCTACATATACTAGGTAATTAATTAATAAAAACAATATCTATTATAGAAACTGATATAGCACAGACATACTTAATAGAGTGCCTTTTTTGGGTAAATATTGCCATATATCGGCAATATTTACCGAAAAAGGCACTCTAACATTAACTAAAGCACTCACATAATCTTCCACAAAATATAAATATCAATTTACATTATTTTTCTCTAACTCGAAGTTATATTAATTTTAAGAAATCAAATCGCTGCCGCCTATATTTTGTGGCAGTGAATTTCTATTCTTTTTCCCATAGTATCCCTGAATGCCTTCGCCGTGAGGTCATAGTTACTCAATTATTATTTGCTGATGATGCTTTATTGATAGCTATTATAGTTGAATTAGCATTTCTTAAAGATTTATTTGTCTGAGATCATTGTGTAATTTGAAGGTTATTGAAAGGATCATTAATTATAGACTGTCTAGGATTTATATTAAAAACAATACTAATACTTCGATAGTCAGTATCGACATTAGTGGTTCCGTATTTTACAATATTTTAAACCGCTCAATTTAGAGTAAGAAATATCAAAATAGTTGTTATTTCGTTGTTATTATTTTATTTATCGTCACTATTTGAGACATATGGACAACTAGCTAAGCCTTGTGCCTATGAAAATCCTATGATATTCCGTATTTTTCTACCCGTAAACAAAATTTCATCAAAATCCAATAATATGTTAAGATGAGTGTGAAATATTATCGAAATAAACGACAAAAATGTTCCAGAATTGATCAATGCTAACAAAATCAATGTGTCAAATATTCAAATGATCAAACTGACCAAGTCCGATACCACATCAACATCATTAATCGTCTACCGATTACAATTCAATCGATTGTTTCGCGATTTCTCGGTTGCTTAATTCCACAATTGTAATTAAATTCATTTGGACCTGTTATTTGTCAAGCGTTGGGCAACCGCTCTCGGTGTGACAGGTTCTGTACAAGCGAGTAGGCTGGAATTCGGATCTGAAAGAAATTTGCATAAGCACCCGTGTGAATTAACTAGTTACAGAGCCGTGCCTCTACGGCAGAGGTTCCCAAAGTGGGCGATAACGCCCCCTTGTGGGCGCTGCAGGTCTCAAGGGGGGCGGTAAGAGACCCAGAAAGAAAATGTTTTTTTTTTTGCTAGGAGCTTTATTTAGCTAGGAGGCCTCTTAAACAACGACTGCAAGAGCTCTCGACTCTCAACAACAACTTGTGAACATCAACTAATATGAATTAAAAGATTTCTCAAACTCGGTTCTATATTTTTCTCCGCGTAGTTCATATATCTGTCCTATTTTATTGATTCATCTTTCACATTAGTTTTTATATAAGGATTGATTATTTTAGTTATATTTTTAATAAAAGATACTGTGTTTTAACACTATAAAGTTGCGTTTCAATAATCATTCTTATTGGCAGGTGGAGCCCGTAAGAGTTAACTTGAGACCTAAGCGCCGTTGTATGTTACCTACTTGAGCGCAGTAGGTAACATACAACGTCGCTTAACGGTTTCAAGTTGCGGGTTATAGTAAAAGTTTCGTTTAGAATTCTCCGTTAATATACATATATAGGTCACAATAATTAATTAATTTAATTTGAAGTTATAGTGGTTTTTAAAAAGGTGAAAAAATGGGGGCGCTAAAAAAATATTTATTCTCAAAGTGGGCAGTAGACAAAATAAGTTTGGGAACCACTGCTCTACGGCTACCTACGCATTGTACTTGTTGCTAGTTACGGGCCCAATATTGTAATACTGTATTATGGGCTTGCTATTAACAGGTCAACTTTGCGTTCCATTATCCATTCGAAAGCTTTCGAGGAAAATCGCTTAGCAGATCTAAACCTCAAGCGCCAAGTACGCAAAGAAAAACCCAATACCTACAAATACACATAATACCGCCGGCCAACCTGTTCTACCATTCGTGTAACAGAATATTTAAAACTAAATTTGGCATGGTGATCCAAATAAGAGCACATAATATAAATAAACCTTAAATTTAATATTATTGTCAAGTGTCGCCGTCATCGAAATCTATGAGGAGGACTATATATACTGTATTATGGATACAGAAGGGCTTATATAATTTTTTTACTCTCTTCTTGTCCTTTGTTTCTATTATACAATTTATTTGGGGTCAACGCTCTTCTACTCCCTCTCTCTCCTGTTCCTTGCTTTTATCCCAATTTGACTCTACTAGTAAATCTGCGCCACGCCATTATCTATCCCACAAAATGTATGTGTAAACTACTATGTAATTATTTGGCAGCTTACATATAAATACAATGGTAAATGCTTGAACATGAACATGAACATAGGTGCCACACCCAGCCAGCTCAGAGGCAGGAACGGACAAGCCGAATACAAAATTCAATTTAATTCAATTAATTCGGTAGACAAATTGAATCGAATTGAATTTTTACCAGGGGGCACAGATTTGTAAGGAGTGACACGCTCTGGGATGGGAGAGGATGGTCGACTAGCCGCAACCGGCCGACCACAATCGACCGACTATGCAGCCTATAGCCAATATAGGAATTTAGGAGGACAGGTTGTACGACGGAGGAGAGCGTTGGTGAGAAGTTGCCCGTTGTTCGCGTTGGCATCATTGCGTGTAGTGTTGCGTCCAAATGATGTTCTGAGACATATGAGATGCTTCTTGGTTGACTGCGAGGCGGTAGACTGTATCTAGTTGTTCTCGTTGGCATCACTTCGTGTGGCGTAGGATGACCATTAGACGTATGAGGTTTTCTTATTTGATTTCGAAGCGGTAAACATTCGCTAGTTGCACTCGTTGGTATCGCTTAGTAAAAGGTAGGATGACAATCTGAGACGGATGAGTTTCCTCTTATTTGATTTTGTTACTGTAGAAGTATGAAGTTCTCTTTTACGACACTGTGTGTTTTGGATAACAAGTTAATACACAATATGAATTAATTTTCTTATTTGAATGCGAAGCTGTAGAGGTAGCCAATTCTCATTGACATCGATGCTTGTAGAGTTGTTTAGTAATCCGGGGAGTAGGAGTTTTTTCTTATTTGGGAAGTTCTATTCAAGATGTTTATTTCACTCGGCGGATTGACGGTTATTTTTATTGTGTGCTTAAAACTTCTATCTGTGCATCTTGTTTATCAATAGATTCTAAAAACTTGTCGAATTATCAGATGGTCTGTAGTGTAATTAGGTACCTCGAACGAATGACCGCCATATAAGGTTGTTTTCTTAGAAATCCATTGTCCGATTTGATGGTCGATTGTAGATAATTTAGTTTCTCTTTTGCTACCGGGTAAAGGTTAGGTGGCGGATATTCAAGATCCTTTCAAAGTGTGATTATCTTGTTTCTTATATTCTATTATTCAGTCCGTTGTTTTTCTTTTGTTTTAGTATTTGTAGTTCTTATCAGATACCTAGTTTGTTTCTCTATAATATTATAGTGGGTATTTTTCTCCTGTGATTTGTTCTCTTTGTTGTTTGGGTTATCCAGATAATCTCCATTATATTTGTACAACGTGATACTAGCGTGGCGAGGAAAAGTATGTGAAAACAGGAGATCCGAATGGAACTGGACTAAAGAAATCAAACTGCAGTTGTTGAACTATATTGCACTGATATTACACATAGAACTGGGTTTCACTTTACACTGAATCTATTATTTAACTTAACATATCAATTGAACTATTTATCATAAAACAATTTGAAACTGAACATTTTTATTCACAATTTTTAAAATTAATAGCACTCTTTTTTTCTAATCCTTTTACTTTTTTCTAATGTTCTATCTGGCCTGTACGGCCAGCCAATCTTTAAAAATGTTTATTATTCGTTTATTGTTGATGTCTTGTTACCAGTCCTTTAGCATACTCAAGACAAAGAGTATAATAAATTTATGATCCTCGGAGAAGACAATAGGATGATAAAAACTGGAAAAAGATGCGATGTATGTATTTAAAATTTTGTTGTTATCTTCGTGATTGATAAGTCTAAGCGGTAGGTACATAGGTACTTTATTTTCTATTGTATGTGTTTTCAATTATTTTCGTTATCTGTAATGCTGATAAGGGTGTGTCCTGTGACTTTTTTGTCACTTACTCTCAATGAAGAATGGTCACCTTGGCAAACAGCATTTCTATCTCTGATTTCTACTTTATGATGGTCAATTCTTTATTTTCGGGTGATTCTTTTAATGAATAGATGTCTTCTAGCTAGAAATTAGATGTTTCCTTTTTGTGATTAGTAAATCAATGTTCCTTTGTAAATTGTGTTTGTGGTTCCATGAAAGACTGAGAAAGCTGCAGATATTGAGTCTAGTGTAGTTGAGTACAGGATTTGAGTGACATCTCGTTGTGGTTCTGGATGAACATTATTATTTTTATTTTGCCTTGCTGGGATATGTTTCGTATGGTTTTTGATTTGAAGAGTTCTTGCCATTGTAGCTGATGTATTCTAAAAATCGGAGAAAGCTGTGGAAAGGACTTATAATTATTGAGCACGGTGATTATTGATGTAAATTATTATCAGCTGTATCACTTGTAAATATATTAAATATATCTATTAACTTTAAAAATATGTACCTAAGTAGATGCAAATGCCATTGTGCTCGAGCGAGATAACCAACAATAGAGGCCATAAATGACCTGTCTTTTTTTGTTGGCGAACGCGAAGGCAGGTCATAGTTTTTTTTAGCTATCCGAAATTTATTGCCTTTTTTACTTTCAAAGCCCTTTTCTCTGGGAACTTTCAAGTATGGGTTAGTTTGTTTTTATGTGGATTTTGTTTTGCACATATGCATTGCAAATGGTTGGGCTGGAGATCAAGTTGGTGTGAATAGTTCGTTTGAATTGTTTGAACGGAGGGAGAAAGGTTCGAAGAGCATAGCACTGAGTTCAATACTATAAATATAAAATGTATGCACTTATATAACATGTATGTGTTTTGAGTCAGTATTTCTCTGTTATACTTTTTCTCGACATGGAGGTACACAACAAGTGGGCCTCCTCGGCTCTTTAAGTATCTAAGCTGTGAAGTTTACTTAATACAAATTTTGTGTAATCACAGACACGCCGCGCGAATCGCATATTGTGCGTTTAACAAGGAAAGATCTCACCGGGCAGTCTTTCACAACTGTTAGTTGCTTTTAAGGGCACTTGATGCGTCGACATGACACGAACCACGTTGACTTCTAGCTTCTCCTTCATCACTTGCACTCACTAGCAATTACGAACCAACCATTAATATATTAAAGCGCACTATCATTATCTCAATAAAAATTGATATGCAAGATATTTAAATAAACAAAATGAACACGATTTTTAGTTTACACTCAGCTCAGATCAAGTTTTAACATCTGTCGCGCACGTTGCGCAAAACCGCCGACCCGACTGTCCTCGACCACTGTCACGAAGGAACTCTCTATAAATACAATGGTAAATGCTTACATATAAAATCTAGATTCATTTATTCTGACTATAACCTAGTTCACATTATGTCAACGTAATTGGGGCCCAGTATGAAATTCCTAACTTGCTAATACTCGATAAGTGGACCTTGTCTAAGACGTATATCAAGTGTGTACTAACGCCCTTATTGGGCCACTTTGTATGATATGTTGTATGGACTTGAATTCAGATCCTATCAATAAATACATAGTATAAAAAATCGTTCCTCTTCTCTGTACGCTTTGAAACACGCAAATGATTTAAATGCGGTATTGACTATAACTTAAATAATTTATTCCAGGTGGTTTAAATGTATAATCCATACTCGTGCAAAGCACGGACGAATCGCTAGGGCAGTAAAATCGCGAATATGTTAAACCCTTTAAGCATTTATAAAATCATAAACGCATCGACACTTAAATTGTCTTGTTACATAGTGATTTATCTCTATCTGGATACTTAATCAAAGCCTGATTCTATACAAGTGCAGAATGAAAGCTCAAACATGGCGTTTCACAATATCCAGCTATTAATACCTGCCAGATAGACTCTGAAGGCCGGCAACACTATCTTTCAGATATCTATCTGGGCCTATTTATATCTATTGGATTGGGAACCTGCCTTGGTAATTATTGGTTTATGTCGACATTACGTGCTTTTGATTGGGCGTTTAACTGAAGTTTGTTTGAAAGCAATTTATCGCATTATGCTGTGTTGTTATTGCATTTTGTGCATGTTATTAAATCTACTTAATAAAATTTATATCATTAATGTACGCAATTTTTTTTTTTTTTCTCTTTATTTTTTTTTCTCTTAATTCTGAATAGAATAGTACCTACAAGTTGAAGATCATTGTTATAATTGAAATTGTAAACTGTAATGATTTATTTTATAGCAACGATGAAAAGGCTTCGCTCTCGTAGGAATTTTGTGATCAAAAGTAGTCTTTGTGATATTTCAAGTCTTATTCTATCAGTGTACCCAATTTCATCAAAATCCGTCCAATAGATTTTATTTGACGGAGTGACAAACATTGCTTACACATGCAAACTTTCATATAGAGTTCATCATACAATATCAGATGTATTTTTGATTGGGTAGTTCTTCTATTTAGAAACATTTGCCAGTAACTGTGTCATATTTGTGAAAAGTTCCTATTTTTTTTTTAATGTATTTCACAATCGTTCCCTGTACGTTCTTACATATGTGAAATTTCACGTTTTTATTAAGTTTATGATATGCGATTGATTAACAAAATTTAACGGCTTTGAGCTAAGCAAATAAAAGCAAGAAATTGGACAGGTAGCCTTGAAAACCAAATTTTGAAATACAATGCTCACTGACCCACACTCACCGTCATCATCATCAATCAATGAGATCTGGATCTTGAGAATGATGTCTTCATTTCTGACCTCCAGTCTTGGCATTCAATATTTTGGTATTGTTCTCTGATAAACATCTCGTACTTGTACAATTGGCATTGTGGTGGTAACTAAGTTTATAATGTTGGTCAGTAGGTCTGATGGATAGATATATTGTCATGATATGCTTAATTTATCAAACTAACTCGTATCTAGATCGACTAGCCTATGTCTAAAGAAACTATAAAGGACAACACTTTAATACCTAATATTATTTAATCCTGTTTTTAGTCTTTTACTTTTGAAGTGTGTTAGTGGTCAACACTAATATTAGAACTTGTAAACTCCTATCTAGCAATAGCAGTTGTTAAGTTGTGAATCATGAAGATGCAGAAGCTCATTATATTACACCACTTCTTTTAGGCGTGTCGATTCTCTTCAACGATTCATGTCTAGTTGACAAGGCCATGAAGAATTACTTGATGTATGATATAGATTACATTGAACTATATTTTATAACAGTTCTTTTTTCTTTCCAGGGGCAGGCAGCAACTTTAGAGAGCATACGGACGTCGCTTTCATCGAAGTTCCCCTCAATGCAGACACCGTCTCAAGAGATGGTGTACGATACTCTAGCGCAGCTGATGCAAGAGAGGAAGATCTACCAGACCTCAAGGGGCTTCTTTATTGTTACGCCTGAGTAAGTGTTTTAAAGGTAGACAAGTCAGCTGCATATAAAGATGTTTTAATGAGAGATGTAAATAACAATATATTTTGAATTAATGTATCCTAATTGGAAACACTAAAGTTCTATACGATACGATAAATACAAAGCAGAAACTTCTCATTAAATTTCAGGGAGGAATTACATCAGTAAAACTTGAAACATCTCAGTGGAACCTTCGCCGAGGTTCTATAGAGTCTGACCTAAGAATTATACATTATGTAAGCTATTTTAGTTTAACGACCAATGTAGTTAAGTTAACTATGAAGTTTAAATTAACATGTATATTCTCGATCCCAGGTATAGGTGCAATTAACAGCTTCGATGACGCAACGCGTATCATTGAAATCTATATTTGGTTACACTAACTAGACCGCAAAGCATGTGCTAGACACGCTCTTAGAGCAAGTCCTCAGTTTATGCAAGTATTAAACCACAGTGTAAAATATCCTTCATTGGACACGCATGTCGAAACGACGTAATCGAAGCTACAAGCTGGTCACTCATCACGACCCTAAAATGTAATTTTAAGATGATTCACCGCGCCTTTTTTGATTTCGCCCAAAACAGGCAACACTATGATCGAGGAACGAACGCACCCTGCGTTTTGATGAGTTCAAGACATATTCACGCCAAATTTGTTTGTAAACTTGACATTGTGCGATCCAAAATGGCGAAGACGTTGGATTGGAACAATTTGACTATGTCACGCCTGCGGATTTATTGTTTCCTTATTTTGATTTGCTAGATTTGGTTTTGCATCAAAAACGGATTTGAATGTAAGGTCGTTTGCTGTTTTATCTTTATTTGGACAAATTTTGCATTGTGTTTTTGTTCTGTTCAACTTGCTTAGTTCACAGAATCTAGCTTTTGGAGTGTCTGTCCTAAACTATTTGTTTTGCTTTATCTTAAAGGTTAACCAAATCCTTATTCAGAATTTGGAAGTTTCCTTGGAAATTCATTCATACTGTGGACCAGTATTTTACAAACGCATTTGGGCAAGTAATGACACATGTGGGTCTTATGACCACTCATTTTGTGCAATAAAGACAAAAAAAGAACCGCAAAAGTCTTCTGCTCTACAATTTAGGGCCGATAAACATTTTTGCTTACATTTGCAGCTAAATAAACAAGTAATAAATCGTTATTTATGAATCCTTTAGTCTAGTGCAATAAATTCATGTTCTGTAGGCGTTATGATTGCACGTACTCTTGACATACTTGGTTTGTCCTTCCAATATCTCGAAAACTCATTTTTCTTCCATTCGCTTAATGTGAATTAACTGTAGGTGTGATTTCAAAAATCTTGAAGTCGGATTGATTTGTACTTTTTATGAAATCTTTGTAAATGAAGATATTAGTTAACTGTTTTAGATGTGTGTGGGAAACTTCCTATTGCTAGTAACAAAAATAATCCAGGCTTATTTAGTGTATTTACATAGGTAAATCCATATTTTTTATTTAGTTTTGGGGCTATGAACACATAAAGTAACATAACATACCTACATAAAGTCTTAAATTTATATTTGGGTTCAATTACCTTTCAAAGATTAGAATACTGCAATACTTATTCTACGCCATTTATGACTCAACCTAAGGTCTAAATCAATAATGAACAAAAACTTATTTGACGATGATGATTGACGGGAAATAGATAAAAAAAAGTGCTAACACCAATGCGAAAACTGGAAATCCGGTTCGAAGGACTATCTCTATAAATCTATTTTAAACTTTAAGACATAGCAATAAGGTTTAAAATACGAAAAGATATATTATGCGACATGGCGTGAAGATGGTTTGGCAAAAAACATGCAAGTTTTGGGTGGCCGTTGATTGCGCATGGTCATTTTGTCGAATCATGTGGTTTCTGTCGGTGCTAAATTACACTATAAAAGTTACGTAGGTGTTTTGGGGCCCCAAATAATTATAATTGATTACAAGTTGTATGATAAAGAAGCGTAAGTAAGCGTAGATACATACCTATATCAGAACTTTACCTTGCCAGGGTATTTTTAGCGTTCCAAAGTTTCCCAAATTGTTTGTGGTATTCTGTGTCAAAATCCACTACTCGTCTCAGATAAACTTTGGATTAATATATTTTAAAGGTAGTTACAATTGTTTTGTGTATAACTCATAGTTTCTTCATCTTCAGTTTCTTTTTCTTGAACGACATTAACACTCTACGGAGTACCTAGATTTCTAGAACTTCAACTTCAGCTAGAAGGCATTAGGTATTTGACTCATAGTTTCTTACGAAGGAGTAATATATAGCCAATCTTACTCCATCATATGAAACGTTAAAAGCGCCTACACACTTTGCAGTTTGACTCGCAACTAGAATGGCATGACGGTATATGCAAGAAAGAGAAGTCGTAGTACTTCCTGGCCGACTTCCTTTTCTATTATATACCTCCATCCCTTACAACTTGCAACAAATTACTGGTCAGATTGCAAAGTGTGTAGGCGCTTAAAATCATCTCATCATGGCATCTTTTCCAGACGCCGCCGCTCAAGATCCCGTTCCTCATCACGCCGGCACGGTCCCAGTGTGGAGGAGGAGTGCTCCCCTCGCACGATCCTCATGTCGGACCAGGAAGCGTTGCATCAGCTCTACGGGGAGATCACGACGGTCCGGGATGGTGCTGTCACGCACCAGTGCGTGCAGACCAACCTGGCTGATGTCATCTGTGGTGGTAAGTGTGTGCTGTTCGAATTAGTTACTGAATGTGGACTGTATTTAGCTGTTTAGCTGATGAAAAGCTGATGACTTGACTTTTCCATATGACGGTGGTATGGAGTACTTTGTTTGTGGATTTTATAAATGATAAAGGAAATTTAATAGGTACTTTACTTACTACTCAAAAATTACTTACTTACTTCGCTGGCTTAGTGACCCCAAAGTGGATTTTGGCCTCCGAAACGACTTCTGTTCTGCGCGATGGCTCGCCAGTTGTACGCTGGGAGCGTACAACAGCGCAGATCAGACTCGAAAATATCGCCTTGTTAATTTGAAAAGGATGCGCACAAGAAAATATAGCTACAAATGACCTAAGTAAGTACAAAAATAACTTTGTACTTCTAATATTGTTGCATAAGCAAAGCAAGTAGAAATAGTCTTGTAACTACTTTCCAAATCACTTTCCAGACAAAATCAAAATTTGTAATGTTAGCTAACTGGGCCACAACACAACGCTACCTTATTACGATCAATGTTTTCAGTAGAACAATTTTTGAAGTATTCCATATTGAACCGTGAACTCCGGAAAGCCATTAATTTGCCTGTAAAAACTGAAACTGCAGTTAATAACTCGAAGGAAATCAAACATCATTCTGCGAATGAGGCGATATAAATGAGGCAATGTGGGAATCCCATCCATTACGAGAAATTCGTTTTATTGGCTAATCTAAGCGAATGAATGATTACAGTATCGAAGTTAGGTCGTCTATGTATTTTAGTTGATTAACACACGCAATGTGCGCATTTACTTTCAGCCTTCGAAAAGAACGTAGAAATTCATAAAAAGTTTTTATTTACGTGAGGTTTTGAATTAAAAAATCGGGTAGTATTTAATCGAGTGACTGTAAATTAAAATTTTAAGTAACAAAAATACTAAATTTACGTTACAGTATTGCTAAGTGGGCGACTGACCACGGACGGCGAGAAATCAACAGAACAGCAACTTACAAACATTAATTTGAGTTACTCAAAATACGAAATGAGAAGCTTCATAACATTTGAGCGACCTAATATATATTTGAGTATCAACACTACGTCCTGCATTTTTTTCAATATTTCATCAAGTACTAAATTATAATGAGCGGCATTTTATCTTAAATGAAATGTTTCAAATAGAATTAAAACTTTGAAAAAATCTTTCATAAGCAGAGTATTATGAGCTAACATTATTTTAAAAAATATTCATGTGAAATAACTATTTGAAGAAGTATTAGCCAAGAATTGTAATGATTTAAGGGTAGTAATTAAATGAAACAATGTATTCGTAAAAAATCAAACAAATTGTTTTTACTTCAATCAAAATTTAACATCGATAAAAATATTAGGAACGATAGGAACGATGATCCACTGTCACTGGTAAATAAGTGCTGGCTTGGACTTAGCGGGACGGCGTCGTTTTCGTTTTTGCCCAATGGGTATCATTTTTGCTTCCAGAGGTGGTGTTGTAAGTTTAAGACGAATTGCTAGACCCAAAACATGTTTGCAAATATATGGATTCGTCGCCCCGCCCCATTCGATCCCCGCGCAACACAGAATCTGTAGTTTTCATTAAATTATCGTATCAAAATAAAAAACATTAAACCTCAAATCCATACTAATATTATAAATGCGAATGTTTGGATGTGAGTTTGTGAGTTTGTGAATTTGTGAGTTTGTGAGGATGTTTGTTACTCAATCACGCAAAATCTACTGGACGGATTTCGATGAAATTTGGTACAGAGGTAGATAATGACCTGGAATAGCATATAGGCTACTTTTTATCCCGGGAAAAAGCACTGTTCCCGTGGGAAATTCACGCGGGCGAAGCCGCGGGCAAAAGCTAGTAGTATATAAGTAACCAATAATCATTAATATAGCAGCTTACAAAACGTTTCTCAAATTGAACTTTTTAGTTGTTCGTTATGTTAAACCTCAATTCGAAAAACCATCTATTAACTTAATATTAAAGTAATCCTCTCTGTATTTCTAGTCACTCACTTAGTAATTAAGTCGCACGGTTAGAAATTTTATATATGAAATGGATTAATCACAACCCACTTTTTGTAAGCTTGTTTTGGATTTAATTATAAGTTAATATTCATCGATACTTTAGTTAATCTTTCGCTTACTCAAATTCATACCGTTCAAGTTATTAAAATAGTATCGCAACATGTGTCGCTAAGTTTTTTTTTTATTCGATCGTTTTATTATTCCCCTTAAAAAATTGAAACAACGGGGTTTCGATTTTGGCCAACGTTAAGTCATAGTAGTGCTCAAATAACTGTGAAAATTACTACTATTATAACCCATTGCGACACTGTATCGACGCCCAGTATATGTCGTAAAAATGCAATAGTTATTAATAAGGATAAAACTGTAAGTAATTAAGAAAAATGTATTACAATTATTTAGAAATTATTTAAGAGAAGTGCATTGCTTGTTTTGCATACAAGTGTATGTAGAGTTTATTTTCAGCAAACCTTATTTTGTATGCGGCTACAGAACTAAGTTTAGCACACAAAAGGCTCTATTCACACACAACTGACGAAGTAAGCTTTGGAAACTGAAAGCTCTTCAGCGTACGTCCAGCATAAGCTGTGATATGAGTCTCTATTAATTTCCAGTAATTAAACCTAATACCTTTATCGCCTAAAGCGTCTGTAATAATTTAGAAATTCATTAATCTATTCATTTTAAGTACTAATTTTAAATAACTTTAAGAACACGACAAGACTGCAGTACTTTTATCATCTATGTTACTCGGGACTTCGTGAAGATGCCTTACACTGTTATGAAGTACAATAACAGATTTAAACAGTAAAAGTTATTTATGTTCAGTTAAATATAAAATACACAATACAATTTAAAATTAAAAAAAAATACACTGGGAAGGACACGGGCACGAATAGACGAAAAGAGATCACGGACGGAATACCCGGGGAAATACCGACACGGGGTAAGTCGGACAACCGGCACAATTCCGACAGGGGTTCTACTGGCGGCACAACAGGTATGAAGGTGGACTGGCGGGTGGTGGACGCCTTCTCCACTGACAAGCGCGAGGCACCGACTTCAAAATGTCAAACTGCCTCAACAGCAACAGCTTCAATCCACAACAGCCTCGGTGTCCTTGATAGCTTCGACGTTTCTTGATAGCTTTTTAGAGAGAATTTTTTTTTTACGTCGCGAAGGCTTGCAGGGTCCCGGGGTCAGCAGGCCCCGGGACAAGACCTTTAATTTCGCTCCGCGCTCCGATTTCTCGGAGAAGTGAAGACTGACCCGTTCTGACATTCAGCGTCTTTATATAGGCCTCGATTTAGAATTTCGTATTGCTTCATAATTTTCAAATAAAATACGAAATTAGAACATTTGCGAAAAGGTATACATAGAAATTTATAGAATTTTAGAAAAATAAAATCTGACATGCGACAACGCTTGACAATCATAATTGTTTACAATGAAAAAACGCAAGTAAAAATTTACACAATTTAAAGAATTAAGTATAAAAAAGTGGAAATAAACACGAAATATATATTGGGAAAACCAAAATAACATAAAATAACCAAAAATGAAGATATAGCGGTAAGTTTAAAGAAATATTCCCTAGCAATGTAGAAATTTTACTACAGAAAGTGTAAAAATGAACATTTTGAGCTAAATAAGTAATTATAATAGTAAAATAGACAAGAATAAAAGTTAAATAAACATGAATACACTACATTTTGTCCTTGATAGCTTCGACGTTTCTTGATAGCTTGTAATTAGAGTAGTTATCAAACTGCCTCAGCAGCAACAGCTTCAATCCACAATAGCCTCTGTGTCCTTGATAGCTTCGACGTTTCTTGATAGCTTTTTAGAGAGAATAGTTTTTTTTACGTCGCGAAGGCTTGCAGGGTCCCGGGGTCAGCAGGCCCCGGGACAAGACCTTTAATTTCGCTCCGCGCTCCGATTTCTCGGAGAAGTGAAGACTGACCCGTTCTGACATTCAGCGTCTTTATATAGGCCTCGATTTAGAATTTCGTATTGCTTCATAATTTTCAAATAAAATACGAAATTAGAACATTTGCGAAAAGGTATACATAGAAATTTATAGAATTTTAGAAAAATAAAATCTGACATGCGACAACGCTTGACAATCATAATTGTTTACAATGAAAAAACGCAAGTAAAAATTTACACAATTTAAAGAATTAAGTATAAAAAAGTGGAAATAAACACGAAATATATATTGGGAAAACCAAAATAACATAAAATAACCAAAAATGAAGATATAGCGGTAAGTTTAAAGAAATATTCCCTAGCAACGTAGAAATTTTACTACAGAAAGTGTAAAAAAGAACATTTTGAGCTAAATAAGTAATTATAATAGTAAAATAGACAAGAATAAAAGTTAAATAAACATGAATACACTACAACACATGAAAAAAACTATTACTGTAAACGCAAACTCACAAACGTAAACTCTGAAAATATAGCATTCATTTCTTCAGCAGTCGTGTAAAAAAATTTGCTAATCACCAATTATATTTGTATCCTCAGAATAAAATCTGTCTATCGCCAATTATATTTGTATCCTAAGAATACTTCTGTTAATTCTGAAGTTTATATCATTCTATCTTTGACACAATCCATCCATCTTTTTTTGGGTCTTCCTCTATTTCTTCGTCCTTTTACATACTTCCACTTTAATTCCAATTAAGTTTTTCCAATTTATATCACCTGATATTATATTAATGTCTTTACGCTAGAATACATGTCTGCAGCTGTCAGAAACTAGGGCAGCCTGCAGTGCCCCGATTGCACGCCGCATCCCCCTACCACGATCACGCAACGCGATAATTTCACAAACGGTCGCTATATCTTGCAATTTCTTTGCATTTAATTCTACAAATGTTATCATTGTAATAAGTTAAAAATTATCAAGTGGATAGCTCAAAAATTGAAAGGTACGAATGGGCGAAATAGAGATGGTGCGATAGTGCGGCATCATATGGATAGTGCGAATTTCAAGGAACCAATGGGTACCGATGAAATTCGACAAACTACAAAGTATTTCAAATAACTTTAAAATACTTTGAAGTTCCTCTTTCAGTGTCAGTGTCCAAGGTTCACAGCCATATAGCCTTAGCATAGCACCGAGTAATTATCTAGCTATATACATAGGTAAGGTAGGTTGATATTATAACAATGGATGGTTGATTTTTATCTAACTTTAATTTATGCCTCGTTCGCGTTAATTTATCCCTCAGGAACAATACCTTTTTTGAACATGAAATATTATGCTGTCCTTTCTGTATCCATACTGATGTGTATTCAATTTCATGATGATCAGTTGACCAGCCGTGACCTGACCGTGAAAGCATTAAAAATATACAAACATAGTTTCGCATTAGTAATTAAGTCTAGGATATCAATGTTCAGCCCGTTTAGATCATATCTGAAATACCTACTTTCCATTATGCATATTGATTAAAACGGCAGTTTGTTCGTTGTAGATTGATATTCTGTGGCGGGTCAATGGTCAGGGGTCAGTATTTTAGTAGGTTCATGCGGATTCCTAGTCCATTAATATTCATCACTTTAAAGTTTGAAACGTTTCTTATCGATGCACTAGTTTTCGTATCTTCTTAGTCGGATTCCTCATCGCTGAGATTCGAGGTCAATATTTTTTTTTTTATTAAAGATGCGTTTGCTCTTGACTACAATCTTGCCCGAGGACAGAGATGAGGTCTACGGTGTAGCGAGCTTACCCAGAAGCAGCCTATTCACTCTGGTTTTGAATTCGAATCATTTATATCTTTTTTGGCAATGTTACTTTTCCATTAGCGAAAGAAAATATCGTGAGAAATGCTGCACTTACCAGACTGCAGAGTGTAGACTTCCTTACAGAACCGTCTGTTCCTACATAAGGTAAGTATGTAGGGACCGATTCCACTAATTACAAACGTAGATCTGTATTGTGTCTCAATTACCTATGTCTGAGAAGCCAAAAAAATCTTACTAAATTAGCTCTGGAGGCTATCGACAGACGCGCCAGAAGACTCGTGGATGATGAGTCGCTTACGGCAGGACGGCTTCAGTCTTGATCACCGCCGGCTAGTAGCAAGTCTGTGTGTATTTTACAGGCTCCACATCGGTGAGTGCGCTCAGGAATTGCACGACATAATTCCTTGTGCACCATTCCACCATCGGACGACACGGCGCGGACGGAGATTCCATCCTTATGTGGTTGATGTTCCAGCCCATCGCACCTCTCGGTTCGCCTCCTGCTTTATCGTGCGAACCACCAAGTTATGGAATTCTCTCCCAGCGTCGCTGTTTCCTGTCACTTATAATTTAGGGGTTTTCAAGGCAAGAGTGAATAGGCATATCTTGAGTTTGCGTGTACCACCCTAGATCTCATATTTGCTTCCCATCAGGCAAGATAGAGGTCAAACGCACTCAGAATTTTATTAAAAATAAAAAAATTGACAAGATCTCTATTAAATCTCCATGCTATCGTACAAGCTCTTTAGCTATTGAGACACCACTGAGGCACAATATTTACGTTTGTAATTTAGTAGAATCAAGAACATATAAAACTTTGTATATAATGATGGTCAACTCACACAGATCGGTCAAATATTTTTTCTCAGACAAATTCCTAAAATAGGAATGAAGCAAAGAGATTACTGTATTAACGGAGCCCGTTAAGATATCTCCAAATCACTTTTAAGAATCTATGCAAGCGAAATAACGAACAGAGCTAGTAAAAAACATAAAAAAGCGATGTAACAAAAGAAATATTTATTTTCACAGACAATAAATCGAATTTTAATACCACGGTCAGTTCTTTTTGAGGCAAACTGATCATATCTAATCGGTCAAGTTGGTGGGAAACTGTGTTATTTTGATGAAATGTGGGCCGGACGTGTCCATATTTCACTAGTTGCTGGTCACAAAACATTAAGTACACAGAAGTAGAGATTATTCTTCTTTCGCCGTTGCAAGAGAAACTAGTTAGTTACCAAACAGCGAAAAAAAAATATTGTCTTGTAACTGGTTCTCTTTAGTCGTATTTTCTTATGACTGAGGGTCGTGGTCATTATATGGAATTAAACACACACAACGACTCTCTTGGCAATTTTAATGGAGTGGTTTGCCATTGCTTTCTCCATTTCACACACTAGCTGATAATCATCAATCAGATTGCAGGTTTCCTCATGATGTTTTCCTTCACCGGAGCTGGTTAGGTGTCCTAATATTACAAATGGGAATATTCCCAATCACGCCTCAACTATCTGGTGGAAGTTGGTGAGGCTATTTAACCCGATTTTCCCACATTAGGGGAGCGAGCTTACAGTGCAGCGCAATTAACAGTTTGGTTTAATATAAAGAGCCTATAACCTTACATAAAATAAAACAAAAGCTTTTAAAACTTACTGTTGGTACATACACAGATAATTCAAACCTACAAGTCTTCAGTAGACAACTATGTTCAAAGCAAAAGAAATCTCATTCCCAAAGGCTTTATTAGCTTTATTAGCCAGTATAGCCCTGTTTGTTTTTCACTTATTTAAATAAGTGAAAAACAAATAGGGCTATACTTCTGTTGTTATTTTCTTTTGTGTTACCGTTAAGACAGTTTCCTAAAACAAATTGTCGGTGTCACGAACTTCTGTGACCGGCGTGACCTTTGGAAACCTCTTACTGATATAGTTCAATGTCAATACTATAGTAGATTTGACTAGATAAAACTAGTAAGTCCGGGTTTAGCTGGCTGCCGTTGGTTTCCGAATAAGGCAGGACCCAAATAAGTAGTAGAATTGCCCGCGGCTTCGTCCGCGTGAATTTTCCACGGGAACAGTACTTTTTCCTGGGATGAAAGGTTCCCTAGATGTCCTTCTCAGTACTTCTAACTTATGTGTACCTATGCGAAATTTCAAGAAGATTGGTTCAGTAGATAAAGAGTGAAGAGGTAACAAACAAATAAACAAACAAACTCTCAGTTAGGATTAATACTACACAAACACTATACAAAATACAAAATAAAAATTAATTGTAGAAAAAAAAAAATCTTTCAGAAATAAAATTTTTTTTGGTGTCATTTATATGCTGCTGCAACGCCGATTGCGACGTCGGATGCATCCATTGGCCCTATTTTTTTTTTTCTATAAATATTATTATTGATGTAACGTTTGTAGGAGACAGTTTTTTCCTAACTACCACAGTTGTCTCATACAAAACAATACAATTTATCTAATGGAAGACTTTGCTCGAAAGCACTCTAACCTTGCTCCGAAAGCGTGCTGTTTCTGCTTAGAGACAGTGCCAATAAAAAAGTTGGGGATATCATCGCATAAAATTCTTTTGGAAATTCAGGCATTAGAAACGGGTTGCTAACCTTGAGTTTTTGTAACATTTTACAAGATAAAAAAAGAGCGTGCACTAATCTTAACGGTAGGTGCAACAGTAATGTTTGAATTAAATATTTATCGTGGATCTGCGATACAAAACGATAACGGCTAACTCTATCTGTGTAATGTCCGTATATATTTATTTATATTTATTTAAACCTTCCACTCTGTCTCAAGCGCAAACTCCTCGACATGTGCATTCTGCCTATTCTTACCTATGGTGCTCAAACTTGGTCACTAACCGAAGATCAAAAGTCCAGGCTCAAGGTCTGCCAACGAGCGATGGAGCGCAGCATACTAGGTGTACGCCGCATAGATCGGATAAGAAACACCGACCTGCGCTCCAGAACTCGGATTGTAGACGTAGACGCCAAGTCAGCCAAGCTAAAGTGGAACTGGGCTGGACATGTTTGCCACATGCCGCCAAATAGATGGGCCCGACTAGCTACCCTATGGGTTCCAGAGGGGTGTAGGCGAAGGGGAAGACCGCGAAAGAGATGGCGAGATGACATCGAAAGTTATCTGCGGGAGTGGAAGCGGGCTTCCCTCAACAGAGAATTGTGGAAGGAGAAAGGGGAGGCCATTGCCCAGCAGTGGGACACATCACCAGGCTAAAATAACATATTTATTTAACGTTTTTACAGACTACCTGTTACCCGTGGCTCCACAGATTTTAGAGTGCTTTCCTTTTTATTTAATTTTTCATAGAAATTTTCAGGCCTTGTATTTCGCCGGTGAAGGAAAACAGCCTTTACAAGTCCATTGTTTCTCAGTACAACATTTTTCGGGTAAAATTGTTACTATGAACTGAACTTTCCCTTAATTATTGCTATACTAGCTTAGCCCCGGGCTTCGCTCCCATGGGAATTTCGGGATAAAATGTACCCTATGTGCTATTCTCGGTATTTTTCTACCCCTGTAGCAAATTTCTAGTCTAGTAGATTTTGCGTGATTGAGTAACAAACATCCTCACAAACTCGCATCCAAACTTTTGCATTTATAATATTAGTTTGCTATATAAACAATAAACAAAGAAACTTGAAAGTCCAGGAGTTGCAAATTTCATACTATATTGACATCGAAACCTGTAAATAAATACTAGTCTACATCGCAAAGCAATAAATTTAACCCTTCAAACTACAATCCAGTCATAGCTTAGCTCGAAGGCCACACACGACACCATCATTCAAAATGAACCTTATTCAACCGTAATACGGCTGTTTCAAATTAAAAATGTAAGTAAATCGAGCTATCTAAGGAAAGAGATCAGTGGAAAGTCCGCATACTGGCAGGAAACTGCGCCAATCCATCTTATTCGATGACATTGCGAAATGAATTTTAATATCGTTGAAATAAAGTTTATTATCGTTGTTTCTGGGAATAGTAATGTTAGAAAAAGTTCGATACAGATGCAGGTTGCCAAATAAGGAAGGTTGTGGCAGTTAGTCATCGGAGATATGAATGCAGCAATGTTTTTAATTAGCGATGTGATTAACTTGTTGATAGTGCGACGGATGCTGCCAATACAGGTCTAGGTTAACACCTTGATAGAAATATCGATTATGATTTTATTTTACCACAGACATATAAAAAAAAAATTACTTCTGTGTATTTTACAAGCGAAGATCATAAACTATATATCGCGTTCTTTTTCGAATTCCATTTCTGTCAAAGCACCTCGCCTTTGGAACTCTCTTCCTTTAGACACCAAAATGGCACTTTCCCTTGACTCCTTTAAAAATCGTGTTCTAAAATCCTTTTCCTTATCCTGACTTTCTATTTGTTTCTTTTTTGTTTTTGCCCTTTTCCTCTTTTCTATTTGTGTATTGTTGAGCTTTACTTTCATTACTTTTTCTATCTTAGTTTAGTAGTAGTATATATATTTCTATCAAATTTATTATCAGATAGTTTGCACAGCCTCTGCCCTTTCTTTATTATATATATTTTTCGTGCCGGTTGACTGTAAGAGATCCCTTCATGGGATAAGTCCGCCGTTGCCATTTTCTGGTTTAATGTAATTTGTGATTTATTTATGTTATTGTGCAATAAAGTTAGTACATCATCATCATCATCATCATCGTCAGCCTTCCATGACCCACTGCTGGGTATAAGCCTCCTTTTGTCTACGCCAACCTTTCCTATCCTGGGCCATTGCAATCCAGTTCTTGCCAGCAACATTCTTTACATCGTCGACCCATCTTGCTGCCGGGTGTCCTACACTTCTTCTCCCATTTCTAGGGTACCACTCGGTTACAGCCTTACTCCACCTACCATCGTTCCTTCTAGCCAGGTGTCCCGCCCAGTTCCATTTTAGTGCAGCAACTCTGGAGACCACGTCGTGAACTTTCGTTCGACGTCGGATCTCCAGGTTGCGAACTCGGTCTTGAAGTTTGGTGCCGAGCATGACTCGTTCCATGGCCCTTTGCGCGACAGCAATCTTATACATGGTTCCCTTTGTGAGAGTCCATGTCTCGGCACCATAGGTGATCGTGGGCAGGGCACACTGGTTGAAGAGGCGGGTTTTTAGTTAGTACAAACAAACAAACTATTAGTGGCTCCGCTCTCGTAAGAATTCAAGGGTAAAAGTAGGTAACCTATGTGTCAAAGATACGATTTCAATCTTTGCTGTGTGCCATTCCTGGTTTGATTCTACCCTTGTTCCAAATTTCATAGAAATTCGTCGAGTCGATTTTACGTAACAAACATGCAAAAATTCTAACAACTCTCACGTTTATCAAGATTCATATTTTTATTAACTCGGCTCTTTAGTCGTAATAGATAGGTAAATTATTAAGATATTTTCCGTTTAGTTCACTCTCCTTAGGTGGTACTATTAAATAGTACCTAACACTATAGTAATTATAGTTTCAGTTCTAATTATCATCAAATCAATATGTAATGAAAAAGGCGATATTGGTCTTACATTACATAGAGTACTTATAGCAATGGCGTCACAGAATCCATACTAATATTATAAATGCGAAAGTTTGGATGTGAGTTTGTGAGTTTGTGAATTTGTGAGTTTGTGAGTTTGTGAGTTTGTGAGGATGTTTGTTACTCAATCACGCAAAATCTACTGGACGGATTTCGATGAAATTTAGTACAGAGGTAGATAATGACCTGAAATAGCACATAGGCTACTTTTTATCCCGGGAAAAAGCACTGTTCCCGTGGGAAATTCACGCGGGCGAAGCCGCGGGCAAAAGCTAGTACATAATAGTACAAGTAATGGCGTTTAAAAAAGTGCCATTGCCTTTCCACTTTCTACAATGCCAGGATGTAACGTTTGCGAGCTTTTTAAAATTGTATATTATTGTAAAGTGAAGAATTTTAACATATTAAATTACCTGCAAGAATTAGTGTTTCGTACCATGTCCGTCCCTAATAAAACCGATACCAAAAAGTACCTATTAAATTAAATTTGAAGTGGTTTCCACAATTGAATTGCTGAAAGTCTAGTGTTTTCCGCTCAATACCCAGCTTGGAAAACAATAGTGAATTCCAAGACAAGTTGCGGGCAAATGCTTGTGAATGGGAAAGCCGCAGGTAACCTCTAGTGTAAACATAACAGTCATAAACTTATGAGATAAAATCGATGCGTCATGAAAACGAGATAACCTGCAGTTTTAGTAAATTACTATTTTAATCACAGTTCTCGCTTATAATCATTTCGTATCATCAACAGAATATTAACCTACACAAATCAATGCAAATTCGCCGTTATTACCGCCGCATACAGTCCTACGATGGGCGACTTTAATCACAGTACGCGTACGATCATTAGTAAGACACCCGAAGCAGTTTTCACAGGTTTCCACACCACAGAAATCGTAATAACATAACACTAGAAGTGACATCTGCTGTATTTTATACTAACCTGTGCCCACGACTTCGTCTGCGTATCTCAGGTTCTAAGCGGCGTATCAAGATGAAACTTATGCCAGATTTTAAGTTGGACCTCCTATAATACAACAGTGAAAACTGCGTCAAATTTTGTCCAGTCGTTTTTGCGTGATGCGCGTACAAATATACAGACAAACAGACATACAAAAATTATTAAAAAAAAATGGTTTTGGTTTCTATTGGCCCTATTGTAACGCGGCTACGCGTCAATCCTCTTTGGATCTTATTATACGTGCGCTGGCACATACATACTTATCTCACCTGTCATAAATTTTAAACTGTATTCATTCATATTCGATTCTGCATTTTGGTTGTCATTCTTGGCCTAGCATCTACCGATATCTATTATTATAAGTTACTTTTATTGTAAAGCTAAAATAATACTATTTTAAAATATTATTAAACTATAGACCCTTATCGGGTATGTATTATTAAGTTTTATTAGTTGTTTCGGAAGTAATTCTAAATTTATAGTGAAGTGTGTTATATTTTCTAATCTTTATATATTTTTGTTTTAGGTCTATTTCTTTACCAATAAAATACTATTCAACGACCCGAGATTTCTTATTATATAGAGCTCTCACGCTCTACTATGAAGGAAGACCCCTCATTTTTTTCTTAAATATCTTCTATGTACAGACACAGACCAGTTACAGTTTTATTATATATATTCTTCTTTTTCTTGGCGAGTCGAAATGGGAAACTATATATAGTCGAAACTATATTTTCCCAGACCAACGACAATCGCCCTATCGTTGGCCTTGTAAAGGTCCTCTATGGTACACGATTATATGTATTGATATTGATTGACGACCTTTTTGTATTGGCTTAGTGGGCACCACGCCCGTCTGCCATCTGTATTAATTCCCATTTCTGTGTTCCACACTCTTCCTCTTAGTTTTCATTGGAAAGTGTCAACAGAAAGAAAGCAATGTCGCTCTGAGTTAACGTCGCTCTATCACATGCTACTGGGTCACATATCATCATAATCCTAACTAATATTATAAATGCGAAAGTGTGTATGTTTGTTTATTTATTACCTGTTCATGCTTTATCTACTGAACCAATCTTCCTGAAATTTCACATACACATAGTTAGAAGTACTGAGAAGGATATAGGCTTTTCATCCCGGGATAAAGCACTGTTCCCGTGGGAAATTCACACGGGCGAAGCCGCGGGTAAAAGCTAGTCGTCTATAATTGTATTCCTCATGGCTAAGAGTTTTGTTACGTGGAATAAAACACACGCCACGTCTCTTTTGCCAATGTTATTAGAGTATCCATTGCCTTCTCCATTTCACACACTGGCTGATAAATCATGAACTAAAGTGCAGGTTTCCTCAGGATGTTTTTCTCCTTCGGAAGCAAGTGGGGTCTATAAAAACTACCATACATAAGTCGACTACAATTCGAACCTAGAAAGGCCGACGACGTCAAAGCTTGGCTGGAAGAAATTGCATTTGCGATAAGCCAGCCCGCCTTTGCGCTCATTTATGTTTTTACTTTTGTCACTACTTTGTATGTTCTTTTCTGTAAATGGTGCTATAAAGTGGTGATCTATCTATCTATCTAAAGTGTCGCAGAAGTAATTAAGTCTATTGACACCATATCCACTATCTATTAATAGGCAGACATCATGAAACGCCAATACTACTCGACGGGAATCGACACACGTATCCCAACTCTTTGTTGTTTTTTAAGCGAGCAGTCGGTCGCTAGCTCGTGTGTGCTACGTACGTTTCTTAATACATGGTTTTGCATATCTTAAAAGGACTTTCTATCTAACACTATCTATCACCATACCTATCCAATCCACCCTATATCTGGTATGGTTACATTTTAAGTTTCACTATTGTACTTAAATAGAGTCAAAACTTCCTTATTATCAGTTATTGTATTCTTGCCATATTCGTAAAGCGACTCTATTAATAACCATTATAGGCTTATTTATAGGTGACTTAACATCAAAGAAAGTCTTAACTATTTCTTAATGAAGCCCTTACTCGATTAATAAACTACCCTCTTATGGAAATTGCAGGTGTAAAGGACTATGAAATATTTGATTATTAAGCAATTCACAAACCATTTTCAGGTAGTAATAAACAACTTTGCTGTGAACAATAAATGGAAAATAGTCCCTATAATTATAGTTAAGAAATCAAGTCCTTTAGCGTAGCATTTTGCTAAGCTAGAAAGATCGTTATTTGTCTTATTGTCTTTAAAAATAAATGAGATTAGTATTATAAAATATACCCCAATTAAAAAGGGAATATAAATTGCAGGGCCACGAAACCACTGAACTTAGAGACTTGAAATTGTGCAGTCATCTGGTTTAATCTGCTATTTGATTGAATGACTAGCTCGTTAAAAGAATACCGCCAGTATTCAATTGAAAGACTAAGCTAAACGTTGATTGAACAAGCATCACTCAACGTCCAACTAGTTAGCGGATTGTAACATAGCCCTTTGAACAGGGCGGACGTAAAATCAGTCAAGTTATTCAAATTTAGTTCAATTTCTTCCCACTGCGTTGATATTTTTTTCCATTAAATTAACTTTAAAGTGCGTTATTTGTGATTTAATAGTGTGACAGCATTGGTTTACCTATTATTACGCCGCCGCCGCCGGCTATTTCGTCTCATTTTTGTTATCTAAAGTTACCTTTTTAATTTGCGAACTTATGGTCACCCTAATCAAATATTACAAAGTCGTACAGATCCTATTTTAATGAGACATTTTATAATTCATTTATTTTTATTCAAAGTAAGGTTAACTTGTAGTAAAGTCTGAGGCTATATCCCATTCAACGACTTCGCTAACTGACGTTCAGTCAAGACGTTGAACGTTACATTCAACGACTTGACGAGTTGTCCTATCGAATAGCAAATTCAACCAGATGACTTTTGTGAAAAGATTTTGTGAAATCCATCCGTAAAGGAAAAGAACTACATTGGCAAAACGCTGTTTTTTTTGTGTCATACTCTAATATAAAGAGGAAGTATTGTATGTTTGTTTGTAGGGGGTAAACTTCGGAACTACTGAACCAATTTCAAAAATTCTTTCACCAATAGAAAGCTACATTACCTGAGTGACATACTACTAATTTATGTGTGTACTTCCCGTGCGAAACCGGAGCGGGGTGCTAGTTATATATAATCTACTGAAATACTTGTGGTTGTCTTTGTGATATGCATGCGAATGCTTCACTACTAGCTAAGTAATATCAACTCAACGCCTGAAGATAAATCGAATTGGCGCAATCGAGGAATCGATTGATATAGCTCAATCTTTCAAATGATCGATTCGGCACACGCAGGCGGAGGTAAATCGATTAGTCTTCTATGGTTTCTGTTCATATGAATACATTTATTGTATGTTCTGTTAACGATCATTATTATGTGGTGGTCTTTGAGATTTGGTTTTTATCATAGTTAAAGAAAGTCTTTGGTGGATCTTCTGTTTGTTTCGCTACTTATCAAGTTCAAGGATTCACGACGGTGAACATTCTGCACAAAAAAAATAACCAAAGTTTTTTCTGACCAAAGAGGAATTCCGTTTTCGTCAGAACAAAACAGCCTATAATTTATTCTGACGAAAATGGCCTAAATCACAATTACACTTGACTGCCTTACAGCTAAACCAGGTCATAAGCCAATTTTACTCGACTTGTTGCCAAGGGGGTAATGTTATTCAAATTTTGGCGCAACCTTACGTAACGGTCGCGTGCTGAGTATAAGTGACGCTACTGCTTTCGTCTTCTAGGTAATTTGTAGACTTGGTTCGACTAAAACTGACTATTATAGAAACACGAATTCTATCCTGGACTTCCATGCTGGTCTGGGAGCGAAGAAAAAACATAGATGTGCCAGCTGCTTCTCTTCCCGCGCAGATTGTAAAAGTCAATCGAGGGAAAGGGGATTCCTCCACACATAGGCGTTGGACTAGCAACCTGTCACTACACCTGAATCTCCATTCCATCTGAGAGCCCACTATTCAGCTAAGCGTGGCCTTCGAGTCTAACGACTCTTGGCTCTGTCTACCTCGTAAGGGATAAAGACGTGATTCTATGTATGTATGTATGAATTCTATCCTATATAATAACTTAATGATACCTCGCAATACCTGCAACTTAATGATACCTGCAATTAGGAATTATTGTAAAAAAAACTCAGGCTTACACCATTACTCAGGTCAAGCCTTTGGCCAGGAGTGGGACACAATTATCAGGCAAAAAAATTAAAAGACTGTCCGACATTTGTATGTAGACGTAGGTAAGTACAGTAACAAAACTGCAAACAGATTAAAAAATTTTGGTTAACTTTATCAAATGTTAGGTCTTTTGCCGAAATTTATAATTCTGCAAGTCATACTAAATTTGTGTTTATTATTTATCGAACCGTAAAAAAAGTATTAATCCTAACTCCTATTTCTTAAATCCTAGTTTACGAACAGGAAATCGCTTCAGGCCACTTTTCATATGCAAGCAATAATGCATCGCTTTGATCATTCCTTCTGTCTGTTCATAATGTATGCAGTTGATTGATGCACATCCGAAACTCCTAGATAGGCAGAGGGAAAGCGTTTTACAAACAAAAAGATCGAGTTTAAAATTTTTTTACTAATCCTAATATCCTAATCCTAATATCCTAATATATCCTAATATCCTAATAATATTATAAATGCGAAAGTTTGGATGTGAGTTTGTGAGTCTGTGAGTTTGTGAGGATGTTTGTTACTTAATCACGCAAAATCTACTGGGCAGATTCCGATGAAATTTAGTACACGGGTAGAAAAACACTGGGAATAGCACATAGGGTACCGTTCATCCCGAAATTCTCACGGGAGCGAAGCTCCGGGGCGCGGCTAGTAAATCATAAATCTTTTAATCAGTCAATCAATTTGTGTAGGTTTGTGTTTATGTTATTCTCTTGGTTAACTAAGTAGGTATCTACTTAGTATTTGTGAAGACATCCGCCAACAACGGAATTTCCCCTTCGACACAGCAGAAACTCAGGCTAATCAAATTTTGATCGATTGCGGTCGGCATAAGTATCTATAAAAAGAATTAATCCAAAATCAAAATTAAATTATACTTAGCTGTTGTGTACTTTTTTATGTACAGTCACAGGCAGTAATTTGTATACAATTTTAGACCTAACCACATTGTCTTAAGAACCGATGTGTTTACATATTATTGCTTGTGACTGTACCTATGTACAGTCAGCTGCAGAAAAACCTGACTCCCTGAGATTCTCTTTTTTTTTAAATTAAAGATGTGTTTGCTCTTGACCACGATCTTGCCCGAGGACAGAGATAAGGTATACGGTGTAGCGAGCTTACCCAGAAGCACCCTATTCACTCTAGTTCTGAAGAGAATCAGGTTGTACGTCTCTGCAGCTAACTGTACCTATATCACAGAATTAATATTAGTAGTACTACGTACAGAAAGGAAACTCCCTGCCCCTCCCGCAATATGGCACCCCCCCGCTTCCGCACTTCTCCCCCGTTCTTGTGTAACTGTGGGACGTACGACTATGAAAACGCACACATTGACGTGTTACTGACGTGTTCACGGATATACATACAGTTTCAATTGTAGTGTAGTAGTAGTAGGCATATTTGACGCGCCGTTTCTATGAAGCGCCCGCCCTGTGCCTATATTTCGATGACACCTTGAAGATATGCGGATTTCGATCCATCATTGGCTCCAAATTTCGTCACCATCCAAGGACGTCCATCCAATTTCACAGGCGACCGCTCTCCTAATCCGACGGAAACACGCCCGCTCGAAATGACGGCCATTACTAGTCATTACTATGATTGACTGTTTTTTAACACTTCTTATGCAAAAACAATGAGTGTCGCCTCAATTGATGAATTGCTTTGTAATATCGCGGATATAGGTAACGCTTTGAGTATTTAGGGAATGCTTCTTTGGTAAATTTGAGTTCTTCAATTATTTTCCAGTAACATCGCGCCTAGGACGACGCCCGTGAGAGATTCAGGATAAAAATATATTAAGGTCTGTTAAATCTCAGAAGTTGTGGCGTAATTGAAAGAAATAATAAATATCCAAACTTTCGCAAAGATAATATCGAAACTTGTGTCATACAAGATGTCTCAAGAAGGTTTATATTGCCTTTAACTATGAGGAATAAGTTAATAGCATGATGATGCGAATTATTACCTGGTCATCACATTAATGAAGTATTTGTCCTCTAAACGGTAAGTACTCAAAAGATTACCCACAAATTTGTGTCCTAATGTCTTCCTGGGTATGTGGTGGTAAATAAAACATCATCATACTTAATTGTATGAGTCAAGTTCGAACCTGCCTCTATTCTACTCATCTAGTGTGTTTAATTTTTCACAATAGACGCATAAGACAATATGATGAATAGGCCTGTTGACAAAATTTGGAAATTCGTTTAAAACTATAGCTTAGTATCTATTTTACCCCAAAAATATAATATTTTTAGAAAAATAGGCCTTTTATGTATATATTTTGCGTTTTTATAAATGAATTTAAAATTGCCATTTAAAAAGGCCAAGACTGTCATGGCGTCTTGAATGACGTCACGCCTCGCGAAACAGTCGAGTTTGTTTATGTCAGTCAAGATTTTTTAATAAATAATGGATTCCTCTTATTATAAATACTGTATAGTGCCCCAGTGTAAAAGCACAACGGTAAAAAAACAAACAAACTATTCATATACGTTCCAAACAAGAAACAAATACGAAGAAAGTGGTTAGAAATGGCAAGGAGGCAAGATGCTCATAGTCTATCAACTAGGTATTTCAAACTTTGTATTCGCTAACCTTAAAATCAGTTAATTACATTACACAGTAGGTAAATGTGACTCTCTGACTGGTAATTGGTAATTAAATAAAACTTTATTTGTTTTTCACATTATACTTACATAGAAGTTGAGCCCGCTGAGCAAAAGTCGGTGTTCGATCCGAAAATTTTTCAAGCATATCGGCGTCAATTTTGGGCAAATTACTCCTGTTTCCTTTGGTAAATCCTGATTTCATTGTGTCTTTAAGATTAAACTTCAAACAAACTATCAATTTAACAATAACTGCTAAAAAACGAAAAGCGTATAAAAATAATCAGTTCACTTTATACGAAAATGACAGCTACAACATGATGTTTTGCGAAGAGTGACGTCACGCTTCTCTGATTGGTGTTTAATGTCACGTGATTGAATGCCTCATTTTACCCATTTTATTTTCCAAAAATATTACATATTAATCTTATATTATTTTAATAAAAATAATACTTTTTTGTTTACTACATATCATGATTAATCATTAGAAACTCTAAGCCACCCGATTTATTCTTAGTGGAAACAAGCCTATTGACAGGATATTCTTTTGTTTACATTTAAGTCTTTAAATTCTTGTGACCCGCTTCTGTTTCAAATGTCCTAAATTTGCAGCAAGAAATTATCACAAAAATGGCACAATATTTGTTTTAAATGCGTTGAAAATGCATTTATTTCTTTCACTACAAAGTGTTTAAAGATACATTGTTAGGACTTTCTAGTAAGCAAAGTATGCCTGTATCAGAAAATCCTACTCTTTCTTAACATACATTAATTGCAAAACACTTTTAAGTATCTTTATATGAAGTTATAAAGGCACTTTAGCAAACATCCTCTCTCTAGTCACAAATGACTTTTACTTATGTTTTTATGCTACAATTGCAAGATACTCATTGTACTTTAGATTTCAGTAGTTATCCGTTATAGTTCACGGTTCTTCTTACATATTTGAATAAAAAAACAGCTAAACTTTTTTAAGGTTGTCTTTAGCAAGTCTCATGCAATTATAATAATTGTGTTTGGACTTAGTCATTCCTTAAGCAATAAATAAGGATTTTTTGGTCATTTCGACATCATTCGTGTGCAATCTTAATGCATTTAGGGTCCAGTCCGTCCGCGCTTCAAGCGTACTGACTACTTCACATAAATTCATCGCAAAATTCTTGGACAAGATATTTAAGTACTTGGCAAACATATGGCTTCTCAACGAGAGCGTCACGGCCAAGAACATCGAGGACAAACAGGTGAGCGTCGCGGCCGAGAGCGTGGCGAATTGAGGGCCTAACGGCCGGAACTTTTCTGAGAAGTTAAATGATAAAAAACAAACTAAGACTAAAAATTTAAAAAAAAACTACAAACAAAACTCAAGGCCTGTGTTAGCTTGTTTTTATATTTTAAAAATTATATCGCGTATTTATAGTAATTTCAGTTTGTAAATAGTATTGTAATTGAAAAATATAAGGTAAATTTTGCATTGTCATAGATTATGTTAATCGACCGAGCGAGCGCAGCGAGCGAAGCGTCTCAGTTTCCACTAGCCGAAAATTCTTTTGTCTGTCCGGATGTTATCGCCTACAGGTCGCATTTCTGAACCGATTCTTATGAAATTTTGTGAGCACGATCGGTAATTTTATAGAATTTTTTAGTCGAGCCAGTTTTTCGAAATTTTATAAAATGGCGATAATATATAAAAACACCTTATATCTCAGCTATTTAAAAAAAAAATCAAAAATATCATTAGATATTTTTGTTATCCTTATTCAGACGCAACTTTTTTGTATAAACAACATAGTGAAATTCAATAAAACCGCTATAAATCCATATATTAAATTCTTATACGATAGTTCACAAAAAAATCAATAGATGGCGCAGCAAAGCTTTTAATACTCGCAAATTCATTTAAGAGTGACTTGATTTATTGATTAAAATGAGATTGTTTGAATTACGTGTATTTTTATTTTTAACTGAGTGCGTTTGACATCTATCTTGCCTGATGAGAAGCATAGATGAGATTTAGGGTGGTACACGCAAACTGAAAAAAAAAACTCAAGTATATATTACACGACTGACCAAAAAAGGAGTGTTATGTTTTCAGGGTTCATGTATGTATGTATGTAATTTCTTTATTCCACCATAAGTCCTGAACGGCTTAACAGATTTTGATGTGAGAGGTATTGTTAGATTCCTTGCATTAGCCCGAATGACATAGGCTATGTAAGATGTCAGTCGTGTTTTTTATTTTTAAATAATTAGCTTGTTTGGTTAATGGTATTGTATTGTGGATTGCTTTGCTTGGTGGAATTATCTTGAACACTTGAAATAAATCTGATATCAAAAAACTTCATTGTATGATTAGAATCCTATTGAAAAGAAGTCGGTTGAAAAGTAATATATACGTATATGTAAATAATAGATTCGATTTCAAATTGAACTATCTTTTTTGAACTTTAATTTTGTTGCGCTTATTACATAAATATACATATAACCAATAAGGTCAAACCATGCATTTCTGACGACTGACGACCTCCGTGGCCTAACGGTCATCACGCCAGCCAGACGGCCACACCAGCCGGGTTCGATCCCCGGTCGGGACAAGATGGAAAATAATCTTTTTCAGATTGACGTGGGTTTTGGATACTTATCTATACATATATGTATTTATTATAAAATAAAGTATTGTTAAATTAGCATCCCGTAAAGTCTTGAACTTACTCAATCTGTGTGATTTGTCCGTATATATTTATTATTATTATTTACATTATTTCGAGGCGGAAAAGGCAAGTTTCAGTCATTTTTTTTTGTGGTATTGACCAACCACAAGAACTTTTTACTTTCTTTACAGCATTGCTAGGTTGGTTTCAAAACTCTTCTAAGCCAGGGACACGGTAAAATATCGGTAATTTCGTGGAAGGGCTCGCGAGGTCTACTGTTCTCACAGAACCACTAGTGATAAATGATACGGAACATTCAGGGCATAAGGTAGCTCTCGCATTTATCCAATTTCTATACGTGTCCCTGATGCTAAATCTGATTTCGGCCGTTGAACCGAGATTCGACGCATGAGCACATGACTAGAGATGGGCGGTCAGTAAATACTAAATAGTATTTACTGGGTAAGAATGATAAATATGAGTATTTATCCGTTTTTACTCATTCTTACTGAGTATTTATCCAAAAGCATGAGTAAAAACTTTTGTATGCAATGGAGTCCTAATTTAATACTTTATTTCAGTTTCACCTTTCATTTTTAGCACTGAAAATAGGATATGTTGATGATCAGGAAAAAATAGTATTGAAACCTGCACATCAGAACAATTAATGTTCTTTTCAGGTAAAAATTAAAGGTTAACTTGAATATACAAATTCTACATAGGTACTGGCCGCGATACATTTATTGTTCTCGTCGGGTTAGAATAAAAGGTTAACTAAACTTTAAAATTCTTAGCACTAGCCGCGGCACGTTTAAGCTTATTGTTCACGTCGTCGGGTTAGAATAAAATAGGTAGGGTGCTTAACGTGAAATATGGTCCCATACGGAAGAAAGCATGAAACTTGGCATGAATGTAGTTTTCATATATGTATTTCAATCTTGATATGGAAACACATCGAAAAATTAATGTTTCCCCCCTTGCCCCCTTTTTTATGTCCCAAATCGTGATTGTTCTCATTTTTTATAAAAACGGTAAAAGCTACGCTAAAACTGTCAAAGACCATGTAGTGATAACTACAGAATTATTTTGAACTTCTAACTGGTCAACTTTGCATGTCATATTTTAGGTGAAATAGTTGATATATTGGGATACTATTCCTGTGGCGCGTATTACCTGCATGATAGGCTCTCGACTCACTACAATAGCAGGCATTCAAATCCATTAGTCTCCAGACAAATTGAATGGGAAAGTGACACACCAGTACACAAATTTCATATGTTGTTTTTACAATACTTATTAAGAAAACAGGGAGACCCGCTCATCAAAACGTTCTTTGAGTCACGCCGAAACCATTGGTAGCAATAACTCGACGCGATTTTGTGTACTTACGGAATTATATCAAAAACTAAACATTCATAACAAAACATTCTATGATTAAATTAGACTGTCAACAAAATCTGCAGAGTTGGACGTCTGACATTGACAGCTGGTGACACACGTTCCGTATCAGTTCCTAACCAACCTTTCTTATCATAAACAAATAAGAAATCATGGCTGGATTGTTGTAGAATTTTAATTATTCTCCTTTAATATCGTCGACTTAGATTGTTATAATATTCAACGAATAGATACCTTATTTAAACATTAGTTCTTTTAAAGAATGTTTAAAAGTTGGTTTGACGTGCGTCCGAATTGGGCGAAATGGAGCGCGACGAGGCGGAATGTCAAATCGAGTGGAGAGGGATCGGTCTCTTCCTGGTGAGGCCGCCACGACACGTAACATGGCTTGAGCAGAATCATTAAATTTTTTGGGTTTTTTCACTTTCGCCGCCCTCGGCACCCCGCCATGGGACTATAGTTTAACCTTTAGCTTTAAAATCCGCGATACGCGCAAGGACACAGGGGATATTTGCCGCCACGAAGTTGTCAGGAGGATGAGCTGTTGATATCCACGTGCCCGCCCGGCCGTATGAATTGGCGCTTCCTGGAGTGTCCTCCCATCACCAGAGGGTGCGGTTCTCCCGGACCGTGGACCGCATGCCACGGCGCAGGCCCCGTCGTCGGCGACCCTGAAGTGCAACACACGGATCCTAACCTTATTTCCGAAGGCCACATCGCCGCCCCCGATCCGATGTCCTTGTAGTGACTCAGCGCAAACCTCGGAAGGTCCAGCCAGCGTCTACTATCTCGCATACAACGGAGCGTCGCAGGAGCACCGCGCCGCTTTGATGTCGTGACCAGCGCCAGTGCTCGAACCCAACGGATCATAACGGTGAACGGAACGACGTTATAAGTGCGCACGGACGTTTGTGTACGGACCTGGCCAGGTACCCTATATTTGGTTTATGTTAACTTTAATTTTTTATTGCGGCAAAGACTTATCAGATTTTGGTATTAGTATAACATGTGCCCGCCTTCAGCGGCTAGTGTGTTTATGGAATAAAATGCTATATTCTATCTCAACCATATTGTATTAATGATGTCACCCTGCCCATGACTCCCAGGACCTAAGGCTTACTAGACAAGAGGTCCTTGTACTTCAAAAGTGCGAGGCTCTATCCTGAGCATTACATCCGGCTCTCTCTAAAGTAATTGTTCGTGTATAATCGCACTGCGCAGGGATATTGCCCGTCTTCGCTTCAAATAGTTGGGGACCCCTGCGCACACAGCACCAACAATACACTTTTTATTTTTTTTTATTTTTTATACACGACAACCAATTGTTATTCATTAAATTCTCTATAATATTGCCCTTGGATGTACGTTGATAGGACGTTTATAGTTTACAAATTATGCCCATGCTTCAAGAATGTTTATTTTTAATGCGAACTTATACTTTTACTGCACGGTCTTGGTGAAATTTCGTATTTTCGTATTAAAATTCCTGGTCCATGTTTTATACGGGAACAATAATACCAGACACGATATAATATTTCAACAAAATAGGCTGGAATTCTTCGCTTGTAGCGCGCGGGGTGTACTCTTCCCTCTCCCCATTTGGAAGATGTACTTTGTTGGCGATGGTAACATACAGTAGCGGGGGGGGGGGAGCACGGGGGCACATGCCCCCCCCCCAGACTGCTTTTTGTGTACCTACTGTGGAGGGAGATTCCATGACAGTGCATATCAAATGAAGAAATAACAGAAACGTGCCCCCCCTAGACTGTTTTTTGTGTACCTACTTTGGAGAGAAAATTCCATATGGTTTATATCTTGATTATTTGCGTCGTGAAAGCAAGTCTTTCTAGGATTCGTTTCAAGGTGGAAGGCAACAGCATCAAGACGTGTGTCGATTTGTTACATTTTTCAGATTTATTCATATATAAGTACTGTTAGACCTTACTTTTAGCCAAATTTCATAACTTTAGGTGGTAGGTTTTGATTGCTGCCTGAAATCGCAAAATATGGAAAAATTCGCAACAATTACGGTAATATCCCTTGATCGCGTTGACGTATAATTTTGATAATTTTTTTGCTGAAAGAGACCATGGATACGATTCGAGTATTTGATATTAATTTCAACTTGATACCTTTAAGCGTTCCTGAGAAAGAAAAGTTTGACAGACAGACGGACAACAAAGTGATCTCATAAGGGTTTCGTTTTTACCTTTTTCGTACGGTACCCTAAAAATGAGAAAAACCACGATTTGGGATATCAAAGGGGGAGGGAAAGGGGGGAAACAATCATTTCTCGATGTTTTTCCATATCAATATTAAAATACATATATGAAAGCTACATTTATGCCAAGTTTCATGCTTTCTTTCGGATGGGACCATAAAATCGATTTTTGTTTGGACAAGGAGCCGTACTAAACCCCCCCGAACGGGTTCCAATCTTGTAGCGATGGGGGGGCTCAGTACCAGCGGGAAGCGGGACCGCAGGGAAGCTAATAGAACCCATGGCCCGGGAGTGACGACCCCGGGCCGGGAGGAGGCCGCTTTTAGTGGCCTGGCTGTGAGTAGGGGGCACACACGCCCTACTCTCACAGCCGTGGTAGGGGTCGCGGGGGAAGATGAGTGCCGGTATTGCGGTGCGCCGTTCTCCCTATCCTCCGCGACCGAGCGTGGCCGTGGCGCTGGGCACGGTGTCGGTGGGGCCGCAGGGGAAGAGGCGTGTCGGTATTGCGGTGCGCCGCTCTCCCTGTCCTCTGCGGCCGACGTGTGGTGGGCTTGTCTCGGTCACAGTGGATAGGGACAACCTATCCCCTGTGGCTGAGATGAGGTAGGGCCTGACCTTGTCAGGTCCCAAAAAATTGAGGGCTGGTTGGGTGGCGGAAACGGGATTCCATCGCCTGGCTTAACGGCCCTCGGGTGGAAAGGTGCATCTGTGTCAAGTGCGCCTTTACCCTAGCGGGAAATTTTGGCAGCTATCCCGCTGGCCGCTCCGACCCTCTCGCTGGAGAGGTGGTTCGAGAGCGAGCCGCGCTGGGGCCGCCGTGGTAGCGGCCACCGCGCCAGGGCTGTGGAGCGTGAGAAGCACACGGTCCTGGCATATATGCGGTAGGGGTTGACACCGTGTGGTTTTAGTGGGTTCGAGTCCCACATACCTGTCCGGCTTTCCGTGGCTGGATGGATGAGACGAGGGTCTTTCCACACGAAAAAAAAAAAAAGGAGCCGTACTAAAAGGTTAACTAAACATTAAAATGCTAAGTACTAACCGCGGTACATTTATTGTTCTCGTCGTCGGGTTAGAATAAAAGGTTAACTATAAAAAATTAAGGTTAAGTTCAGTCCTTTACTAACGAACGCGTGCACTTTCTAGGACTGGTGAAAGCCAAATGTCGTTTTCAAGTGAGGTACGCGTGTTGTTGCAAGTAACAATGAAACCGGCCAAGTACGAGTAGGACTCGCGCACGAAGGGTCCTATACCATTATTTATACAACATTAGACAATATATCTAAACGGCAAAAAGAAAAACACGTTTGTTGTATGGAAGCCCCCCTAAATATTTATTTTATTCTATTTTTAGTATATGTTGTTATAGCGGCAACAGAAATACATCATCTGTGAAAATTTCAACTGGCAAGCTATCACAGTTCATGAGATACAGCCTGGTAATAGACAGACGGACGAACAGACGGACAGCGGAGTCTTAGTAGGTAATGAGTCCCGTTTTTACTCTTTGGGGTACGGAACCCTAAAAAACACTGTCCTACAAACGATTATTGACAGTATTTGTGGATTTAGAATAAATACATTGCAATTTTGGTACTTTTCCATCAAGTACTTATTAATTAATCACCCCAATAAGTTCTACATCCTTTATAATTATGTAAATTCACAGTTCCAATTCAATTTATGAGACTAACTAATCAAAAAATATTTACTGTCGATTAAGGATAAAAACTCAGTAGAAATGGATATTTATGAGTATTTACTCATCCTTGGATAAATACTCAGTCCTTAACCCATCTCTACACATGACACATCGTTGCATTTGTCGGAAAAATGTCGGCAAACGTGATACGCGTTTTGTAAAATTATCATTCTGAACGATATTCCGACAGTTGTAAAAATAAGCATGACTTCGCGGAATTTAAAAACCAAAAATGCGAAAGTCTGTAAGGATGTTTGTTTTTTGTGTCTGTGTTTTGTGCATAAACCACCGACGGAATTCAGTACATAGAATAAATATATATTAATGAAATAGTAAAGACTGTAAATCTATATCATCAATTATCCTTCTCTATAGGAATGAAACAACTGAGAGCTGCTAGTGTTAATAAATATAATCCTATCCCACTTCTCACTTTCAAATCGTTGCGTTGTGGATGTTTGTTAGCAAATTATACTGGACAGATTTTAATGAAATTTGATACACGGGTGGTAGAATAAAACCTGTAAATAGCATACCTACACCTCTCTTCATAAGCAGACTGAAAAGAGTGAATAGGCTGGGTAAGCTCGCTACATCGTAGACCTCATCTCTGTCCTCGGGCAAGATTGTGGTCAGTTGTCATAGGGTATTTGACTAGATTAAAAATATGAGTAATTCTATAAATATCCTTAAAGACAATATTTTTCTATAATTTTTGGATATTTTAACAAGTCAAAAGAAGCAACGATTATGTTAATAAACTAATTTTAAAGTAATTTATTTCAAGCCCTTGACCACGTGATATGAAACGCTCCGCCATTTTCAATGACGTAATTGAGGTGGTCAAATCAGTCAAATGTCAATTCCATGTTCCGTTTCGCACTGTAAATGTCGCACCGTTATTTTAGAAAAATTGTGAGAATAATTCTGGGCCCTTTACGCTATGTCATTAGCAACTTACATTGTTAAATTAGTTTTGCCGCTCACTTTAATATTTAAATTAATCGTATTCTATTGAAAATCTTGTTATGAAAACAAGGAAGTGATATTAGTATACGTAAAACAGAACGCTTTTAGTGACGATTGCCCATAATACGTCACGGGGTTCTCATTGTAACGTATTGAGCTTTTAAGCGGTAATATCATTATTTTGAACTTTTTCATCGATTTTAAATGTAAATACTGAAAAATAATCAAAAATATATATGTCGTTAGTTTTCTGATAACGTAATGAACAATTTTAGATAGGTTTTCAAAAACAGTCAAATACCCTATTGTGAAAGAAGAGCAAACCCATCTTTAACAAATAAAAAAAATACAGGATATTTCCGAATTTTTCACGGGAAAGGAGCCTTGAAGGAAAATGGAACAACGGAGCTAGTATAAGAATACTACATAGTAGAGACACGCAGTTTAATATTTAATTTTCTAGGTTTGCTTGCCTGCTTTAGATAAGACACAAATAGCAAAATCTATTGGACGTTATCTTAATTACTAGAATAATTCAATTCCACAGCCATTACCCGTGTAAATGGCAAGTGATTTAGTGCTGTTTCGGAGCTAATTGATATCATTTTGTAATTACAATCAGGCTACTCAAGTCTTTGGACTAAAGGTGCGTCCTGATTGGCTATTTAAATTTGCTCTTACCTACCACAGAAACTTCCAAGGGTTATCTGGTAAATAAACCCAGTGAGTAATTAGTTTTAAAACTAAGGATGTGGTAAAATAAAAACTATATAAGACATGAAATAAAATGATTCACGAATTCATAAATGAATTCTTTTAAATACATAATATACCTAACAGAGACTTTACCTAGAAAAAATATCTGTATTTAGCATCGAGATATTATGTACTAGCACGTATTTAGCAAATACGGATAAGAAATAAATTTGAATAACTTTTCTAGATTTAAAAAAATGCTAGACATGTTTGTTAGCTGACAAAATGCTTTCTAAAATAATATAAATTCGCTGCATTTGAACCATAAAAGTGAACTTTTAACTAGAGCGCAGGAAAGTGGTAACATATGCTCTTAGTTAGTGCACTCCTTTAACTTTTAATGAACGAGTTATTTTTAATGAACGGATGCTGCAGTCGGGATATAGGTCACGCGCAGTCACAGGAATGCAACTGTATGCGTTTGAGTGCATTCAAGATCAGAAATTAATTCTATTTTTGATTTGATGAGGGATCTTACACGTTTGAGTGGTTGATTTATTGCTTGTTGCGTAATTTGGAAGTTTTTTATGGGAGGATGTTTATTTTTCTTGCGTTACGAAAAATTTTAATGATACTTTTGATTGCATCGTCCCATCTGTACATGTAATAAAATATCTATTGGTCTATATCTGTACTTTAAAAATTTTAGAGATTTTCAAGACAAGACAATTTTTTTTGTTGGTCTGTCCGTATGTTTGTACGCGCGTCATGCAAAAACACCTGTATGAAATTTGATGCGGTCCTCACAGTTGTATTGATACGCCGCTAAGGACCTGAATTACGCGCAGACGAAGACGCGGGCACAAGCTAGTTTTTGAGTATTTAGGTATCAATCCCGAAAATAAGTGATGTTGTAAGTTTAACGAGTGTTAAACTAAGTAGGTACCAATAGATGAAATTAATTTAATTTAGTATTTGTTGCTAAAGATATGTAATAAATTTGATCGAGGATATTCTACACCTACCATATATAATATGAAGTAAATCTGTTCAAAAATTCAGTTCTCTGATTTCCAGCCTAACTAATGATACTAATTTACCTGTTTTGCTCATGTTTATTTATCCTGTAAGAATCTACTTTCTCAAAATCCGTTTACCTACTTTAAATTAAAGTGCCTATTTTGCACTGTAATCGCAAAATCTTCTCGGTAAAATAATCATTGCAAACGTACTTAAGTTATGACCTAAGGAATAAACGCATCATCCTTAAATCTTCACTGCTGATCAAGATATCACCAGCAAATTACCAGTTACATAAATTATCAGCACTCCTATCCCCATAATCATAAAATTCAATTTTGTTTAATAAACGTCACAGCGGCATCAATGTTGTTCTCACAGATGTAAGAATACCCGTACAGTTGAAGGCACGCAAATGTGCCCACATTCCAGCTACAAAGTAGCGATGGATCGCAGCTGCCTTTGGCAGGACTTGTATTTTAGTAATCTAGATAGAAAAGCTTTTAGCCAATAAATGTGTATGGAGTTTAACATTATCAGGAGTTCTTCTTATCACTAAAAATATCTTAGCTGGTACTTGCCATAAGAGGCTGTCTTTTTAACAAGGTTTCATTTGGTTCACCTGTCGTGAGAGATCAGTAATCAATGGACGTAGGTCCATTGATTATTACTTTGGGTTTTAAAAGTAGGTAGTGCAGTGAAACTTGGGTTTCAAAATAAAAGAATCACTGCTTAAAACACGAGTATAATTTTTTGAACTAAAAAAAAAAATTGACCAATGTCCTTTGACAAAAATTATTTGGACACACCAAAGAAATAAAAACTAAAGAAAGGAAAATTAACAACAGGAAAGGAATATTAACAGGTAAAATAAGAAATACCTGAATTTGCTTGTTATTTTAAAAAGAAAATTAAATGAGTGAAAGAAATGGATGAAATGATGTATAAAAATTCCAAATCAAAACCGAAACAAAAATTACCCCGACAAAAGGGGGGCCTTTAGAATTTAGAGGAATGACTAAAGTAACACAGGCTAAGTTAAAGAAAACAGGATTTAAAATAAAAAAAGGTAATTCTCCCCGAGGCCGACTAAATTGAAGAAAACAGGATTTAAAATAAAAATAGGTAATTCTCCCCGACGCCGACTTATCTGTCTGCCGCTGTGTGGGAATGTGTGCTCCTCCGGTTTTCAAAGACACACCACGAGTTCGGACGACGACTTATATGGCTGCAGTCCTGTGGGAGTTCCCTCCGGTGTTCACCAGATATACAACCATCTCCAAGATTTTATCGATAAAAAGAGAGAAAAAGATAAAACAGATCAGCAACCAATCAATTAACAACAGCTCATATCTCCATGAGGTCGCAAGCCCAACATCTGTAGGCAACAACGGACGAGAGTAGAGTTTCCAATAAACACATATCACGTCTGCTCAATCTACGTGTGTGTTGTGTTGCACTTAAAGATTTAACACACTTCCTGCTATAATTTGCAATGTATTTCTGCAATAAACGATTTATTTGCTCGTACTCGAGCAGCTCTCAATTTTTTCTTCCCGTTTTTTTTTCCTTGACAGCCCAAAAAATTCAAACCCACCCTTCAATTTCAAACACTTTTTCATAAAGAAAGAACAAAGAAAAAAGTTTGCGTAGAAATAAAATCACACAGAATCACAAACTAAAATAGACTTCGTAGCGGTGTAACGCTACAGCATCTCCCTACCAAACAAAAAAACAACAAAACAAAACAAACCAACAAAACAAACAAACAAACCACAACAAACAACCTAATATGCCATAACAACCGAACAACAACAAAAAATTATTAACTTAATTAATAATAAAAAATTATTTGAGAATATCCTTAATATGATAAGTACCGATGTGCTCCGAATCCGTATCCGCCAGCACGAAAACCTGCGGGGATACCCGTCTAAGCACGCGGCACTGAACAAATCGTGGAGCAAATTTTCCACCCCGAAAAGAGTCAGCGGTTCCACGCTGGAAATTCCTGCGCCAAACGATCTGATCTACAACGATCCTGGGCGAAGAACGATTAACGTTGAACCTCACTGCATTTCGTTGAAAGGCCAAAGCCATCGAATCAGAGACTTTGTCATACACCTCACGAAGCGTCTGAAGATTCGAAGCGCGTTGAACCCGGCTGAGTCCCACATCTTGGTCCACAACCTGATTCTCAACACGCTGCCGAATCATCGACAACTCGCGACCGTACATTAAGAAATTCGGGGTGTAAGCAGTAGCCAAATTAATGCAAGAATTTAAATAAAGAGCAACCCGATGCAAATGATCAGCCCAACTGCGCTGATCATTGTCAACTAAAATGCTCAAAGTAGTAACCACGACCTGATTATATCTTTCCACAACGTTCGCTTGTGGTGAATAATAAGGGGTATAACACGGATCCGGTATATCATAACTCGACAGGAAATCCCGAAATTGTCGGCTATGAAAAACAGTAGCGTTGTCACACAGAACGTTTGATGGAACACCGTACCGCAAAATAACCTCCGATTCTAAAGCCATTGTTATAGATTTCGCATTCACCTTTTTTAACGGAACTAACCACACAAACTTGGAAAACACATCAACCATGGTCAAAATATATCTGAAACCATTACGGTTGCTAGGTAATGGACCAATTAAATCAATTGAAAGAAGATCCATTGGAGCAGCTACAGGTCGAGGGAACAATCGAAGGCCACGAGGCCGAGAGTTTGCGATCTTATAAGATTTGCAAACCTGACATTCGGCTAGGAATGTAGTAACGTCCCGATACATATTCGGCCAATAATACAAGTCCCTTGCTTTTAAATACGTTTTCATAACCCCAGGATGAACATTAGGAAATCCATTATGAATTTCAGCAATCGCCTCTCTAGTCTTCGATGCAGGTAGAACAATACGCCAAGGATTAGGAACTAAAGGGTTCTCAACAGAAACCCTGCGCATCAAGACGCCATCACGGAGAGTAAATGCAGCAAACATTTGAGGATTATCAAAAACTCCTTGGTAAATGCGTTCAAACCAAGGATCACCAGAAGAATCCACACCACGCGCGAAAGAAACGAGCCCCACCTGAGCACGGGATAAGGCGTCGGGAACAACATTAAGAACGCCCTTCTTATGCTCAATTTCAAAATTATATTGGGAGATCAAGGTCGCCCAACGTGCCAAACGACCAGTAGGATTATCAAGAGTGATCAACCATTTAAGGGCAATATGATCAGTAATGATCTTAAACTTCATTCCATCGAGATACCCGCGGAAATGTTTGATAGAATCAATAACAGCAAGTAACTCGTGCTCAGTCGTCCCATATCCTCGTTCGGCTTTAGAAAATAAACGAGAATAATAGGCAATCGGATGTTCAACACCATCAAACTCTTGTGCCAAGACCGACCCTAAACCAACCTGACTAGCATCGCACTGTAGGATGAATGGCTTCGAAAAATCGGGACAGGCCATCACCGGAGAATTCATCAAAGCATCCTTCAATCTAGAAAAGGCCGCATCAGCACTATCATTCCAATCAATGGGATCACGCCCTTTCTTTTTACCAATCAATGCCGTAAGGGGAGCAATAATTGTAGAAAAACCATCTACGAACCGACGATAATAAGAACATATACCTATAAAGGCTCTCAAAGATTTAGCGGAAGAAGGGGTTGGGTAATCTCTAATTGCCTCCAATTTCTTTGGATCAGTTTGAAGACCACGCTCGTTGACAATGTAGCCGAGATATTTTAATTCTGATCTACAAAACTCACACTTCTTTAAATTAACTGTAAGACCAGCCTCCTTTAACCTATCACGAACCTTACGAATAAGACGCATATGACTGTCAAAATCGCGGGACACCAAGATCAAGTCATCAACATAACCAAAAATAAAATCGTCAGACTCAGGTGTATATTCAAAATTAACAATCATGTCAGTGAGCCTCTGCATCTCTGAGGCAGCATTAGTTAAACCAAACGGAAGACGAACGAACTCAAATAAACCCCTTTGCGGCACGATAAAAGCAGTCTTCTCACAACTGGCCTTATCTGCTAGAGGAATTTGCCAAAAAGCACTTCTGAAATCAAGTGACGTCAAATATCTGGCGCCACGTAGGTTATCAAGTATGTCTTGAACGCGTGGAAGAGGATACGAATCTCTGACGGTTACGCTATTCAATTTCCTACTGTCGACGCAAAAACGAATGCTACCATCCTTTTTGGTAACCATCACCACAGGGAAGCCCAAGGTGACCGCGACGGACGAATAACTCCTAACTTCAACATCTTGTCAATCTCTTCATTTAGTACTTTCAGTTTGACTGGGGACAAAGGATAGTAGCGCTGACGAATAGGAAAACCAACAGTCTCAATTTTATGCGAAAGCCACGACGTACAACCCAGCCCAGCATCATCAGAGGAAATCTCCTTGAATTCATTGATTACGCATTGAAGTTTATTTTCCTGATCGGGCGTGAGAACCGTACGTGGGTGGACGTAACGAACCTCGCCTACCACTGGAGGAACCGAATCTAACAAATTATTTGCCGGGACATAAAGTTTACCAGACAAACCATCTGCAAAAGCTTTTTTTAAAATATCAGAAAGACCAAAAGAATTCCAAAATTCAATTCCTAAAATAAACGGAGTTGGAAGATTACAGCTCACGAGACAGGAATGCATAACACGAATACCACTAAAAAATATAGGAATATCCAAACCGCCCAAGATCTCAATGGGAGAATTATCGGCAGAGACAACATAAGGCCGAACATCTTCACGAAAAGCTACACCGAGTTTAGATAAAAGGGAAACATCAATTAGAGAAGTCTGAGCACCAGAATCTAAAAGAGCTTTGACCGAAGAACCGGCGAGGGTAACATCAATAAAAAGTCTATTATCCGGAGACTTATTAATATAAACAGGCGACACTGATGGACCTCTCAGTGCGCCACTTACTCGTTTTTTGACGATCCAGGATTACACCCAGGACAATCGCGAGTTATTGCTCCGACCCGCTTACACCTGAAGCACACCGCCCCGGAAACGTTTGGACAGTTACGATAACTGTGACCAGTTGCATCACACTTCAAGCATACTACCGTACCAGGTTGAACTTCAACATCAGTACTAATTGGAGCAATCGCTAGACGAGCCGGACGCAAACCTTGAAAAGCTTCAAAATTTTTGGCGACCTCTAATAAACCATCGATATCTCTAACCACATTAGTTGCAAGACAAGGATGGTACCTAGGATTCATGCCATATTTAACGATGTTAAAGAAACTATCTTCGGAAACCGGTGAACGCAGTTTCGCGTTTAAATCGCGCGCCTGAATAACAAAATCAACCACCGACTGGTTAGCCTTCTGTGACAAAGCACGGAGTTGGCTCTCAATCTTAAAATCATAATCAGCAACGTCGAAAGTTTTAAAGAATGCGGACTTTAAATCAGCATAAGTAAGACCCGGACACCTGACTGACCTAAAATATTTCAACGCACTGCCCGACAATAATTCGTGGAAACGCCTGACCACATACGAAGGATTGACGTCCCGCGCAACACCTTCTTCCTCAATCCGGAAGAAAAATTCCCGGACACAAGTCTCCCCCGAAAAGTTTAGGTTCCATTTTGTAAGAGACTTATCCTTACAAGAGAATGGCGGGGCATACCTAGACGCCTGGTATTGAGGTTCGGTATCGAAGAACCGTTCTTCAATTAGTGACATGGTGCGATCAAATGCAACAAAAAAAAAAAAATACACGGAAAATAAGAAATAGGCAGCGTCGGCGGGCTAAAACAGAAAATCACAGGTTGGAAAACCGCGACCGGTAAACGGTCACCGTCCCACAAAAACAACAAAAAAAAAAAAAATTATCAAGAAAATTAAGAAAAGGAAAGAAACCAGGATTCTCACCGTAATTCGGGCGCCATTTTTCAGTTTCACTGCAAAAATGGTCCCTGTTCGGGCGCCATTTTTGCAGTGAAACTTGGGTTTCAAAATAAAAGAATCACTGCTTAAAACACGAGTATAATTTTTTGAACTAAAAAAAAAAATTGACCAATGTCCTTTGACAAAAATTATTTGGACACACCAAAGAAATAAAAACTAAAGAAAGGAAAATTAACAACAGGAAAGGAATATTAACAGGTAAAATAAGAAATACCTGAATTTGCTTGTTATTTTAAAAAGAAAATTAAATGAGTGAAAGAAATGGATGAAATGATGTATAAAAATTCCAAATCAAAACCGAAACAAAAATTACCCCGACAAAAGGGGGGCCTTTAGAATTTAGAGGAATGACTAAAGTAACACAGGCTAAGTTAAAGAAAACAGGATTTAAAATAAAAAAAGGTAATTCTCCCCGAGGCCGACTAAATTGAAGAAAACAGGATTTAAAATAAAAATAGGTAATTCTCCCCGACGCCGACTTATCTGTCTGCCGCTGTGTGGGAATGTGTGCTCCTCCGGTTTTCAAAGACACACCACGAGTTCGGACGACGACTTATATGGCTGCAGTCCTGTGGGAGTTCCCTCCGGTGTTCACCAGATATACAACCATCTCCAAGATTTTATCGATAAAAAAGAGAAAAAAGATAAAACAGATCAGCAACCAATCAATTAACAACAGCTCATATCTCCATGAGGTCGCAAGCCCAACATCTGTAGGCAACAACGGACGAGAGCAGAGTTTCCAATAAACACATATCACGTCTGCTCAATCTACGTGTGTGTTGTGTTGCACTTAAAGATTTAACACACTTCCTGCTATAATTTGCAATGTATTTCTGCAATAAACGATTTATTTGCTCGTACTCGAGCAGCTCTCAATTTTTTCTTCCCGTTTTTTTTTCCTTGACAGCCCAAAAAATTCAAACCCACCCTTCAATTTCAAACACTTTTTCATAAAGAAAGAACAAAGAAAAAAGTTTGCGTAGAAATAAAATCACACAGAATCACAAACTAAAATAGACTTCGTAGCGGTGTAACGCTACAGTAGGTACTCCTATATTCTTTTAATACCTACTTAGAGTTTTGAGGAATGGTCAATTATTTAGGTTTCCAATATCTTAACTTGCAAAAAAGGTCCTCGCCTCGGGCGTACATTGCGCAGTTACTAAATTTAAGAATTTCTAGAACCAAGTTTCAGCTGGAATTCATTTCTCATCTATTTCTAAATTCACATATTGGCACACACCACGATTCTTAAGGCCAGGTATCCGAATGCAAAAATACCTTGAACAGGTAGAGCCCTAAATATCTTTGGCATCCCAGCCCAGCAAGATACCTACGCGTAAAAGTAGTTTAAAAAATTGTATTTTCTGATGTAATGAATAGTGTTGGTCTAAATTTGCTGCCCTGTGGTACGCCAAATTCAAGTACCTATACAAATATCAATTGAAACGCAATATAAATCATTGTTAACTACTATACCTAGTTCGAATATGATTGGATCTGTCGTCTTGCATTATTAATAGTCTATATAAAACAGATTTGTTTTTGAAATTGTATATGTCCTTATCCGTGGAGGAAGAATTCTATGAAAGAAAAATACATGAAACAGGACAGAATGAGAAAAATGTAGAGGAGTACCCAGTCGTTTGATGGCTCTAAATCTAATGAAACGAATATATCGTGTCCAACTCGTGTCATGTAGATGTACCTATAAAATATGCATCATCCTTGTTCTTTTCGTGTGGTCAGTGGCCAGCGCAATGATGTTAATGCAGTCTCCAATCGGAAATCTGCATCTTAACGTGCGCTAAAATTACACATTCCGGTTTATTTCAGATGACAGTTAGGACGTTCCTCGCGGCATTTTAATGGTGTGGGATTCCGGCACCGAGTACTGTAGTGTAGGGTTAAATATGTATGTGGATGGCATTCTCGGCGTGATTTAACTGTTTCCTAATAGCTCACGCGAATCGCATGTACCGGATCTGTAGTTTGTTACGTCCTAATGAGCTGAGGGATTTATAGAAAGGATTTGGTTGTCGCATAGATGGCAAATGGGTTTGAACTTCCTACAAGATCCAATAAGGTACTTGCTCTATTATTGTGAACTAACGAAACTTATCACTAACGACATTTTTGGATTAGCAATAGCATTAAATACGTTAGTAAGATTTTTCATGCCATCCTGGGATCCTGCTTCGATCCTGATTCGAATTTTATTTTTATTTTTTGTTCTTAACCAATTCATTGTGGTTATACTTGATCACAAACATAACATGTTTTATTATATTATTATTATTTTTTTCTTATATTATATTTTATTTTATTTTTGACTGTACACAATCTAGTGTATGTATAAAGTTAATGAATAGCCCCTCTGGCATGCTAGGCGACCAAGACTGTTTTATGAGTTTCTTTCGGCATTTCTTCTCAGCAGTGGTCGTTCTGAAATGCTAGTAGTTTGTAGCTTTGAGACATAATATATTATGATTAAATAATTAGTTATCGACGTGAAAAAGAGCCTTCTTTGAAGGCCAAGTTTCAATAAAAAAAATTTACGTAACTTTGACTTCATGTCATTTTGTTGTAAGATGATGGACTTTAACTATGCTCTTAGAACTTGTCTTAATTTATACAGGTTTTTTTTTAAGTGGAACAATTTAGTTGCATTTTTACATAACGACTGTTTGTAAGGGTCTCGTTGCAACCACCGGGTGGAGATCTCCCCTGGGCAGTCTGGAGGACTCTAAATAGACTTTGCTGCTGTTGGGAGATGCTGTGAAAACCGCGTTGGGTTTTCTTCGCAAATATTATGTGTGAATGCGGAGCTGTGAAATCTATGGCTCACCTCCTGTCGTGTCTGAATTGCCTCCCTTGTACCATGGAGGACCTTTATAAGGCCAACGATAGGGCGATTGTCGTTGCCACCTACTGGTCTGGGAAAATATAGATGCCATTTCAACTCGCCAAGAAGAAGTTGCAACCAGAAAACTAGTAACCCTACAATGCATACCGTACGTAATTGATCTCTCACTCCGTCCAATATTTATTTGCTCGGCGGACCATAATTGAACTGTCTCACAGCAAACGGGCAAACAAAAGGACAAGATTGGTGAGTAACCAGAGTACACTGTCAAGTCCCGCTTGATTTATCCTCGCCAATGCGCCTGCGCGATCGCCTTTGTGCGTCATTTTAGCCACACGTGCACATTTTAGGCGCATGAAAAATGTCGTCGTATAAACATTGGATTTCGATTCGAGTCTCATAATGACAAAGTTGCGGATTTCTAGAAAATTTATGAGCAACTATAGCTTTTGCTTTTTTTGAGCAATTAACTGCTATCACAAAGCCGCATCCTTCGCTCACTCACCCACCATTATCGAAGCTAATTTTCTTTCATACATACATATTACCACGCCTTTTTCCGGTAGGCAGAGACTAGCGATTTCCACCTGCTACGATCCTGATAGATCTCTCTTGCTTCCATTACACTCATCACTCTCTTCATACATGCTCTCCGGTTATGGGTGCTCCTAATATCTCCCTTTTTAAGGAGGTCTGCAATCTGGTCGAAGTGCGTTCTTCGAGGTCGACCCTGACCAACTCTTCCATTCACCTCTGCTTTATAAATACCTTTCGTCAATCTCTTTTTATCCATCCTCTCAACATGCCCAAACCATCTTAACATTCCTTTTTCAATTTTGGTCACTACATCCTCTTTCATTTTATCCTCATTTAATTTTCTTTCGATTTTCAATTTGTAGTCAGTCAAGATTCAAAAGTGCTGGCAGAATCTACATGGCAATTAAATCTAGGCAGTACATATTTTCGTAACGACAGCAGGTGTGACACTTCTATTGCATTATTATTCCAAATTCTAGGATCGCAACTAAGATCAATATTATTACAATTTATTCCCAACACCGCATTAAATTACTGACACGCTAACATAACACGCGGCAGCTGTAAGATGTTATAAATGATATGTTTATTGAAGATACGTGCAATTCACTTGCAGTAGGTATTACACATAAATGCATCTTAATTGCGATGCGACTTGTTGGGAAAGAAAGTTTATGGCTGTGGTTGACGATTAAGTTAAATGTTTATTTGACACAATATTACGCAAAAACAAAAAATTCTCAACTCTCGTGCTGTATTTGTTTAGACATTCAGCTAAGGCAAAGACTATGAGAGATGTGTACCTAAATGAAATCTTTGATTAAGATTAAGAGTTTATACTGACGTATGGTAGAGAATGGTAGAGTTCATGAATTTTGCAAATTGCATGGTGACACTGATTTTCCACGCCACCGTCGCTGATGGTTATACTCGTACTGGAACCTATCTAGTGTAACAACTTGAAATTCAAATCAGAGAGAGGGTGTACTTATATGTGATAAGTACCTCTCTCTGATTCCACTTTCCTTCTCAACCTTTTCGGCAGTATTCTCCTTAGTAACCAATATATTTACCTATACCTACTTAGATTGACTCCGCTACTGAATCTCTATATCTGTACCACAATAGACAGATAAAGCAGTAGAGCAACTCCATACAAATGGCCCGATTTGACGCACGCACACAGACAAGCGCGTTTACACGGCCGCTAAGTGGTCATCGGTACCCAAGACGCAGGAGCGTCACGTCACTACACGATGTGCGGCGCTCAGTCTGGTCGCGGACGGGGATCGAGACGCATTTCGTGCTGTGTCTGCTCGTTATGTACCTACGTTTCATTCGTGACGTAGTTAAATAGCGCTCTGTATTATTACATATTACTTACAGTTAATTATTATAATGGACGCGTCACGATCACGCATGTATTGCTGTGCTTACGGATGCCTTAATTCAACTGTTATTAAACTCCATTTATTCTTTCCAGTCCTATCATGTAACAAATCTTACCATGTCTTTTTATAATTTTAAAACAATATAAATTAAACTAGACTTTTTAGGAAATTACTTTCGTGGTTAATAAATGTTTTACTTTAGAATGTTTAGGTTTGAACTAATATTTGATTTATTTTCAACAAAAAGTACTGTAAAGATCGTTTACATGATAGGACTGGTAAGAAAAAATAGAGTTTACACCAACTACTTATGTCATTTTTTAAACTTCCTGCTGATGCTGAAAGGTAAAATAATACCACAATCACTTTTTAGTAGTTTGTTACTTTTTTTATGAGTAGTTTGCCTAATCTATACATATAATAAAACAGTAAAAATATTTTGTCTGTACATTTAATATTTTTGACTGAAATGGATAGAGGGAGACCTAAAAAGAACAATAGAAAGCAAAAAAAATTTTTTGGAATTTCTTGTCTGTCTGTCTGTCTGTCTGTCTGTCTGTCTGTCTGTCTGTCTGTCTGTCTGTCTGTATGTATGTACGCGTTTCACGCAAAAACTACTGGACGGATTTGAATGAAACTTTTTTTGTTGTATAGCTATTAAGCCTGGGCAACATATAGGCTATAATTTATTTTGAAAACTGGAACACCTGATGAAGAACCATAACGGAACAGCTAAACTATAAGTAATATGGAAATGGTGCCTTAACAAAAATCGTTCAACCTGATGAGCATTTTCTGCCGACGTATAAAAATTGAAGATCTGGAACATCTGATGAAAAGCTCCAAGAGACCAGCTACACTATAACATATATGGAAATGGCGCCTTAGCAAAAATCGTTCAACCTGATGAGCATTATCTGCTGACGTATAAAAATTGAAGATCTGGAACATCTGATGAAAAGCTCCAAGAGAGATTTTTCATCTAAGCGAAACTCACGCGGGCGAAGCCGCGGGCGACAGCTAGTAAGCATATAAAATGGAAAACACTATACAGTTTGGACTTTTTACCGCTTCCTTATGTCAGGGGCATAAGCGTTGTTATGGAACTGCAAGTGTTTAGTGGGATGTGCTGTTTGCCATACATAAAATAAGTAGGTACCTACCACATGTAACTTATATAAAGGCAGGTTCTATCAAACGGCAATTGTAAAAAAATATCTATAGCTGATCGAGTGAGTACTTAGGTAGGTACATCAACCACTGAAACGATTTAGACAAAATGTTGTATGGAGATAATTTAAGTACCTAGAATGGACATATGCTATAGTTTGCCCGCAACTTCGCTCACGTAAAATATATAACGCCAACGAAATGCGCCTACACACATACTATACAAACTACACGCCTGCTTTACGTTTTGTAGGCGCCAACCCTAGCGCTCCGCCTAGCCGTAGGTATAAACAATTAACTTTTAAACGGAGATATCAATAAATAAACATGATACGAGCTCACAAACAAGATATTTTAATATAACATATTAAATATAACGGTTGCTACACAAAGTCCTGATAACAACAACCAGCGCCCCTGGCGGTGCTTTATAACATATTTATTATATCTTAATGACATGGTAAACACGTATATTTGCCTATTATAGAATTTATTATATTCAACACTCCCTCTTAAATTTTATAATAAGCACTCTCTTGCAAATTAAACTTGATGAATAAACTAAAAAATATATATAACATAAACATTAAAACAAAGCACTCCCTTGCAAATTAAATTTAAAAAAAATAGGTAATCAAACTTAATAAACAATTAAAGTTAAAAAAAAAAACATAACTATAACATAATATTACAATAACATCAAGCTCTACAGGTTTTCTAAAATTTGTTCTCTATTTGAAATAAATTTACCTGGAGGTAAAGACTTTGTCAGAAAATCAGCAAGCTGACAACTACTTTGTACATATTTTATACAAATAATATTTTGTTCAACCTTTTCACGAATGAAATTATATCGTATATCAATATGTTTCGATCTCCTATGGTAAATTGGGTTGCGAATAAGCTTAATGGCACTCTGATTGTCTATACATAAAGTGACAGTTGCTTGTGGCTCCTGAATATCCAGCAACAATTGTTTCAACCATAAAATCTCTTTGGCAGCTTCACTTGCAGCTATATATTCAGATTCTGTAGTTGAAAGTGCCACAGTATTTTGTTTCCTACTAGCCCATGTGACAGGACCACCATTCATCATAAAAATATAACCAGTATTTGATTTTCTAGTATCTAAGTCTGAAGCAAAGTCAGCATCAGAGTAACCAAGTAACTCACTATTACAATAACTATTATAAGAAATACAAACATTTTTAGTTTTTATCAAATAGCGAAATATTCTTTTTATCGCATTAACATGCTCGTTAGTAGGGTTATTTAAAAATCTACTTACTAAATTAACTGAGTAAGCTATATCAGGTCTGGAAACAATACATAAAAACATAAGTGCTCCCACTGCTTGTCTATATGGAAAACTAATTACATTTTCGTTAAGTATATTATTACTTTTAGTTAATGTCACATTTGTATCTGTAGGAGAATTACAAGGAATTGCACAATTCATATTAAACTTTCTTATCATCTCATCTACATATTGACTTTGACTCACAATAATAGAATTTTCCGTTTTGCTTATTTCCATGCCAACAAAACAATTCAAGCTCAATATTTTAATTTGGAAATTACTTTTAAGGTCGTTCAAAATGTGAACTAGTACATCTTTGCTTTTTGAAAACAATAATGCGTCATCAACATATAGCACTAAAATAACTTTAAAATTCTTAAAATTACCTACAAAGATACAATTATCGGACTCGCACATTTTAAAACCATATGAAACTAAGAATGAAGAAAATTTTCTATTCCAACACCTTGACGACTGCTTTAGACCATATAATGATTTAATTAACTTACATATTTTTCCTGATTCAGCACAAACACCCTCTGGAATCTCCATATAAACATCTTCTTGCAGTTCACCATACAAAAATGCAGTTTTTACATCAAATTGATCTATTTCATATTTTTCTCGAGCTGCAATTGATAACAAAACTCTAACAGAATCATACCTCGTAGTTGGTGAAAATGTTTCACGATAATCTATATCTTTTATCTGTGTAAATCCTCTTGCACACAAACGAGCTTTATACCTATCTATATGTCCTTGAGAATTTTTCTTAATGGTAAAGATCCATTTCGAATCCACAGTTCTCACATCACCTTTTTCTACAAATTTCCAGGTCCCATTTTCTTCATGGGATTTCAATTCTTCATCTATTGCCTCTTTCCATTTATTTTTATCCCTAGACATTATAGCTTCTTGATAAGTATTAGGAATATCACATTCTACTAAATTAGCTTCTTCCGCTCTATTCTTTCGAGGTCTTAATCTCATTGAATGTCTTTCTTGTAATGTATCTTCTTTAGAAGGCTCACAAGTTTTATCATTTGAATCAAAAAATCTTTCATAACTATTATCTTCTTCTCTTTCAGAATGAACTTGTTCAGATAAATCATATGATATACCTGGTGTAATCTGTCTAGTATCTTCATCTCTTTCACAATTAACTTCTCCAGATGAGTCATATGATGTACCTGGCGTGATCTGTGTTTCACTTTTATGATCATCTTCATTTAAAGAAATTTCAAAAATGTTTTTGCGAGTAGTTGGTACATTATTCTCATTAAAACGAACATTTCTACTAATCGTTATTTTTTCAGTATCAACATTATACATTCTATAGTTCTCATGTTCATATCCTACAAGCATTAATTTCTCACTCTTCCTGTCAAGTTTCTTCCTTTTTCATCAGGTATATGAACATAACCTTCCGAACCAAATATTCTAATATGTTGAAGAGATGGTTTTTCTCCATTCCATAACTCATATGGAGTAATATTCTTTGTTTGACTTGAAGAAGTACGATTTAATATATAAACAGAACAATTCACAGCCTCTCCCCATAATTTCAACGGTATATCCCGGGAATATAGCATGGATCTAGTGCTTTCCATAATTGTACGCATCTCACGTTCTGCTCTCCCATTTTGCTCTGGTGTATATGGGGCAGTTCGTTCATGAATAATTCCTTCATTCTGTAAATAAGATGAAAAATCATTGTTAATGTACTCACCTCCATTATCTGTATGTAATTTGTGCACACTATGGCCAACTTTATTTTTAACCAGTGCATTATACTTTTTAAAACAATCAAGGGCATCACTCTTGTTCTTAATTAAGAAAACATGTCTATAACTAGTTGCTCCATCTTTAAATAAGACAAAATATTTTGCACCTGACACTGTAGGCTGTTCTATTGGGCCACATACATCACTGTACGTTATATCTCCTGGTTGACATTCTCCTCTTTGTGACTTACAAAAAGGTAAACGGCTTTGCTTACCATATTGACAGGCTTCGCAAATAAAATCACTGTCTTTTGTAATTTCCCCAGGTATGGCTCCAATTTTACACATATTTTGCACTTCCTTTATATTTAAATGGCCTAATCGTTCATGCCAGGTTTTTAGGCTTGCTTTTACTAGGTTACAGTTTACTTGAACAAAACTCTTAATGTCCATTTCATATAAATTGTTGTGTGTAAGTCTTGCCATTAAAACAATAGATCTATCTTTCATAATCATTGCAACATTTTCTTTCTTTATTATAGTGTAACCTTTTCTTGTAACCATACCTTCTGAAAATAAATTTCGCCTTAAATCAGGTATATACAATACATCTTTTATTATACTGCGTTCTAATATTCCATTCACATTTTTTTCAATCAATATGTCACCACATCCATGTACAACAAGTTCTTTACTATTACCAAGCCTCACTATTCTGTTTGTATCGCATTCCTCAAAATGGCAAAATATATCACGTCTGACTGACATATGCGCAGATGCTCCACTATCTAATATCCAAACATCATTATTCAATTCAGATTGCAAACATTGATAAGCACTAAATGCCAACATCTGCTCTTCGGACTTTTTTTCATATTTCTTGGGAGCACGACAATTTCTCGCATAATGCCCTCTTCTGTTACAATTAAAACATACATATCTATTATCTCGTGTATATACATTTTTCATATTAGAGGTTGAGGAAGGATTTCTTGTCAATTGACGTGAGGCTGGTTTCGCTGTCATCAAAGCTGTCTCTGACTCTTCTTCATAATTAAGGCTTGATTCCTCGTCAAGTAATCGAGCTGTCAAATTATGTATTGTTTGTAATTTCGGATCCAATGACATCCATGCCTGACGCAATGATCTATATTTTGGTGGTAAGGTACTCAATATCTTCGTCATAACTGCCGTATCGCTAAGTTCTTCTCCACTTTCCCTCAACTGCTTTGCCAAACTCTCTACTTTTGCAATATGTTGTGCAATACTATCGATAGGTTGCATTCTATATTGATAGAAACGCTCATGAATCATCATTTTATTTAACTTTGACTTCTGTTCGTATATGCTTTCTAATTTTTTATGACTTCACTAGCTGTGTCACAATTTTCAATAAGCGATATTTGATTTAAATCCATAGAAGAAGTAATTATAAACATGGCCATACCATCATCCTTCGACCATTTACTGACATCGCCTTCGCCGTCGGCGGGTTTCGGCGTATCCAAATTTAATCCTCTCGCTTTCAGGGCGCATTTCACTTGAAACTTCCATTGCCGGAAATTTCTGCCCTCGAATTTTTCTATTTTCATAGAATTACTGACCTCCATATTGAAATCGTATCAAGCTCGTATCGTAATCATATCTTATTTTTCAAACAATTCTTACTGGTGCGCAAAATGAATATCTGGGCCCATAACCAATTAACTTTTAAACGGAGATATCAATAAATAAACATGATACGAGCTCACAAACAAGATATTTTAATATAACATATTAAATATAACGGTTGCTACACAAAGTCCTGATAACAACAACCAGCGCCCCTGGCGGTGCTTTATAACATATTTATTATATCTTAATGACATGGTAAACACGTATATTTGCCTATTATAGAATTTGTTATATTCAACATAAACTTCAAGGACACGACTCAAGTTGCTCTACGTCTGTACTAAAAGAATGATGAATAAAGAATTTTCTTTCTTTCTTTCCAGGCAATCCCAACGACAAAATCCTCTACGGCCGTCCCAACAAACGTCGCAGCGCTTCTTTCCCCGCCCCGCGCTCCCTCGACCGGCGCCACTCCCTGCGGATCTTCGGTTCCTCCAACAAGTACCTGCAGCGGTGCGCCTCCACCAGGAGTCTCCATCACAAACACGCCAACACCACGGACAGCTCGTCCTCCACCGATTACCCGCCGAGCGTCGAATCTGCGTCGCCTAGTAAGTCAGCTTGGTATTGTGCGTGTGTAGATATCGGGCAAATGTAAATTTCTTTCGGCTCCTCCTCCAAGTACCTGCAGCGGTGCGCCTCCACCAGGAGCCTCCATAACAAACACGCTAACACCTCGGACAGTTCGTCCTCCACCGATTACCCGCCGAGCGTCGCTAATCTTCGTCGCTTAGTGAGTAAGCTTGTATTGTGCATGTGTAGAAATAGAATAGAAAAGAATATGTTTATTTCTTAGATAAAATATTTTAATTTCTCCAGCCTCTCACAAAACTCACACTGTTTTATACTCAGTAACCAGGCATATAGCCCACCTGATGGAAAACGGTCACCGCAGCCTATAAACGCCTGCAAGACCAGGCGTGTTGCCAATCCTGAAAATACTCGACCAATTAGTAGGTACTAGGTATATGTTGGTTGTCTGAATGTATTAGGTTAATAGTCCCGAGGTAGCTAGCATAATACGGAAAACGAAGGTCTAACACGGCGTTATTTTTTCCAATTTTCCAGAGAAAGTATCCCTGCTGTCCCGCTTATTCAGACGAAGCGGCCGCAGCAAGCAGACGCGCGCGATGAGCTCCTTCTCCGCCCAGTTCCCGCCCACCGAGTGGTTCAACTCCAAGGCGGTGCACTTGCACTGTGTCGCCACGCAGACCAACTCGAAGGTACGGTCCACTAGACATTAGCCTATCTTATTCATAATTAAAGATAAAATAAAAAAAAAAATCTTGCCCTACAGCTTTTAGGGTCGGCGGAGTAATTAAGTCTTCGCATTTATTTGGACACGAACATAGGAGACTTTAATCCCTAAATTCCCACTTGAGATGAGACGCAGCTAGTATATAAAAAAAAACAAAGTACAGCGAATAAGATACTTCTATCTATTACCTACTTATAAATAGGTTCAAAGTTTTAATTTGCAATGCTTTATGTTGAGCATTGTATATTATTTATCATGTTTTTTATTAATCTTCCAATGTGTATTATTTCAGGAGTCATTGCAGAGTCAAGCATCTTTCGTGTCATCATACTACGACGGTTCAGAGATCAGTAATCGGTCGTCCACACTCCCAAGGAGACACAAGAGGCACCTGTCCACCGAATCCGGCCTCGCCGGCTCCGTCCACTACGACCACTCGCCAATCAGGCAGTCCAGCCCCAGTTCAGGCAGTTTACCCCGGTCCACTCTCAGCAGAAGTTCCACTAATAAAACTATATTAGACCACTTCGGGTCACCACAGAGAGGCAGCGACCCTAAACTACGCGATAGCCCCAGCAGCAGCCTAAGAAGGGGAGACTACTCCCATTCCGACCACATAATGTCCACCAGCGGCCCATCCAGCCTAGAAAGCACAAGTACGCATCGCCCTCTAAGAAAAGATATCAATAAAAACGGCCACGCTGACAACACACCTATGAAAAGAAGCTATCACAACACTAGCGGTAGTAGTGGCCACTCCAGCTTAGAATCACACATATCCGATCGCACGTTAAAGCCTTCACCTAGTCATAGCAACTCGCACGGAGCTCCCGGCCTTAGCAGAGCACAGTCCCTCGTCAAAGTACAGAGTCTTCAGAGCTCTCCCAAAAGCCTCCACAAATACAGAAATAAACCCCCGATCGTCGGTGGTGAAACGGTAAAAAACGGCAAAAGCACGTCACCCAGAAGCACGCCAAAAAACTGTCCAGCTACGCCCAAAAAAACCGTGACCCCTCTGCATAAAGCGCTTGGCTCAAAACCAGATAACCCTTCAACCACAATGTTGGCCAGCTCCAATTCCAATAACTCCATCACGCTTAAAGTTACCACGAATACTATGTCGCAAAATGGTGGTGGTACTAACACCAAAGTTTTTGTACAGAATTCCCCAGTTAGATCAGTCATCACTTTCGAAAATGGCAAAGTAACTGAGACTAGTAACGGCAGCAATATTTATATAATAAACGATGATAGACAAGTAGTCTCAGTTTCCCAAAACGGGACCGTTGGAAACCAAGCGACAAAAAACCCAACAGAGACGTCTTTTGACGTGTGCCTTGAAAAGAATAAGCAGGTCAATCAAGAGCAAGAACCTATAAAAGTACAAGAAAACAAGTTCAATAAGAATTCTATAAACGATACGGGTATGAATAATAATCGTAAACTTTCTCTGCAAATAGGTGGAGCGACTAATAATAACAGCTTTATTTACAAGAATCAGTTGAACAACACGAACGAAGTGGCTTCCAACCCGGCTTCACCTGCGATACACAACAATATTCACAATTTAGAGACCACTACGAACAGCAACCCATCGACACCGACCAAAAGTTACGACAATATCATTGGATCTTTGGGTAGCTTGAGATATCAAAAGAATTCATTTTCCTCAGCTAACAGTGGAATTCAGAGTAATATCAATTCCAACAGTGAGCTAAAAAGTGTAGATTTGTTGAAGAAAGCAGCAGCATTGCAAATGCTGAACGGTCTACCGAATGTAAATAACAGAATGAGTTCAGATTCCATTGCGAATCTATTAACGAAGGCGATCGACCAGAAACCGACAGTGCTAGGATCCGAACCAAATTTGGCACTGAAGAATCAGGAGCAAATAAAGGACATCAACACATCGACGGAAAAAATAAACAGCTTGGAGAACAAGCAAAAGAGATACAGTCTCAGCCAAGAGAGCAAGAAGGAGAATCAAGATTTTTACAATTTTCCGAGCTTAAGCGACTTGAGCTTTAATTTTACTAGTTTAGCTGCTCAGAAAATTCTTAAAGGGGTCAGTATAAACAGTGTTGATACGTTGGTGGAGTTGAACATGGCTGCTAATAATTCCGAAAAGCAAAATAATCGTGAAGTTGCAGCCGTGTGTACAGATTTTGGCCTTGTATAGTACTTAAGAAATAAATTTTGTTAAAATGTACAATATTAGTGTTAACCCCTGTACAATGTAAGGTAGCTGTGTAACTTATTCGTAGTATCTTCTATGTAACAATCCCTAGATACGCACTTTAGTTGGAACCTTGTACTCTATAAGATTTTGTACTCCCAACTTATTGAATATCACCTAATATCATTGTATCCTCTAATAAATTTTGTTTGTCTTTACTAACTTATCGAAAATATCGTCGTAGGAATTATATAGCAGTATTCGTAAATTTATCGAAAAAACCTTAAGCGAAAGTTCATTGTACACTTGTGCGACAATATTACTGAAATGAACGAGTGGCCTAAAACGTGATTACGAGGAATCTTAGTGCCTAATACGATCGTAATAAGATCGATTTTTCAATTTTGTAGCCATATCTTATCTCCCATTTTAGAATTTAGCCATTATCACCAGTCTAGACATGAGGAACTCTTGAGCACTTATCAAATCGCATTTATAACCACACACCAAATTTAAGGAAAAAAAAATACAGCTTTCCAAGCACATTCTTTTTCGTGCCATCATAGCTTCCAGTGAAAAAGTTAAGTACAAACTAGGAAACCTATCCAATAACCGATTCCATCCAAAAATGGGAATTTATAGGAATGTTTAAACATATGTCATGTTTAAGTGCCATATAATACCATAGTATTACGCATGATGTGAATGATCAGACTTAGGAATTATAAATTGGTATCCATTAAAACTGTACTTCAGTACAGAGAGGGTATTTATTCATTAGAGAATGTAATCGGAAGTCATCAATGCATTAAATGTTAGTATCGCCATTAAAATGTAAAAATGTATTAACAAATATAAGTTGATGCTTTAAATAATTGTTTTATTTACCTCTGCTACTTAATTACCTACCAATAGTTTTGAGCTTAAGTTAAATATACAAGCTTACTACTAATATAATGCAAAAGTTTGGATGTGAATGTTTGTTACTCTATCACGCCTAAAAACTTTAGCGAATTTTGATGAAATTTGGTATTAAAGCCTGAACTAAATACTTGAAATTCCCACGGGAGCAAAGACCCGAAACGCAAGTAGTGTGTATTATGTTGCTGGACAAAACTTTCTTATTTTAATACCAAATTCAAGTCAATCTGAAAAGAACGATAATTAACAAGCTAATTATTAAAAACTGAAAAACACTACTGACAACTCACATAGCCAATGTCACTCGGAGGAATGCAAGGAATCTAAAAATACCTCTGACACCAAAATCTTTTAAGCCGTCCAAAATTTATGATGGAATAAAGAACTTACAAGGCCTACTACTTTACTTAGGCCTTTGTCCAGCAGTAGACGTCTTTTGGCTGAGAGAGAGAGAGAGAGAAAGAACTTACATACATACATTAACCCTGAAAACATAACGCCACGTTTTTTAGTCAGTTGTGTAAAAAGAAATATAATTTCGCCACATGAAATAGACAATTTCAGTTACTCAGCATGGATTAAGTTTTATGGACTGAACTCACCATAAAAAGGCACTTTAAAGTTATATGGCCCTGTTATTGATCGGTCCACGGGCAAAATAGTTTGCCTTAAAGTGACCAGTTATTTCTACTAATTAGCAGAATCGGCCCCCTGTTATTACAAACGTGGATGTCATATCTCAATTTGAGTCTCAAGAACCAAAGGGATTGAACTATAGTGACAAGATCTCTGTAAGACTTCTATACTCTTCTTCTTCTGGTATGTTTTATTACGATTTCTATGACTTTTGAGACACAACTGAGGCATGATACAGTATGTTTGTAACTTGTAGAATCAAGGGCCAGTAGTACTACTCCATTCTACCTGAGGGGGTTAAAACGGCCAATTTAATGAATCCGAATAATATGATCCGTTTCTCATTTCCTAAATATTTAAAAACCAACCTTATGTGTGGTAAAATGAGGTTCATTTTTTAAATATTTAGGATTTCAAATCATCAAAGTGGGCATTTTAACCCCCCTGCTGTATTAAAGCTATTGCTAATTATCATGTTGAGTCCAGTTAATCATCACTTAAATTATTTTTGAGAAATAGAATGCTAAACATCCCAACTTTTTAAAACCATAATAACATCCAATGAAATCATATTTATGACAATAGAAAATGGAGACAAGATAGTTTCTCATTAGAAAAAGAAAGGCATTTAAAGTATTTAAAAAACCTTTTAGCTTGTTGGATAAAATATAAAACTTTATTAAACCTATATTAAGTACATAAAACTGCTATAAATGCAACACATAATAGTTGCTAAGAGCAAGTAATAGTACTGTGCTCCATAGCATCGGCTTGTGCAGGCTCGGTTTCTGTCTGACTCTTTATCGAATTCAACCAATCATCCGTTGGATTATTTTTCTTAACCTCCTCAGAACAACTGTCACTCTTCTCTTCTTCTGTTATATTTTCTGGACTCTCATCTCCATTACTTTCACTACAATTTACACTAAGATCACAGGTTGCTAAATGAGGTGGACTTGGATTTAAATCTCTAAATTTCTTTGACACATCTTGATTGTGAACATTAACATAACATACACAATTATCTGTTCTAGTTACCTCTTTCAACGCAGCCTCTTCTATAGCTTCTAACTGTTCTATATCCTCATCCTTAGTCAGGTCTTCAATAGTTTTATAAGAATACATATGATCATCATTAGGACTTACATAATCTTCTAGTATAAAAGTATTACTATCAAAATTCAGCTTCTCCAAATCTATTACACCGTAATTATTTATATTATCTAAAAGTGTCAACTCATTTGAGTAGTGGATTTCAATGTTTTGAACACAATTTCTCTTGAAGTCTTTGTCATCTTCGCATTGTTTACGTATAGCGTCCAGTTGTCTCAAAGTTTTCAGTTCCCGTGCCTTCAACGCAGCGTAGAGACGGGCGAAAGACTTTCTCACAGTGGATTTCAACTGTAAATATAAACCAGTAAATTAGTTACATGTCTACCAATAAAATCAACATTATTTAGGTTCAGGACATACTTACATTTTCAACATTTTTAGCAAAATCGTCCGGATCACTCGCCATGTTTTGAGTTGATGAAAGTAGTGTTTTGACAGATGTTTGACAGCACGCACAGCTTTTTTTTGGTTGTCAAAAATCAAAATGACATGAGTTGAGTGAAATTTGATTTGACAGTAGACGTCATCAGATTCTGTGTTACCATAATGTTTTCCAGCAAATCTGCTAATATTACATTTTTATATTTGAAACTTGCTTTTGCCCGCGGCTTCGCCCGCGTGAATTTCCCACGAGAACAGTGCTTTTTTTCGGGATGAATGGTATATGATGTCCTTCCCAATACTTCTAACTATGTGCAAGCGAAATTTCAGGCATTGGCTTAAAAGTGTTAAAAATTAAGCATTTTGCAACTGTTACTGATTACCCATGCGATATTTCCTGAAATATAAAATTTCCGTAAATTCTTGGGAATTTCTCGGTTTTTTCATGACGGTTTTTTTCATTTTTTCATTCAATTTTCAGAAATGTTTTCGGTAACGGAAATTCCGTTTCCGAAAACATTTCTGAAAATTTTTAATTCTTGTTTTCTTAGAAAGTTTCCGCTTGTTCTCAAAAGTTTCGAGAATTACCTGAACCACCAACAGTAAATTAAGTACTTAAATATTATCCTAGTACATACTAATACCTGTCTACATTAAACTTGGGTAAGTTTGCATGCAGCTACATGCGCAGTCGACGCCATATTGGGTCTTGTTTCCTGCCGATAAGTACCCTTTGGTTGGATTGTATCTATGCATGCATATTGCAGTGCATCCAGGCACAAATCCAGGCAAATCTTCGTGGTTTTTGGGTAGTATACATTTTTACCATATTATATTTTTATGTAACTTTATATTTTAGATTTTACTATTTGTATTATTTATGGATATGTGGCTAATCTGACTCACATGAGGTGAGTTATATAAGGGTCACCATTAAATTAACTGATTGACCGAAGTACTGTACCTACTTGTTTCGGATGGGTACTTGGTAGGTTTGTACCAGAAGGGCTGGTAAATGAAACGCGTGTTCACTGTTTCGTGAGTAAAATCAGACTGTCTTTTAATAGATGTTTTAAGTTAAACGTTAATTATATTTTTATGTAACTTTATATTTTAGATTTTACTATTTGTATTATTTATGGATATGTGGCTAATCTGACTCACATGAGGTGAGTTATATAAGGGTCACCATTAAATTAACTGATTGACCGAAGTACTGTACCTACTTGTTTCGGATGGGTACTTGGTAGGTTTGTACCAGAAGGGCTGGTAAATGAAACGCGTGTTCACTGTTTCGTGAGTAAAATCAGACTGTCTTTTAATAGATGTTTTAAGTTAAACGTTAACAGTTGTAACGGAACATTTTCATAAAAAATGGTTGTACAAATTATTTGGAATTCCGTTCGGCAATAATCATAAAGTAAGTTGCCGGTTGTAAATAAGTTGTATAAGTTGTCGGTCCTTTGTTGCGAAGGCATTGTGCATTTTGTTAATTACTTTATGATGCCTTCGCAAAGTAAAGGTGCCGTTAAATCCCGTGGGAATGCCACGGAACGCCACAATCCTCCACCCTTAGAAAAAGCTAGAAATTTAAAATTATAGGTAATCGTCCTTTGTACATAATTATTTACATAATATAGCAATTTCGGACAAAATAATTAATTTTAAATTTATACAAAAATATTGGAGGGGCATATTACATGTGGCTTAAAATTAAACATTTATAGTTAGTATCTTGTTAGTAACAATAAGTAGTTGTCTATATCTAGGTTAGTAGTTAATACATGAATTATTAGAAATTTACAGTATAGACTTATGTACTACTTAATTAATTTTGATAAATTGCTAAAATATTGTCTTTGTATACCGGCACTTTAATTCACTTTGTTATCACTAGTCACTGCACAATAGACACGAAGTAATGATGACGCTTGCTGTATATGCAACACGTGGTCCTTTCATGTTGCCGTTAGAAGGCGGGCTGTTGCATCTTCTAATCGGTGAAGTATGGACACGTGTATCATAAGTTGAATTTTACCACCTTTTTTACGGTGCGCCCGGAACGGGTTATTGTTGGTTGCGTCTGTGGGGTGTCGTTCTTTGCAGGTACTTCATCTGGTGTCGGTGGTACTGATGTTGGCGTTTTTGTAGGTTTTGTGACCAACACGTTGTCATCCATTAATAAATAAGCTGTTTTTAGACGGTCGAGCGATATTGTGACAGGCTTATTATTTATTTCTAAAGTATAAAATTTTGGGTTTCTTTTTAAGACTTTATATGGGCCTTCATAGGGAGGAACAAGCGATTTACGAGTTTCATTTCTAACGAACACATGTGTGGCATTGTTTAGGTCCCTATGAATAAAAACTTTGTCGCCGTTATTGTGATGGCTCGACTGTCCAGTGTATGGGATGGATGAAAGGGTTTGAGCTAGATTTGTTATATATTCTCTAGTATTTACAGATGTCTTAGGGTTTATTGTGAATAGATCGCCTGGTAACCTAAGATTAGTACCGTACAGTAATTGAGCTGGGCTATAATCTAAATCTAACTTAATAGCTGTACGTAAACCTAAAAGTACTAATGGTAATTGTTGAGCCCATTTTGTGTTATCATCAGTACATTTGGCCATAATTGCTGCCTTAAGTGTACGATGAAATCGTTCGACCATGCCGTTTGCCTTTGGATTATAAGCTGTAGTGCGAATGCGTTCGATACCGAGCCTATTCAATAATTGTATAAATATGTGGCGTTCCGTGGCATTCCCACGGGATTTAACGGCACCTTTACTTTGCGAAGGCATCATAAAGTAATTAACAAAATGCACAATGCCTTCGCAACAAAGGACCGACAACTTATACAACTTATTTACAACCGGCAACTTACTTTATGATTATTGCCGAACGGAATTCCAAATAATTTGTACAACCATTTTTTATGAAAATGTTCCGTTACAACTGTTAACGTTTAACTTAAAACATCTATTAAAAGACAGTCTGATTTTACTCACGAAACAGTGAACACGCGTTTCATTTACCAGCCCTTCTGGTATAAACCTACCAAGTACTCGTCCGAACATAGTAGGTACAGTACTTCGGTCAATCAGTTAATTTAATGGTGACCCTTATATAACTCACCGCATGTGAGTCAGATTAGCCACATATCCATAAATAATACAAATAGTAAAATCTAAAATATAAAGTTACATAAAAAAATAATATGGTAAAGTGGTGACATCCCGACGTGATACCGACGTGATACCGACGTGATATCGACGTGATCTACAAATCGACGTGATACCAACGTGATCTACAAATCGTCGTGATCAAGAAATCTGCGCAATCTACGACGTCGTGTTCTACAAACAGCGTCAGACTCAATAATACGAGCGTCCTGCCAGCAATTATCAAGACCACGATGTCACACAACTACAGCGACTACGCAGCCCAGAGCCCATCACCTGCTGAAGCACAGGCGGCCGCAGCTGCACTCGCCCTGATGTCTAGAATACCGGAGTTCTGGCGACAGCAGCCGCGACTCTGGTTTCATCAGTTCAACGCCATCGTGGACATACATAAGGTTAGTGACCTCCACAAAAGTCAAATATTAATATCTAAGTTGGGTAAAGACGAATTGAGCGATATTAGCGACATTCTCGAAAATATGCCAACAGAAAATATATTTAACACTTTAAAAGATAGATTAATATATGTTTATCAGGAATCCGAGTCTCGTCAACTAAACAAATTACTAAGCGAATTAGAGCTCGGTGACCAAAAACCTACTCAATTACTTAGACGCATGCGGGAATTAAATAACAATCGCATGGCAGATGACACACTTAAAATTTTATTCATAGGTCATCTGCCAAACTCAATCCAACCAATAATAACCGCGTGCGATACAGACAAAATTAGTTTAAATAACCTCGCGATAATGGCAGATAAAATATTAGAAAATATTAATTGCCCATTTACAATGGCCCCTATTAATGAAAAACATATATCTACAATAAATTCTTCTGATGTTTCCGCGAAATTAAATAGCTTACAATCAGAAGTTAAATACATTTTAGATAAGATAACTGACAAGGGCCATAAACCGCGAGACCATAGCCAACAAAGCCACCCTATTCAAAATAACTTTAAATCGCGCACCAAAAATAAAAGTAATCATAGGGATTTTGCCGATCAAACATCAAAACCCGGCGATCCAAACTACATGTGCTTTTATCATTACACGTACTTAAAAAATGCGCGCAAATGTGGCGATACCAAATATTGTAGTAGTTATAATAATTATAAAAATTATCCTGCAAACACGACTTCGACACCGGCAGACATAAATGTTGCTGAGGTCGATATGTCATATAGATTATGCGTTAGTGATAAAATCACAGGTACTCAATTTTTAATAGACACAGGCGCTGATGTTTCCGTTCTAGCCGCAAAAAGGCGAACAGGAACATCAGATTATACCCTGTATGCAGCTAACGGTACCCAAATTACTACATATGGCAAAAAAACCATTACCATTGATCTAGGTTTACGTCGCCCTTTCCAATGGACATTTATATTAGCCGACGTCTCTAAATCTATTATCGGCGCAGATTTTCTGGCCGCTAACAAATTAATGGTCGATTTACATGCAAAAAAACTAGTCGACAAAGTAACTTCATTTTCGCGTCAAATAAATGTTCTTCAAACTAGTGAACCGACTGTTCGTTCTATAAACGAGAACGACGAATATCACGCTATTTTTAAAAAGTTTCCGAACATCACTAAAATGGAAAATTTCTTATTAGAACCTAAGCATGACGTGAAACATCACATTTATACTACCGGACCTCCGGTACACGAGAAGGCACGCCCACTTAATCCACAGAAATACAAAGCAGCCAAAGCTGAATTCGAAAGAATGATGCAATTAGGTATTTGTAGGCCCTCGAATAGCCCTTGGGCTAACCCTCTCGTATGCGTTACTAAAAAAGGAGAACAAGAAATACGACCCTGCGGTGATTATCGCAGGCTTAACGCACAAACAACTCCTGATCGCTACCCTTTACCTAGACTATTAGATTTCACTTATATGTTAAAGGGAAAAACTATATTTTCAAAAATAGATGTTAGAAAAGCCTATTTTAATATACCGATGGCCGAAGAAGATATTCCTAAAACTGCCGTCATAACACCGTTCGGTTTGTTCGAATTTACTCGAATGAACTTTGGTTTACGTAACGCAGCACAGGATTTCCAAAGATTTGTAAATAACGCCCTCAAAGGCTTAGATTTCGCATTCCCATATTTAGATGATATTGTTATAGGTTCAGAATCAAAATCACAACACTTAGTGCACCTAGAACAAGTCCTAGAGAGACTAAATAATTATGGTCTCACAATTAATTTACAAAAATGCGAATACGGTAAACCAGAACTAGATTTTCTAGGCTATCACATTACTCCTGAAGGTATTATACCCAGCAATAAAAAAGTTCAGGCTATAATTAATTATCCTCAACCAAATAATATCGAGGAATTACGACGTTTCTTAGGAATGATTAACTTTTATAGAAATAGCATTCCGAACGCCACAATAGCAGCTACTAGACGTTTAGTTAAATCTAGATACTTTTGGCCTAGTATGAATATAGATGTAAAAAATTTCGTTAAAAATTGTATTGCTTGTCAAAAATGTAAAATACAACGACATACTATTACTCCTATAGGCGAATTTGACAAAGCTTCTCGTTTTGATCATGTGCATATCGATATAATAGGCCCACTACCGTCCTCAGACGATTATAGATATTGCGTAACAATTATAGATAGAGTTACGAAATGGCCTGAAGTAATACCTACTAAGGACATAACGGCTGAAACTGTTGCTAAAGCCTTTCTAGAAAATTGGATAGCTCGTTACGGCTGTCCAAAACGGATTACTTCAGACCAGGGTCGTCAATTCGAGTCTGATTTATTTATACAATTATTGAATAGGCTCGGTATCGAACGCATTCGCACTACAGCTTATAATCCAAAGGCAAACGGCATGGTCGAACGATTTCATCGTACACTCAAGGCAGCAATTATGGCTAAATGTACAGATGATAACACAAAATGGGTTCAACAATTACCATTAGTACTTTTAGGTTTACGTACAGCTATTAAGTTAGATTTAGATTATAGCCCAGCTCAATTACTGTACGGTACTAATCTTAGGTTACCAGGCGATCTATTCACAATAAACCCTAAGACATCTGTAAATACTAGAGAATATATAACAAATCTAGCTCAAACCCTTTCATCCATCCCATACACTGGACAGTCGAGCCATCACAATAAAGGCGACAAAGTTTTTATTCATAGGGACTTAAACAATGCTACACATGTGTTCGTTAGAAATGAAACTCATAAATCGCTTGTTCCTCCCTATGAAGGCCCATATAAAGTCCTAAAAAGAAACCCAAAATTCTATACCATAGAAATAAACAATAAGCCTGTCATAATATCGCTCGACCGTCTCAAAACAGCTTATTTATTAATGGATGACAACGTGTTGGTCACAAAACCTACAAAAACGCCAACACCAGTACCACCGGCACCAGATATCATATCTGCAAAGAACGACACCCCACAGACGCAACCAACAATAACCCGTTCCGGGCGCACCGTAAAAAAGGTGGTAAAATTCAACTTATGATACACGTGTCCATACTTCACCGATTAGAAGATGCAACAGCCCGCCTTCTAACGGCAACATGAAAGGACCACGTGTTGCATATACAGCAAGCGTCATCATTACTTCGTGTCTATTGTGCAGTGACTAGTGATAACAAAGTGAATTAAAGTGCCGGTATACAAAAACAATATTTTAGCAATTTATCAAAATTAATTAAGTAGTACATAAGTCTATACTGTAAATTTCTAATAATTCATGTATTAACTACTAACCTAGATATAGACAACTACTTATTGTTACTAACAAGATACTAACTATAAATGTTTAATTTTAAGCCACATGTAATATGCCCCTCCAATATTTTTGTATAAATTTAAAATTAATTATTTTGTCCGAAATTGCTATATTATGTAAATAATTATGTACAAAGGACGATTACCTATAATTTTAAATTTCTAGCTTTTTCTAAGGGTGGAGGATTGTGGCGTTCCGTGGCATTCCCACGGGATTTAACGGCACCTTTACTTTGCGAAGGCATCATAAAGTAATTAACAAAATGCACAATGCCTTCGCAACAAAGGACCGACAACTTATACAACTTATTTACAACCGGCAACTTACTTTATGATTATTGCCGAACGGAATTCCAAATAATTTGTACAACCATTTTTTATGAAAATGTTCCGTTACAACTGTTAACGTTTAACTTAAAACATCTATTAAAAGACAGTCTGATTTTACTCACGAAACAGTGAACACGCGTTTCATTTACCAGCCCTTCTGGTATAAACCTACCAAGTACTCGTCCGAACATAGTAGGTACAGTACTTCGGTCAATCAGTTAATTTAATGGTGACCCTTATATAACTCACCGCATGTGAGTCAGATTAGCCACATATCCATAAATAATACAAATAGTAAAATCTAAAATATAAAGTTACATAAAAAAATAATATGGTAAAAATAAATCAGACTCGAATTGACGACCCTGGTCTGAAGTAATCCGTTTTGGACAGCCGTAACGAGCTATCCAATTTTCTAGAAAGGCTTTAGCAACAGTTTCAGCCGTTATGTCCTTAGTAGGTATTACTTCAGGCCATTTCGTAACTCTATCTATAATTGTTACGCAATATCTATAATCGTCCGAGGACGGTAGTGGGCCTATTATATCGATATGCACATGATCGAAACGAGAAGCTTTGTCAAATTCGCCTAATGGAGTGATAGTATGGCGTTGTATTTTACATTTTTGGCAAGCAATACAATTTTTAACAAAATTTTTTACATCTATATTCATACTAGGCCAAAAGTATCTAGATTTAACTAAACGTCTAGTAGCTGCTACTCCAGGATGACTGACTTCATGTAGTATTTTAATAGCTATATCTCGGAAGTGTAGAGGTAAGTATGGGCGGACGTTATCGGTTGATGTCTCGCAAGTAATTTTAATATCAGAATCCGGCATAGTTATGAGTTTAAATTGAAGGTTATCTTGTTGCCTAAGATTCTGCAATTCCGAGTCGTTTTGTTGAGACTCAGCCAGTTCCTGGTAGTCTATGAATGATGGCATTGTTATTTCTTCTACCCTAGATAAAGCATCAGCTGCGCTATTTTTATTGCCCTCTATGTATTGTATCTTATCGCAGAACTGAGAAATAAAATCTAATTGTCTTAATCGTCTAGGGGAATCTGATGGAGAAACTTTTTTTGTTAGTGCGTATGTTAAGGGTTTATGATCTGTTAAAACTACTAATTCTCTACCTTCTATAATATACCTAAAGTGCTTAATTGACATATATATTGCTAGGAGTTCTCTATCATAGGTGCTATATCTAGACTGTGTTTCAGTTAATTTTTTAGAGTAAAAACTTAGTGGTTGTAATTTACCATTTATTTGTTGGTTTAATGCTGCGCCTACGCAACTACCTGAAGCGTCCGTCATTAAAATTAGCGGTGCGGAGGGATCAGGGTGTGATAATAATGTAGCGGCACTTAAACTTTCTTTACACTGGCTGAAAGCTTTTAATGCTTCTTCAGTCCATATTATTTTTGTCTTATCGCGTTTTTTAGAATTGTGTATGTACGCGTTTAATGGTGCCTGTATTTCCGCGGCGTTCGGAATGCTATTTCTATAAAAGTTAATCATTCCTAAGAAACGTCGTAATTCCTCGATATTATTTGGTTGAGGATAATTAATTATAGCCTGAACTTTTTTATTCCTGGGTATAATACCTTTAGGAGTAATGTGATAGCCTAAGAAATCTAGTTCGGGTTTACCGAATTCGCATTTTTGTAAATTAATTGTTAGACCATAATTATTTAGTCTCTCTAGGACTTGTTCTAGGTGCACTAAGTGTTGTGATTTTGATTCTGAACCTATAACAATATCATCTAAATATGGGAATGCGAAATCTAAGCCTTTGAGGGCGTTATTTACAAATCTTTGGAAATCCTGAGCTGCGTTACGTAAACCAAAGTTCATCCGAGTAAATTCAAACAAACCGAACGGTGTTATGACGGCAGTTTTAGGAATATCTTCGTCGGCCATCGGTATATTAAAATAGGCTTTTCTAACATCTATTTTTGAAAATATAGTTTTTCCTTTTAACATATAAGTGAAATCTAATAGTCTAGGTAAAGGGTAGCGATCAGGAGTTGTTTGTGCGTTAAGCCTGCGATAATCACCGCAGGGTCGTATTTCTTGTTCTCCTTTTTTAGTTACGCAAACGAGAGGGTTAGCCCAAGGGCTATTTGAGGGCCTACAAATACCTAATTGCATCATTCTTTCGAATTCAGCTTTGGCTGCTTTGTATTTCTGTGGATTAAGCGGGCGTGCCTTCTCGTGAACCGGAGGTCCGGTAGTATAAATGTGATGTTTCACGTCATGCTTAGGTTCTAATAAGAAATTTTCCATTTTAGTAATGTTAGGAAACTTTTTTAAAATAGCGTGATATTCGTCGTTCTCGTTTATAGAACGAACAGTCGGTTCACTAGTTTGAAGAACATTTATTTGACGCGAAAATGAAGTTACTTTGTCGACTAGTTTTTTTGCATGTAAATCGACCATTAATTTGTTAGCGGCGAGAAAATCTGCACCGATAATAGATTTAGAGACATCGGCTAATATAAATGTCCATTGAAAAGGGCGACGTAAACCTAAATCAATGGTAATGGTTTTTTTACCATATGTAGTAATTTGAGTACCGTTAGCTGCATACAGGGTATAATCTGACGTTCCTGTTCGATTTTTCGCGGCTAGAACGGAAACATCAGCGCCTGTGTCTATTAAAAATTGAGTACCTGTTATTTTATCACTAACGCATAATCTATATGACTTATCGACCTCAGCAACATTTATGTCTGCCGGTGTCGAAGTCATATTTGCAGGGTTATTTTTAATATTATAACTACTGCAATATTTGGTATCGCCACATTTGCGCGCATTTGTTAAGTAAGTGTAATGATAATAGCACATGTAGTTTGGATCGCCGGGTTTTAAAGTTTGATCGGCAAAATCCCTATGATTACTTTTATTTTTGGTGCGCGATTTATAGTTATTTTGAATAGGGTGGCTTTGTTGGCTATGGTCTCGCCATTTATGGCCCTTGTCAGTTATCTTATCTAAAATGTATTTAACTTCTGATTGTAAGCTATTTAATTTCGCGGAAACATCAGAAGAATTTATTGTAGATATATGTTTTTCATTAATAGAAGCCGTTGTAAATGGGCAATTAATATTTTCTAATATTTTATCTGCCATTATCGCGAGGTTATTTAAACTAATTTTGTCTGTGTCGCACGCGGTTATTATTGGTTGGATTGAGTTTGGCAGATGACCTATGAATAAAATTTTAAGTGTGTCATCTGCCATGCGATTGTTATTAAGTTCCCGCATACGTCTAAGTAATTGAGTAGGTTTTTGGTCTCCGAGCTCTAGTTCGTTTAGTAATTTGTTAAGTTGACGAGCCTCGGATTCCTGATAAACATATAATAATCTATCTTTTATAGTGTTAAATATATTTTCTGTTGGCATATTTTCGAGAATGTCGCTAATATCGCTCAATTCGTCTCTACCCAACTTAGATATTAATATTTGACTTTTGTGGAGGTCACTAACCTTATGTATGTCCACGATGGCGTTGAACTGATGAAACCAGAGTCGCGGCTGCTGTCGCCAGAACTCCGGTATTCTAGACATCAGGGCGAGTGCAGCTGTGGCCGCCTGTGCTTCAGCAGGTGATGGGCTCTGGGCTGCGTAGTCGCTGTCGTTGTGTGACATCGCGGTCTTGATAATTGCTGGCAGGACGCTCGTATTATTGAGTCTGACGCTGATTGTAGAACACGACGTCGTAGATTGCGCAGATTTCTTGATCACGACGATTTGTAGATCGCGTTGGTATCACGTCGATTTGTAGATCACGTCGATATCACGTCGGGATGTCACCACTTTACCATATTATATTTTTATGTAACTTTATATTTTAGATTTTACTATTTGTATTATTTATGGATATGTGGCTAATCTGACTCACATGAGGTGAGTTATATAAGGGTCACCATTAAATTAACTGATTGACCGAAGTACTGTACCTACTTGTTTCGGATGGGTACTTGGTAGGTTTGTACCAGAAGGGCTGGTAAATGAAACGCGTGTTCACTGTTTCGTGAGTAAAATCAGACTGTCTTTTAATAGATGTTTTAAGTTAAACGTTAACAGTTGTAACGGAACATTTTCATAAAAAATGGTTGTACAAATTATTTGGAATTCCGTTCGGCAATAATCATAAAGTAAGTTGCCGGTTGTAAATAAGTTGTATAAGTTGTCGGTCCTTTGTTGCGAAGGCATTGTGCATTTTGTTAATTACTTTATGATGCCTTCGCAAAGTAAAGGTGCCGTTAAATCCCGTGGGAATGCCACGGAACGCCACACATTGAATTATAAATAAATATGGAAGTGTAACTCTCATACAACGAACGCTCAAATCTTGGTTCCATTTACGCAAACAAATGTACTTAAATACAACAAGACACTCACACATTCTCATAGAAAAAGCTAGTACAAGATTGGGCGCGTCAAGGTCACGGGGCGGGGTCAACACACCGCGGCAGCCGGCTACCGCTCAAACAAACGGCCAGCCGCTTGGCGTTTGAAGTCTCGGCACAGAATTATATAAGTACTACGTAGTCTCGGCAAAGGAAAGAAAGGTAATTACGCTGTTCTTCATATCTGTGTGATTTCTACACCACTTTACGACACACGATGGCCTATTTTTGCTAATTAAACTTGCGAAATTACTCGATGATACGTACAATTGACACTTATGCGTTTGGTACAAGTACAACCGTTGAACGTGCTGCGCCACGGCGAACTGAGGCGAAGTGAGGTGTCTTTTTTACGCCCCGCCCACCGAGGTTCCTATTTCGTGGAACCATTTTTTTGGTGTTGTTAGAGTTCTAAATATAAATTATTTTTATTTTGTAAAATGTTTTGATTTATTAATTATAAAAATTCCTTCGATTCTACCATTTATAAATTTTTGGTATTACCTTGCATGCAACATCGTTACAAAAATTGCCTATTGATTTTTCGTTTGACAATTCGTTCGCTGGACGGAAAACATTCGTGGATTTTGCTTTGCAAATAAATGGATTAAATTAATTTCTGAGATTGTTATATTATCTTGGATTGCAATTGTTGTATTGCGGTGTGTAATATTGTGTCAGTGACTCGTTTGAGATGAGTGAATTGAGGCAACGCCGTGGCGATGGTGACGGGAATGAAAAATTGGAAGCCGCCGGAGAGTCGGATCATGTAAAAATATTTTATTTTTTTATTTATTTTTATAATAATAGTGATGTCCCCAAGTTTATGTGTTGGTGTTTATTTATTAGGTGGACTCGGAGGAGGAAAAGGTTTTAGAGGAGAAATATGTGGACGAATTAGCAAAAAACTTGCCTCAGGGCACCGACAAGACACCTGAAATTCTTGACTCTGCACTTTCTGGATTGTCTTCGAGGTAATCTTTTTTATTTATTCATTACAGAAGCATTTCTTAAATGTTTAGGAAGATACATATTCAGCTTGCAAATTCATCTATACAATAGGTACAAGCATGCATAAAGAAAATAAAATTCATGAAAATATTTGGCTGGACTATAAACCATGAAGAGTATTAAATTAGGCTTTCATAGCCTTACTACAAAATTACAAGTTCAGAAAATAGTTTTTGAGAAAAAAGTTATTAACTGATAAACATCTTGCTACTAAAGTAAATAGTAGGTAGGTATTTATTTAAAAACCAGTTTCATCTAGGTCAATCTAATATTTATTCATAAATCTCTATTACTTTGCCTCATAAAAGATTTAACAGTTCTTGGTTACACTTTCAAGGCTCAAGGTTTTTTTTATTTTTCTCAGGAAACTAGGGCTTTGAAATTTTATTTTATGGATTACCATGAAAATTTATCAAATTCCTTTTTTTATTACTGCATTTGTATTGACTTTACTTAGAAAAACAATAATTTACAAACCTGACCAAATTAAATTTAATTTTTAAAAGATGGCGAAACTGGGTGATCCGAGGTATTTTCACCTGGCTGATGATTGCTGCATTCTGTCTTCTTATCTATGGCGGACCCTTGGCTCTGATGATCACGGTGTGTAATATTCTTATCATGAGTAATCATTTAGAATTAATTTCAACATATTTGTCATTATGAATCAGGTTATTTTATTTGTATTAAGCTATAACTTTTGGTGTGGCTCACTGCTTAGCTAAGGCCTCCCCTTTTTTCTTCCATATATCTCTATCAGCTGTAATTTGTTGCCAAACACACAGGAAGGCCTTTGCCCAGCTGTGAAACACGCAAAAAGGCTAATAAAAATAAGCTGTAACGTAATTTAAAAACAAATGTATTAAAAACAGATTTATCATTCAGAAAAACAACAAAAAGTCGAAGATTACGAACACATTAACTTTGGCTCATTCAAAACAGGTATATCATCTGTTAATTAACAAAGTTGTGTTGTTGTTCTGTTGTTAAATTAAATATTGGGCAGCACTAGCATATAAGATAAATGGGAAAAAAGAGTATTTTAACATTGATTGTCAATCAATTTCAAAATACTCTATGACAGTCTATATCAGACATGACTTAAAGTATGACAAATGACATTGACTATGCATCATGGCAATGGTTAATTTGTTTACTGTATGTGTTGGTGTCGCCACCTACGTGGAACTTTTCGTAACAATGACAAAATCCTCTTTAGGTTACAAAGCCATCGAAATACAAAATAATGATATTCTCAAATTTTTTTATAACTTGTTTAAATCATAATTTTATCTACAGGTTCTCTGCGTTCAAGTGAAATGCTTCGAGGAAATCATCAACATAGGTTATGCGGTGTACCGGGTACATGGCCTACCATGGTTCCGGTCCCTGTCTTGGTACTTCCTACTGACTTCCAACTACTTCTTCTATGGAGAGAACCTGATTGACTACTTTGGAGTCGTCATCAATAGAACTGTAAGTGATTTTTAATTACTTTAGCTTGTAAACTTATTATTTACTAGCTGCGCCCCGGGGCTTCGCTCCCGTGGGAATTTCGGGATAAAAATTACCCTATGTGCTATTCCCGGTATTTTTCTACCTGTATACCAAATTTCATCGAAATCTGTCCAGTAGATTTTGCGTGATTGAGTAACAAACATCCCCACAAAGTCACAAACTCACATCCAAACTTTCGCATTTATAATATTAGTAGCAAGTAGGATGCAATATGTACTTAAGTTACAAACAAGTTCTAATTGTAATTTAAAAAAGTGGACAATAAAAATTAGGGGATGGTCTATGTCCCAACAGTGGGACACCAGATCTACAGGCTAATTTGATTAAAATACAAGTACGACCAGAAAGGCGTAGAAAATAAGATCATGATGTACAATATAAATTAAAATAGACTTTTTAGGAAATTACTTTCGTGGTTAATAGATGTTTTACTTTAGGATGTTTAGGTTTGAACTAATAATAATATTTTATTTATATTCAACAAAAATCAACAAAAAGTTCTGTGAAGATTGTTTACACAATAGGACAATTCTAAATAAATGGACCATATATAGATATTTTTATGTACGAGTATAGCGAAAGTGAGCATTTAGAAAGAATTTTTGTCAATTACAGGATAGTTGAAAAAGAAAAAAAAAAATTCCCATCTTTACAACCCATTTGACTCATGTGTTGTAACATAATGTTAGCCGTCTTAATTTCATTGCTAGCCATTTCACCGATAATGTGACTGATTGATGTACCCCAAAAACATTTCAACCACTCCAAGAAAGTCGTGTTTTATTCCGCATAATAACTACGCTACAACTAGGACAAAAAGTATTCTTTTGGATTTTTTTAAAAAGAAAAGGTACAAACTATTTCCCCCTAGCTTCTTTGGTTTTTCTACACTACGATTATGGCTACTGTCTGTGGTTTGTAATTTAATTCCTCCATCCACGTAATCTGTAATAATCATAGTATAATTATTGTGTAGCTCTTTCCAAGGTCTAGGCTTAGCTTCTGTTTATGTTACGTGTCTAGAAAAGCGAATGTCTTCTATGTAAACAGTTTCAGAGCACTATAATATTCTATAATCTAATTAAAGGCAACTATTACTATAACTATACTATATAACTATACCGGGGCGCCCCGCCCCGGATTCGCTTGAGAGGTACATAAATAAATTGTAGCCTATATCACTCAGGTATAATGTAGCTTTCTATTAGTGAAAGAAATTTTGAAATTGGTTCAGTAGTTCCGAAGATTACCTACAAACAAACTTACAAACATTTCATCTTTATTATATAAGTGTGATTGGACGCTGACTGACTGACTGATTGGGATATCAACGCAGAAATGAAATCATTGAATGTAGAATAGAGAGGTTCTTTATGTACATACGAGTATAGAGAAAGTGAGCATTTAGAAGGAATTTGGGTCTCAATTTTAATTCAAAGACAAAGAAATCCTAACTAATATTATAAATGCGAAAGTGAGTTTGTTTGTTTGTTACCTCTTCACGCTTTATCTACTGAACCAATCTTCCTGAAATTTCGCATACACATAGCTGGAAGTACGGAGAAGGACATAGATTACCTTTCATCCCGGGAAAAAGCACTGTTCCCGTGGGAAATTTACGCAGGCGAAGCCGCGGGCGAAAGCTAGTTCTAAATAAATAGCTTAGTGGATTTTTACATAGGCTGCGGTGACCGCTTTCCATCAGCTAGGCATGCTTGTTTAGCCTACTTAGTAGTATAAAAAAAAGTTATCCATAGGGATATTTTTTTGCGCGATTTACACCTATCCCGCAGAATATTCAATCAAATCTACATTTATACATATTATCTCGCCTGTTTCCTGTGGTGGTATGTAGGACTATGGATTTCCACTTGCTACGATCCTTACAGATCCCTCTCGCTTCCTCTGCACTCATCGCTCTCTTCATACATGCTCTCCGGTTATGGGTACTCCTAATATATCCTTTTTTAACGAGGTTTTCAATTTGTTCGTAGTGCGTTCGCCGAGATCGACCCTGACCAACTTTTATATATACTTCCGCTTTAGAAATAACTTTGTTAGTTTGTTCATCCATCCTCTCAACATGCCCAAACTATTTCAACATTCCTTTTAAATTTTGGTGAATCCATGTGAATCACATATCATTATTAGCGAATACCGACTGGTGATAAGTCATAACAGTCATTCAGATAAGTTATCTATTGAATAATACTAGATTACTATACAAACAATTGAAACAAACGTCTGATAAAGGTGATTTTATCGATCGTATGATTATGTTGCTAATGACGTCTAGTTACATATCTGTCTGAAGTTCGTTAATCGATTATGTGTTGCAGTGATTGTTTCTTTTTAATTTGTTGAATTATTCCGAGATCGACAGATCGGAATAATTATCGAAGGGTCACAATCACAACCCTGTCCCCTTAGTTAGGAGGACAGATAAAACACCTGATGTGTTGCGCCCATAGTATTATAATGGACCTATAGCATGACCAAAAAAAATCATCCTCCAAACTGGTGCGCCCCCAAATCCCCTCAAATCGCGAGGGGAATATTGCGATTAGCTACTCTTGCTACTAAATCCACCACTGTTTAGTTAGATGAAAGAATAGGGGACCGGACAACTTTTTTTTTGATGCTTCTTTGAAATACCTCACATTAATAGAATCATCCGTAAAAGAATCACATCCATAACTAAAGTATTTTCCAAGACATAGCCAAAAACAATTCACATTTTCAAGCGATTTTTGGACGATACCAAAACGCCCCTAACTAAACGTACATTCATGTGACGTCACGCGTAGAAAATGGACTTTCCCTTAAAGTTTGAACTCGAATAAATTAGCTCTGGAGAATAAACTCGTGCTGAAAAGTCGCAAAATGGGTTTAATTATATGTATTCTATCATAAAATTACATATTTTTAACAATTCTCATACCTAGGCCGGTCCCCTATTATGTATTGAAGGAAAGAGGTAAAGAAAATATAAAACCATTAGTATGACGACAAAATTCGTCGATAAACAACATGGTTATCAACAATGTATATTTAGCTTTTAGTTAAAAACAATGTCAAATGCGTAATATCTATCCGCCAAATAAATAATAAGCTATTAATCGAACAAAGACATTATTTTAATTCGCCAACTTTAGTACGTCACCATTGTCAACTGACCCGATAATCTGATTGACCTAATGATTCAAAAGGTTCACTGATTTGGCACAACGGCACAACAGGTGATGTTGATAATAAACTTCGTCATTCATAATTTGAGGTTTGTAAACAATACGATAAGTGACTGGAGTAATATAATAACTTAATAATTAGGTATACGTAACTTTAAAGTTAGGTATTTGCCAAATCTTAGTTGATTTTTCATGAAAAAATTTTTGAATACATTTGGTACGCATTGGGTTATTACAGCATAAAAATATCACATTTATTTGTTACTTTATCACTTAAAATCTACCGAACGGATTTTGATGAAAGTAAAAATATCTTAAGTAGAAAATTACTGAAAACAGCACATAGGGTACTTTTTATCCCGATATTCCCTCGGGAGCGAAGCCCCGGGTCTCTGTTAGTCTGTCATAAATAAATTACTAACCAATTTGGTTTCGAAATGTGACTTAAAACCAATTACTATTTACAACGTTAAGGTCTTTAAATTATGACATTTAAGCCTTTATCTTTAACGTGCTTTAGTGGTTTTACGAAGTTTGCCTTAGCTATATCTAAATTGTATTAAATTAAAGCTCTGCCCATAATTTTCACTTAAATACCTATTTACAGGGCAATGACTCACTGTCGTTAGGTTCAGAAGCATTAGCCTTAATTGGTCCAACATACATTCATTTATCATAGTGAATTCACTAAACGATTGCAATCATTGATATTGATGGAGCCAATCCAATATGCACGAAACCATATCTTAGTTTAACAATAACAAATAAAAATTCCTTAAAATTATCTTGTTTTTAATTTATGTACAAGAAAATAACAAGCAGCCACACAAAGTCTGCATCTTGTCATACTTTGTTGTGACCACATTGTTTTGTCGTGTAGTCTTCAATTATGTCGCCTGTTTTATTTTCAGATTCATTATTTTATATGTTATATCATTTTAGACGAGTATCTCGAAATGTTTTATTCACCAGATTCGATTGTCGTATGATATGGCATTTCCCTGTGTTCAAGTTGAAAAATAGTTTGAAAAGTAGTTTCAAGTTGAAAAGTAGTTCTGAAAGCAGGTGGAACGCCGGTATTAAAAGCTCTTCAGAAGCTATTTGATTCCGTCATACTCGAGGGACAAACGCCTACGGCATGGCACAGAAGTGTGGTGGTACTTTTCTTCAAAAAAGGCGACATAACCTTATTGAAGAATTATAGGCCTATCTCACTTCTGAGCCATGTCTACAAACTGTTTTCGAGAGTCATTACGAATCGTCTCGCTCGCAGGTTTAACGACTTCCAGCCTCCCGAACAAGCCGGTTTCCGAAAAGGCTTTAGTACCGTAGACCACATACATACGCTGCGGCAGATTATACAGAAGACTGAGGAGTATAATCAGCCATTATGCTTGGCGTTTGTGGACTACGAGAAAGCCTTCGATTCGATCGAGACCTGGGCTGTGCTACAGTCTCTCCAACGGTGCCAAATTGACTATCGATATATCGAAGCGCTGAAGTGTTTGTACGAAAACGCCACCATGTCGGTCCGTCTCCAGGATCAAGGCTTGAAATCTATCCAGTTGCAGCGAGGGGTGAGACAGGGAGACGTGATATCTCCGAAACTGTTCACCGCCGCCCTGGAAGATGTTTTCAAGCATCTGGACTGGAGCGGACTCGGTTTCAATATCAACGGCGAGTACATCACTCACCGTCGATTCGCTGACGATATCGTAGTCATGGCTGAGACCTTGGAAGACCTAGGCACAATGCTCGATGGCCTCTGTAGAGCCTCTCAACAAGTGGGTCTAAAAATGAACATGGACAAGACGAAAATTATGTTTAATATCCGTGTCGCACCCACTCCTCTGAAGGTTGGAGACTCTACACTCGAAGTTGTTGACAATTACGTATACCTGGGACAAACAGTTCAGTTAGGTAAGTCCAACATTGAGAAAGAGGTCAACCGTCGAATCCAACTGCAGCGTTCGGGAAGCTTCGCGATATCTTCTCGTCCAAAATACCGCAGTGTCTCAAGACTAAGGTCTTTGACCAGTGTGTGTTGCCAGTAATGAGATACGGAACAAAGACGTGGTGTTTAAACAAGTTAATAAAAATTTTATTATTTAGTTATTTAAATTTACTTTCCCGAAAATATTGATGTCACTTTTCGGTCGGCGTAGTGGCTACTATAAAACTACCAAAAACTACTACCAAAAAAAATTGATATTAATATGTTAATATATTGTCAACAGGACTACCTACGCTTCCTAGTGACATACCACCGCTTCATATCCTTCAGCCTGTACTGCGTCGGCTTCGTGTGGTTCGTGCTCTCCCTCGTCAAGAGATACTACATGCGGCAGTTCAGCCTCTTCGCTTGGACCCACGTCGCTTTGCTCATCGTCGTCACACAAAGCTACCTCATCATCCAGAACATTTTCGAAGGTATCTATGAACATTTCAGCATGAAGAAATCCTTATGTACAAAGCAGACACAACCGCCCCTTAAGGTGAAAGCCAAGCTTTGGCTGTCCATACATTTTGTTCTACAGCAATGCTCTAAACTTCGTTAATGATTCTCATAATAAAATCGAATTTCCAATTCTTATGAAGTAATTCTGCTCTCATGTTGAATTTAACAAAGTAATGTATAATAATTTACGAGAAAAACGGCATTTAAAATACGACAAAAATTGAGATTCTTGTTGATGTGTGCGTAATATTTTGTGACATTTAGGGGCGACGTCTAGCAGATTTATTACAAACTCCTGACTACTACTATTTATATAAAAGCACTTTGAGACCTAAATGCATGCTACCTCGATGTTGCTTGCCTTGACAGCGCCATCGGCTGTTCGTGAAAAACAAAAGAAAATCATGAAATGCTAAAAAATTATAAAATAGCAAGTTTCAATATTAAATTAAATTTAGGGTTCAATCATATTTTTATAAAAGATTTTTTATGGTGAAATTTAAATTTGATTACTGGGACTTTTGGATATAAACACAGGCTATCTATCCAGGCTATCCAGGACCTATCCCCTGGAAATCTGGACTTTATGTCTTCAAATTTCTTCATCCCCACACGTCTTCAAATTCATATGTAGGAGATGATCTCATGGACATCTGGAAATGAAGACCTGGGCATGTGGAGCTGAAGACCTGGACATCACCAGGTGATGTCCAGGTCTTCATTTCCAGATGTTCATGAGATCATCTCCTAAAGCTTTGGTCTTCATATTCAGCTGTCCAGCATTTCATATGCACATGACCAGACACCCAGGTCTTCACATCCAGATGTCAAGATGTCATATTCAGTTATCCCTGTCTTCATATCCAAAAGTCCCAGTTATCAAATTTAAATTTCACCATTAAAAAAAAAACATAAAAATTCGTACTGAACCCTAGATTTATTATTACAAGCTTGCCATTACGTATATGACTGGATTGGAAATATTTGTGCAAATTCATCTCAGACAGAAATCCAGCCAGCTCGCTTGCGTGTAGTTGCCGTTCTGTGCGAGGTGAAAAGATGGCAACGCTGCTTTTTTGTTAACCCAAAACATTGACGTATGATAAAACAACAAAAGATATTTCTTTCTATCAATATAAGTTCGTTCTGAAACTAAAACAATTTATTTTTGCAAATACATTTATCAAAATAAATTATAGTAGGCCTAGGTAGGTATTATATAAGTATTCATTAACAAAAAGAAAGTATAGTAATTTGTGCATACATTTATATTTAGTATTAAAGTAAACAAATATTACTGATAAATTATTTTTTAGTTTTTAGTTTGAATTTCACAACATATTTTCTGAACGTCTAATTTAATCCTATAACTTCTAGGGCACGAATTATTGATATTTTGAAGTATCGATAGGTATTGGCTCTGTGATTTATTTTAATTATTTTTTTTCCGATTTTCTTCATTTTATTTAAATAAGTGCTTATTACTTTCATGATTTAAATACATTTCATTGTGTGATTAAGTATGTATTGACCGTTGGCAGTGCGGAAGCTAATCGATCAGCTTCGGATAAGTATTAACAAATTATCAATTAAAATGTAACTAAAGGTACCTGTGTATTACTTTCGTCACTTTATGCATAAAGCACGCATTTATTATTTGCAGATTTATTTTTGCATATTTAAAAACGATATTAATAATTTATATCAATAATAAAAGATATCGATATTCGTGGTGGTATCGATATAAGTCTACACTACATAAGTACATATCTATCTATCTCGGACGACGCCGTCGCGCCGCGCCGTGTTGTATGGAAGTTTCTTTTTTTGCAATAGATTTTTTCAGCTAGGTGTGTTACGTTACGTACGTACGTTATTATTTATTGATAATATTAAAGAATATTGGCTACTAGATCTGATAGGAAGAGATATCAGAGGCATGTAGGTATATTTTGGCCCACCAGACTAGGAAGCGAGTGCTTGGAGATTTGAAACGATATACCGATTTGACGTAAGTAAGTTAAAACCTTATTGAATAAAACATTAAAAATGCAAAGACATAAATATATCACACACGTATATATCACTGCATTGTAAAAGAATTAAAGTTTGGCATTTATTTATTGAAACTGTTAGTAGATACTTATTATCACAATTTGTTCCAGGGACAATAATTATGTGGCAGGAAGTGCACAACACAAGTGTTTCTTTATACAATAATTCTGTAATACAAATACAAAAACTGTAACGGAGGTTTGTCGTGATGAAGAATGTATCATCATCATCCATCGTTCCAAGCAATGAAGGAGTCATCGTGCACAGAATAATGACTGCAATATTTAACAATTTATGTGGGAAAGGAATAACTATAATCTTTTTTTGTTTTCTTTAATAAATAATAGTTCGGAAAAGATCATTTCATTACTAAAAATAAAAGTCAAAAATGTGTAGGTATAGCATTTAGTTTTATTAAAAAAATATAAACCTAGTCATACAATGCAATAGGCAAAAGTACATTATGACCATGACGTCTGCGGTGATATTTCCTGCTACCAGTCATGGTATCAAGTTAGATTGATTTGAGAAAATGGGTGTTCGAACTATTGATAGATTTGTGTTGGGAATCTAAGAGTGGTGAAATTCAAACTGCTGAAACAATTGGTAGATAGGTATTTGCATTATGTTGTTCGTGAACTAATTAAATTACAGTTTATTACTAATTATGATTTTGCACTATTGAACTTGAAGTTCTTCTTCTTGTAGTGCCTCTCCGTTACTGGAGGCGGCCGTCAGTTTCGCAAACTCTTCTCTGTTCGCCGCTATGCAAAACGGCTCCTCAACCCTGGTGACTCCGGTCCACTCGCGTATATTACTCAGCCATATTTTTTTGTGTCTTTCAGCACGTATCTTGCCTTCTATTTTGCCCATCATAATAAGTTGAAGCAGCTGATATCTGTCGTGTCGTAAAACGTGTCCCAAATATTTAACTTTGCGCTTTTTGACAGTTTGCAACAACAGTCTAGACATTGCAACGCGCTGGAGAACTTTTTCGTTGCTGACTTTCTGAGTCGAATTGATACGAACTTGAACTATATAGGTATTAATTCTCATAAATATATTTGTTTGCTTTCTTACAAAATATGACAATGACAAGAAGAAACTATAGGTTATTTTTCGCTCTTTGTATTTTTTAAATTTATTTTTCTTTTTTCTTATGCTGCCAGCCAGTCCGATTGGCATTATTGTAGTTAGACACTCTTTTTAAATAAGTGCCATCTAGTAGCGTATTTTTAAATTTATAATAATGCTTTGCGCCATATTTAATGTCATTTTGAAAGCTCTCGTCGTAGTGTGAGTGAGTGTAGAGATACGAAGATTCATGGCAGATTCTATTCTAAAGCTTTTTTTTCATTATGTTGACTGAAATAAAATCGTAGGCCATAAAATAAATAAAAGAGTATGTTTCCCGCTCGCCAATTCAAAATGTTTGCCTATAAGTACTGCAACAACGCAACAAAAAAATAAAAACGGAAAATGTTGCTATCAACGCCATCCAGCGGAAATTGTTTAATGAACAGCCCTTCGCTTTATCCTTAATATATTTCTTCGTGTGGTTCGTGATCTCCCTCATCAATAGTTACTACATGCGCCAGTTCAGCCTCTTCGCTTGGACCCACGTTGCTTTGCTTATCGTCGTCATGCAGAGCTACCTCATCATTCAGAACATTTTCGAAGGTATTTACGAATACTTCAGCATGAAGATCTTTACTAGTCTTACCTTCATATATTTATTTGTGTGGTTTGTCCTCTCTCTCGTCAAGAGATACTTTATTCACTATTTAGCGTCTTCGCTTGGACCCACGTGGCTTTGCTTATAGTCGTCACGCAGAGCTACCCCATCACGCAGAACATTTTCGAAGGTATCTTTTTCAGCTACGAGAAAACGTTTACTATCAGACCGTATACTTCTTCGATTTGTCTTTAAATGGTTACAGAGAGATAGATTATTTATATATAAAATACCCCTTGTGTATTTTTTCCTTTAATTCTTCGGGTAACTTCGGAAAAAGTAAAATATCAAAATCAGTGTAGTACTTTTCGAGATGAAAACATACTTGTCTATATTTTACATAAATTCTAACAAGCCATTGTAGCTCCAATGTCATCGATATCATATCACTAAAACAATGCATAAGAACACACACTGAAGTGCAATATCTAATATGGCGCCTACACCAGAAACAATAGAATGGAATGTTAATACGCCACTCAATGGCTTCTGACGTGGGTGCGAACAAAGCACTGGTCATAAAGACTAGGTATACTAATAGTTTAAAATTGTTTTATAGCAATAGTTTCCATGAGCAGATAACTGTGTATATACGTTTGTAGCGGCTATGCATGGTTCTCCGGCCCGGAGACTCCGGGTGAGAAAAAATCGCCAGAAGTTTTTTGCTTCGAAAGGAACGTTTGGAGACATATCAATGGTGTCTGATTTTTTTGAAGTAAAGGCGAGTGGGTGGAGAGAATTAGGGGAGGCTTTTTCCCAGCAGTGGGATATAAATAGCTAAAGAAAAAAAAGTAAAGGCATTTGACATGACTTACCTACCGCCATCTTGCGGCACACAAAAGTGTGCAGGTTTAAGACAAATTTAAATTGTTTATCGTTATATGGTGGTTGTCAAAATATAGGTATTTTCATCGTCAATTTTCGGGGTAAGTACAAAAGGGTCCAAGACTCGACGTGCTACCGTTAGCACGGACCCCGCAGCAAGCTAAGATAATGATCGTCAAAAGGTTTTAAAATGTCACTATCTAGTTTAAGGCAGCTACCTAAATATAATAGATATATTTTCAGCTTTAGAACTAGCTTAAACTAGTTTTAAATAGTCTATAGATTTGTCTGTCACGACTGGACAAACGACTTTATTAACATACATAGACTAACAAGTTTTAGGACTACTTCCGTGGTGTAGTGGATAATACTCTTCGCTGTCCAGAGGTAGACAAGTTCGAATCAGAGCGTGGGAAAATATTTAATTACTTATTTTCCTAAATTGCCTTCGATTCTGAATTCTCTAACCAACTTCCAGCCTACGCGAAATTAATATTCTGAGTTAATGTTACTGATAGAAACAGGGAGGGACGTGAAAAATCTGTTCATTCATTCTATGTTCTAAAAGGACCATTGTAAGAGGGAGATTCCTCACGCCATTTAAACCCATTATACATCGGGTTGACATGTGACAGTCCATCGATAACAACCCCCGCCATATTTGTGTCAAGTCCACATTGTCACGGGCGAGGAAGCCTTCCAACCGTCCCGTTTTAACTAGGCCAAATAGAAATAGACGGTGGGTTTAATTTATAAGAAATGGCGACTTTTGCCTGTTATATTACGTTACGAGTATGCATCTAACGTTTAATATGTACTTGCTTAAAGTTACATTATTTGTTCGTAATTTGCTTCTTTGTTATACCTGGATAACTCAAAAAAACTACTTTCGTAACTATTTAGCTGATAAATGCATGCTACATGCGTGTCAATTTATATAGTTGATTATATGAATGAAACAATAAATTCAAATAGAGAATAAATGTATTGACTTTAAAGTTGTTGTTGAATGCAATTCTGAAGATTTAGTGATGTTTGTTAACCTAACGCCTATTTAAAAACCTATTCAAAAGCTGCAACTTGAAAAGAACGTGCACGCATAACATGTAAATAAAATTACTCGCTATTAGTTTATGATTGGACCACACGTACATCGCATATCTATAGAGCGTTATGTAGGGAAGCCGACAGAAATAGATTACAGAGTTACGCCGTGAATCAGCTGGAGCATACATGTTTTTGCACGTAATTTGCCTTACATACGTATGCTATTTATGTATTGCTCAACAATGTTAGCCCATGATTTTTCCAAATCAAATTATTTATTAGCAATAAATAGGGTATTAGGTATTATTCCCTCAGTATTTAGACTAACTTAAACTGCTAAGTTTGCTTTGAAAAATCTTTTAAAAACCATATTTTCATCTTAAGGATGAACTATCAGTAGCAACTGTTGACATCAATTTGGTATAAGGAAATCGTTTTTTTTTTTGTTATATTCCAGCAAAATGGAACTCCCACGCTCCTTTACTCATTTTTATCAAGTGATCGTTGCGATAAAAAATGAGATAAAATTTGATAAGATAAATACGAGAGCGGCGCGGCTTTTACCTTGCTTTGCAATCTTAACATGTATCGTAATAGTTTAACTGTAGCAAAAACTTTTTCACAACCCACCTCGTCTATTAGTGAAAACCGTATGAAAATCCGTTCAATAGTTTTTGAGTTTATTGCGAAAATATAGATAGACGCGAGTTGTTGTGGCTACTGAAATAAACAAGAGGAATTAGATAATTTACTTTATTATGTGTCAATTTTGGTCCACCAAATCTAAAAAATGGACACTTGAAACTGAAACTAAAAAAAAATGTGTTTCAAATCTGGAAAATTGACACTTCAAACTGAAAAAAGTGTGTTTCCAAGGGATTCCAACCCAACACGACGACCTCCTTTAGACCACTAGATCGCGAAGGTAGTTTACCGCATAACAGAAAAGATACGCGCAATAATTCATATTTTACAACTTTTGTAAACAATACAACTCGTAAACTATGAAAATATTCGAAGAATCGTTTAGAATTTTTTGAATATTTTCGCCAGCTGCAGCCATTCTGAACATCAAAGCGTCTAGTGTTATTCCATTGTTTACGTTACTTTTTTTTTTATCGAATAGAGCTTAAAATCCATCTTCAATAGAGACTGTTTTTCAAAAATTGCAAAAAAAATAGTGAAATTATAGTTTTAAATAACTAATTAACTAACAAGGGTTACGGACTATACTTTACAAAATTGTTATTAAAAACAAGGTTGTCCAAATGCCACTAAATGTATGAAATACTAGCTTTTGCCCGCGGCTTCGCCCGCGTGTTTTTTCCAAGGGAACAGTACCTTTTCCGGAATGAAAGGTACCCTATATCCTTCTGTGTACTTCTCACTATGTGTATGCGAAATTTCAGGAAGATTGGTTCAGTAGATAAAGCGTGAAGAGGTAACAAACAAACTCACTTTCGCATTTATAACATTAGTTTAGGTTTTTAGATTAGGATTAAAGGTTACAAAACGCCACTTTTATTTAGGTATAAAATAAGGGTGACGAAACGAAGCGATGTCCAAAAGGGAATAAGCCACGTCAGTATAGGCTTTTAGCCTAATTGGGCAATAACATGCACGAGTAATTTGTAGAATGGTTTAACAGAGCCAAATAATGGTTTTTACATGCCTTCGAACTGATTAGATTTTGTCCTCAATTTTATTTTACCTATGACATCTATTTGACAAAAAAGCTGAAGAATTCGATAGGGTGTTTGTAACAGGGCCTGGTACTGGTTGGTATCTGTACAAAATTCTCATATAAAGTACCGGAAAGTACCGGTCTACTTTCCGTTAGTTTATATGGATTTGGTACAGGCACAGAATTAATATAAGTACTACGTACAGAAAGGAAATTCCCTGCCCCTCCCGCAATATGGCACCGCCCGCACTTCTCCCCCGTTCTTGAGTGTATTGGGACGCTATGACTATGAAAACGCCTACATTGACGTGTTCACGGATATACAGTTTCATTTGTATTAGTAGGTAGTAGTTGTAGTAGTAGTCGGTATATTTGACGCCCCGTTTCTATGAAGCGCCCGCCCTGTGCACACTGGTTCCCCGTCCATACTAAGGTGCGTCAAAAATACTTAAAACACATTCTACGGGTTTTAAAGACTAAACTCGAATGTATTTTGATTAGAATACATTTAATATTCATTTTAAGAGAATGAATTCGTAAAATAAATTGAAACACAATAGAAATTATCATTGTTTAAGTACCTTTTCTCAATGACAAGTTGAACAAATCTACGTAGGTAAATAAAAATATTCTAACAACATAAAATTTTATTTAAAACAAAATTACCAATGTAATACATCTTACTAATAAACATATGTATGCATTTTGCATATTTATTTAGTCATCACACTAATAACACTTTTATAATAAAGAGGAAGTGATTGTATGTTTGTGACTTTGTTTTAGGGGATATGCTTCGGAACTACTGAACCGATTTCAAAAATTCTTTCACCAATAGAAAGCTACCTTATACCTAAATAACATTGGCTACAATTTAAGTATGTACCTCCCGAGCGAAGCCGGAGCGAGGTGCTAGCATGTAATATTTTTATATTATAATTATTACGTTACAAATGTAAACTAAAAACTTACATTTAACTACAGCACAACGTGATATCAAATTTTTATCTATTTCTGTCATTTCAGAAGTCATCGTAGAATTTTCTAAAAAAAATTTTCCCGTGTTTCCATCATTAGAAGTGCTACTTCCTCCTTGTTTAGTTTTATCAACAATAAGGCCCAATTTTTCTCTGAATTGAGACTGAACCTGACTGAACTATCGTTTTTTTATTAGCGACGGAATCTTTATTAGCTTGTCCCCTTACCTGCCTCATTTTTATATCGAGCCGGTAAGAGAAATGAATAAAAAACTCGAAGAATCGAATCCAAGAGTGCAACATTAAGCTATTTTAATTTTGACTTTCTAGAAATTTGGATTATAGGTTATGATATTCTTCTAAACTAACTTTATCCTTTGACATAAAAGTAAAACACGTCTATTAAGTATGCCTAAGTTCAAAATATCCTTATTTTCAACTGGTAAGTTGGCCTTACCTTGTTCTGAACACGCTTCACACGGTCCATATATAGGCCAGCCCCTGATTGTTATAATTATCCCAAATATCAAATATAATCATGTGCCTTATTACGCACTAGCCGCTTGGACCTAAATAGTAACATAAAAAATATTAAAAATGGTAAATATGCATATATTTCGTAATCTCGGGTTCGTAGAAATTTGCTACGACAAGTGAATTTTGGCGTAGCACCCATATATTTCAAAAAGTTGTGAGAATTGACTGGTAAAATTTGTTATTTCCTATACAGAAAAGCATAATCTAAATGATCATGTAAGTTTCCATGATGGCAAGTTGAGTGCAATATAGTAAAACTCAATGAGAAATACCAACAATATTTTTTTCTCTTGATTTATAAGCGTTCGCGTAGCACTCATCTTACGCTACAATATAATAATATTTTAATAATGTAAATATCAGAGATAAAAGTACATACCTTGACCTTGATTTTCCATTATAAATCAAATCACTACTGTAACAACTTTCAGCGTAATTAAATCTAATATCGAGTAAAAAGTGCGTCGCTTTCAAATAGCACGGATTCATGCGTCGAACAACTGATACTTTCGATGAAAATATTGAAATGAGGGTAAATAAAAATCTAATTATTTTTGCATTTTTATCTTGTTTGGACATTGTAGTTACTTGATCAAACACTCAATGTGGGTATTTTTATAATTGTTTTTTTTATTTATGACGTATGGGGGAAACCACCGTGCTGTGGTAGCGGTCTACTTTCCGGTAGTTTATATGGAAAAAATTGGTACATGTATTATACCCTGGTTTGTTAGTTTCAACGCGCTAATCTCTGGGACCACCAGTGAGAATAGGGGACCGGACAACTTTTATTTTGATGCTTCTTTGAAATATCTCACAACAATAGAATTATCCGTAAAAGAATCACCCCCACAACCAAAGTATTTCCCAAGATATAGCAAAAAACAATTCACATTTGTGAGCGTTGTTTGGACGATACCAAAACGCCCCTAACTAAACGTACGTTCATCAGACGTCACGCGAAGAAAATGGACTATCCGTAAAAGTTTGAACTCTAATATAGTAGCTCTGGAGTATAAACACGTGCTGAAAAGTCGCAAAATGTGTTTTATTATATGTATTCTATTATAGAATTACATATTTTCAATAATTCTCATACCTTGTCCGGTCCCCTCACATATTTATGACGCCCATCCAGAGAAATTCTCACGGCAGCGTCGCTGCGTGGCACAACTAGTGTTTTGTAAAGTTCTACATTGATCATTTTCCATTGGCAAATGACATATAAGCCAAAAATATTGCATGTAACAGCCTTAACCCCTTGGCCTTCGTTATTAAAGTCATATATTTTTATTTCTTATTCTTTTGCAGTGTATAAAAATCGATGAAATTGCTAAAAATATATGCCACAGATTAACTATTTCGGATTCACCTATTACATGATTTACCTGTCTGTCTAGTGTAAGAAATGAAGTTGATTACACATTGATTAATGTCGGATATCTACTTTTGTAAGCAAGTACTCAGTATCCTGTTGCAGCATGCGTGAAGGAAATAAAATGCAATAACTTGCTAAACAATGTTTTGAATATTTTAAATTTGGTACTCATTGTCTTACGATGTAAGCTTGTATATTTTATAGATAATATTTTGTGACGGTTGATCTTTCCATGTAAAAATATACATGTTCATAGGTATTTAGATATTTGAAAACTGAAATTCGACAGCGCGATTTAAAGTTATGAACTTAATATCGGTCCTAATTTATTTACCGCCGAATAGATACTTTAGTTGCTATTTCACACTTAATTTGAAATTATAATTTCATTTACCTCATTGTATGGTAAGCAAGCGAATGGGCAATACCTATCGGATGTATGATTCGGTAATATTTAAGTTAACCTTCATGTCACTAAGAAGTATATTTAACACAGTTTTAGAAGCAATGTATATGAAATCATGTGGCACTGAACATTGTTACAGTGTTATGATGTGTTCATTATGTTATTTCCATATTTTGCTTATTGTTAGCGTGACAAGACAAAAAAAAATTGACTTTGTCGCTCTTATACATATAAATCAACGATTAATCGCGGAATGAGGAGAAATTTAGGGGACAACGAATATGTGTATTTAATTTGCTATCCCATCTAATATTATAAATGCGAAAGTGAGTTTGTTTGTTTGTTACCTCTTCACGCTTTATCTGCTGAACCAATCTTCCTGAACGCATACACATAGAAGGTACTTTTCAACCGGGGAAAACTGTTCCCGTGGGAAATTCACGCGGGCGAAGCCGCGGGTAAGCGAGTTAATTATTAAAAAAAAACACATAGACAACGGCCTTCTATTGACCCCAAAAAGATCTTCAATAAAGAAATACCTAAGTATTATTTTTGCAGTGTCGCAAACAAACCTTATAAAATAACTAAGTAATACCATTTGGCTGGTACACGGTTACCGGCGAAAGTAGGCCAGTGCTGCAAACTGATTGCTTATTATCCAGTCCTAGCGATTCTATAGTGGCTGATGTATTTACTGGCCGTAAATGTTTTTGTAGAAATAATGGGTGAAAAATTCATTGAGTTAACTGTAATATTATAAATCAAAAAGTGGGTCTTAAGTATACATTGTATTGTGACAATTGTTGACAATGACATTGTATTGTGTTTTTCTCGATGCGAGATATGCACATAAGACCCATACTTTCAACACATTGTGTTATATAACTTGATCAATGGGATGGCAATAAATGTGCTACCTCTAAGGCTACTTTCTGCAGGCATATTACTATCTCCACTAATGTGACATCAAGTTTTAATAACTTGAGAATAAGTCATGACAGGTGCCTTTAGGTAACTTGAATAAAAATTTTAATCATAATCTATCGATAAGAAGAAGAATAACTTGAGGTTTTGTCTACCCCTTGAATATCAAACGTCTTAATTTTAGGAAGATGAAGCGAAATTCTTCCTCAAAAATTACTGTTACTTCAAGTATTTACTCTTTCCAGGTCTCATCTGGTTCATCGTGCCAGTGTCCATGATAATCTGTAACGACGTCATGGCCTATGTCTTCGGCTTCTTCTTCGGCAAGACTCCGCTTATCAAGCTGAGCCCTAAGAAGACTTGGGAGGGCTTCATCGGGGGCGGAGTCTCCACTGTTGTCATCGGATTGATTGTAAGTACTGTTTGACGAGAAAATCGAAGATTGTCCAACCCTATAAACACACTACGTTACGAGTGCGTTACGTCGCAAAATGGCCCTTTCGCAAAATGTTCCCATTTTGGCAAAGTGACCTTTATTTTTTTTTATTTTTTACTCAATGTTCTTTGAAATTCTAAATAAGAAAGTATAAAATGAAGCATTTTTTGTGTAAAATAGATATGTAATAGGGTTTTTCATTGTATCTTTATTTTACACATTCATGTTTTGAATTTCAAAGAACATTGTTATATTTTTAACATCTAATAGTACCTATGTCTTCGATCGGATCGTAAGATTTTTTGTACAAATAGGAAAAATAAAGTTACGTTTATCATGTATTGTTTTTGTGTGAAACTGTGTACGTACTATTAAGAAAATAATTGTCAAATCATTGTTTTCATTACCAACAGACAGTGACATCACGACCTTACTATTTACTTATATTATAAAAGCGAGTCTTGATATTTGTTACTTTAAAGAAATTTGATATTATACTGAAATTCCTATGGAGTTAAGTATCGGAGCGTAGCTAAATTACTGAAGTTAATAACATAAATTGTTTATGTAAAATCCTAATCCTAACTAAATTATAAATGCGAAAGTAAGTTTGTTTATTTGTTTGTTTATTACCTCTTCACGCTTTATCTACTGAACCAATCTTCCTGAAATTTCGCATACACATAGTTCGAAGTACTGAGAAGGACATAGGGTACCTTTAATCCTGGAAAAAGCACTGTTCCCGTGGGAAATTCACGCGGGCGAAGCCGCGAGCGAAAGCTAGTACCAAATAACCCAACAAACGGGAACCTCCGTAGTATGGTAATGACTTTGACCTATTTCGTTACACAAATTCGATCGCGAAGCTACATTGTGTACGAATTGTCTAAATTACGCAACGTTATTTTATCGCCTTTACAATAATGTTTTTATTTATCTTTATTGTTGTTTTAAACACATTTTTTGCTTAGCAACACTGTGTTTGTTGTTATGGTATAAATAGGTATGAAGATTATCCTAACTAATATTATGAATGCAAAAGTGAGTTTGTTTGCTTATTTATTTACATAGTTAGAAGTACCGAGAAGGACAAAGGGATTTCATCCCAGGAAAAAGCATTGTTCCCATGGGAAATTCGCACGGGGCGAAGCCGCGGGTAAAAGTTAGTTATCAATATATATCTGATACAATAAGCTTATAGATGTTGAAACTGCAACTTAGCTGTAAGAAATGTGTATTAGAAAGATGCAATCGCATCAATTGGGCCCTTTCGATCTGCCTCGAATTTTGTCAATAAAAACAAGGACCAAAATTTACAGTCAATGGCCATCAGCCTAACGAATTTATTGGCAAATTCGACGCTGTTGTACAGTTCATCGTTCAAATAGGAGAAAAGAGCCTATCGCTTTCTCAAAAAGTCGACAACGCATCAGTGACCTTAGGGTCATTGGTGTCTATGGACTGCGGTGATTGCTTACCATCAGGCAACCCGCATACTCGTTTGCCTACTATTCTATAAAAAAAAAATAGTTTAAAGGGCGGCTTGCAAACAATTAAACGGATATAGTGGACTACGCTAGGCAACGTAATTTTAGTCGACTGTACTTATTTCATTACAGATGTCCTACATGATGTCCCAATACCCCTACCTGGTGTGTCCCATCGAGTACTCGGAGTCTCTCGGCAAGATGACCATGGATTGTGAGCCCTCGCTGCTGTTCCGACTCCAGGAGTACACTCCGCCACAGTTCACGCAGCCTCTCATGAAAGTGGTGAGTGTACTCGAAATTAAACCTTATGGCTTGGCAATACCGTTGATATTCCATTGCAATTTCATTACCTGGTGTGTCCCATCGAGTACTCGGAGTCTCTCGGCAAGATGACCATGGATTGTGAGCCCTCGCTGTTGTTCCGACTTCAGGAGTATACTCCGCCGCAGTTCACACAGCCTCTCATGAAAGTGGTGAGTTTACGCGAAATTGAACCTTATTGCGTGGCAATAGCGTTGACATTCCATTGCAATTTCATTAACTGGTGTGTCCCATCGAGTATTCGGAGTCTCTCGGCAAGATGACCATGGATTGTGAGCCCTCGCTGTTGTTCCGACTTCAGGAGTATACTCCGCCGCAGTTCACACAGCCTCTCATGAAAGTGGTGAGTTTACGCGAAATTGAACCTTATTGCGTGGCAATAGCGTTGACATTCCATTGCAATTTCATTAACTGGTGTGTCCCATCGAGTATTCGGAGTCTCTCGGCAAGATGACCATGGATTGTGAGCCCTCGCTGCTGTTCCGACTCCAGGAGTACACTCCGCCGCAGTTCACGCAGCCTCTCATGAAAGTGGTGAGATTACGCGAAATTAAACCTTATTGCTTGGTACGAGCGTTCATATTCCATTGCCATATCATTACCTGGTGTGCTACTCTGTCAGAGCTGTCCTGACTCCAAGAAGGCTCAAACTTGTCTAACGGAACAGGAGGTGCCTGTATTTTTATCAATTTTTGTAATAAGTATTTCATGGACTTTCTTATCAATAGTCGTTCCGCTAGTGGATTATAGGTAGCTTGAACAATTACTATTAATTTGCTCTGCATACTGATGAGAAAAGGTAATTATTATAATTTGCGAATAGTGTATAGCGAATAGTTTGTTGTAATGTATTGACAACCTCCTTTCCGTAGTTAAATACGGAAAGGGAGGTTGTCAATCTATTTTACAACCTCATGGTCGGCTTCCCTTCATGGATGTTCAGAATGCCGCTGCAGAAAAAGTAATAATTATATACCTGTTTATATGTTTTAATTACTTATACTCAGAAAGTAGGTCTGAAGTTGTCTGAGGAGCGGGTTGAAAGTAATACTTTTCAGCCCTAGGGAGAATCGTTTTCTACTGACATTTTTATTACTATTTTTTCGTAATTTGACAGCTGTCAGTAGAAAACGATTCTCCCTAGGACTGAACAGTAGTACTTCCAACCCGCTCCTCAGGAAATTTCAGACCTACTTTCTTAGTATTTGTAATGAAAAGCACAGTGTTTACCTCGGGTTAAAGACTTATTTAGTCCCTCGAATTATTGATCCCCAAACACCGTCTCGAGACTAAATAAGTTACTTTTACCCCTAGGGTAACAATGTCTTCTCTCAGCCGAAAGACGTCCACTGTTGGACAAAGGCCTCCCCCAAGGATTTCATCCATGGAGGGTTTTGCCCAGGGTAACAATGTACTATTCAATTTTCAGATCGGCATGGAGAAGTTCAACATGTACCCGTTCATGATCCACTCACTGGCGCTCAGTACGTTCAGCTCCGTCATCGGACCCTTTGGAGGTTTTTTCGCTTCAGGCTTCAAGCGTGCTTTTAAGATCAAGGTATGTATGTTTGAAGCGTAGGTATGTTTGTTTGTAGGGCGCCCGTATGTGACTGAAAAGGTCTCAGGTTTGAATCCTGCCCGTGTTACATGAGTTTGTGTACCAATCTGACTCATGTATGGTAGTTTTCATCGACCACCACTTGCTTCCGGTGAAGGAAAACATCGTGAAACTCTGTGTGAAGATTATCTGCTAGTGTGTGGAATGGAGAAGGATTGCCTTCTCCATTTCAGTAGTAATAATGGTAATTTCAACCAAAAATGTTTGCTGGGAGGTTAAAGTGTTAATAATCTCGATTCTGTTTGTCAGGACTTCGGCGACGTCATCCCCGGCCACGGCGGCATCATGGACCGGTTCGACTGCCAGTTCCTGATGGCCACCTTCGTCAACGTATACATCACCAGCTTCATCCGCACCGCCACCCCGCAGAAACTGCTGCAACAGGTAGCTATCATCATCATGGACCGGTTCCACTGCCAGTTCCTGATGGCCACCTTCGTCAACGTATACATCACCAGCTTCATCCGCACCGCCACCCCGCAGAAACTGCTGCAACAGGTAGCTATCATCATCATGGACCGGTTCCACTGCCAGTTCCTGATGGCCACCTTCGTCAACGTATACATCACCAGCTTCATCCGCACCGCCACCCCGCAGAAACTGCTGCAACAGGTAGCTATCATCATCATGGACCGGTTCCACTGCCAGTTCCTGATGGCCACCTTCGTCAACGTATACATCACCAGCTTCATCCGCACCGCCACCCCGCAGAAACTGCTGCAACAGGTAGTTATCATCATCATGGACTGGTTCGACTGCCAGTTCCTGATGGCCACCTTCGTCAACGTATACATCACCAGCTTCATCCGCACCGCCACCCCGCAGAAACTGCTGCAACAGGTAGCTATCATCATCATGGACCGGTTCCACTGCCAGTTCCTGATGGCCACCTTCGTCAACGTATACATCACCAGCTTCATCCGCACCGCCACCCCGCAGAAACTGCTGCAACAGGTAGCTATCATCATCATGGACCGGTTCCACTGCCAGTTCCTGATGGCCACCTTCGTCAACGTATACATCACCAGCTTCATCCGCACCGCCACCCCGCAGAAACTGCTGCAACAGGTAGCTATCATCATCATGGACCGGTTCGACTGCCAGTTCCTGATGGCCACCTTCGTCAACGTATACATCACCAGCTTCATCCGCACCGCCACCCCGCAGAAACTGCTGCAACAGGTAGCTATCATCATCATGGACCGGTTCCACTGCCAGTTCCTGATGGCCACCTTCGTCAACGTATACATCACCAGCTTCATCCGCACCGCCACCCCGCAGAAACTGCTGCAACAGGTAGCTATCATCATCATGGACCGGTTCCACTGCCAGTTCCTGATGGCCACCTTCGTCAACGTATACATCACCAGCTTCATCCGCACCGCCACCCCGCAGAAACTGCTGCAACAGGTAGTTATCATCATCATGGACTGGTTCCACTGCCATTTCCTGATGGCCACCTTCGTCAACGTATACATCACTAGCTTCATCCGCACCGCCACCCCGCAGAAACTGCTGCAACAGGTAGCTATCATCATCATGGACCGGTTCCACTGCCAGTTCCTGATGGCCACCTTCGTCAACGTATACATCACCAGCTTCATCCGCACCGCCACCCCGCAGAAACTGCTGCAACAGGTAGCTATCATCATCATGGACCGGTTCCACTGCCAGTTCCTGATGGCCACCTTCGTCAACGTATACATCACCAGCTTCATCCGCACCGCCACCCCGCAGAAACTGTTGCAACAGGTAGCTATCATCATCATGGACCGGTTCCACTGCCAGTTCCTGATGGCCACCTTCGTCAACGTATACATCACCAGCTTCATCCGCACCGCCACCCCGCAGAAACTGCTGCAACAGGTAGCTATCATCATCATGGACCGGTTCCACTGCCAGTTCCTGATGGCCACCTTCGTCAACGTATACATCACCAGCTTCATCCGCACCGCCACCCCGCAGAAACTGCTGCAACAGGTAGCTATCATCATCATGGACCGGTTCCACTGCCAGTTCCTGATGGCCACCTTCGTCAACGTATACATCACCAGCTTCATCCGCACCGCCACCCCGCAGAAACTGCTGCAACAGGTAGCTATCATCATCATGGACCGGTTCCACTGCCAGTTCCTGATGGCCACCTTCGTCAACGTATACATCACCAGCTTCATCCGCACCGCCACCCCGCAGAAACTGCTGCAACAGGTAGCTATCATCATCATGGACCGGTTCCACTGCCAGTTCCTGATGGCCACCTTCGTCAACGTATACATCACCAGCTTCATCCGCACCGCCACCCCGCAGAAACTGCTGCAACAGGTAGCTATCATCATCATGGACCGGTTCCACAGCCAGTTCCTGATGGCCACCTTCAATGTGTACAGTCAAGAGTCAAAAGTGCAATCAGAATCTACAAGGTAATATGATCATTTAGGCCAGGCAATAAGGTCTTCTGTGTATGACTACATTTATGACCCTTCACTGTACATCACCAGCTCCATTCTTACCGCCACCCCGCAGAAACTGCTGCAACAGGTAGCTATCATCACCTTAGCCAGCTTCTCTCATCATCACCAAGTTCTCTAAAGTACTAAAAACCTAAGGTTTGATATAAGTACGGTACCCTGAATCCCGCGAATGACACCAATAATAATAAGTCTTGTATCATCACCATACGCTAGCTTCACTCGTTATTGTGATTTCCCAGAATTTTAATGCAATCTTACATTTATGTTTAGAATTAAACAACACAAGTGGTTCGAAAAATATTGTAGAAAAAAATCTAAAAAGAAAACAATATGATTTTCTTCTAATTTTTTTACCTTTTGTTCTATTTATAATTGAATTTTTTTACAGGTGTATAATCTGAAACCGGAACAACAGTTGCAGCTGTTCTACGCTCTGAAGGAATCTTTGGAAAACAGGAATATACTGAACATGATCCCGTAAGCGTTCCTAACGAGTTGCATGGTATATCTCATTTATTTATTGAAATTATAATAATTAAAAATAATTATGCGGAAGAATTGTAAGTGTGACTGCACACTTGACTGATGAACGCCGTGGAGAAATTGTAGTTGCTACATTCTGCGGCCAGTGCCAATTTTTGACATTTTTGCATTTTTTTAGCAAAATCTTTTTCTGATTAGTATTAGGTAATATGACTATGGAAAATATGACTTTTCTACATTTGCACCAAAACTGATAATTATCCATAATAAAACTGATATTTGAAAAATTAACATTATTTAAGTATCGTAGTTTTCCAAAGTTTTGACGACAACATAAAATCCATCCAAGTTTGACAGTTTTTTTTGTCTTCAGAAAATTCCAAAACTTTTCTGTTTTAATTTGTATTGAAAACTTTTTGACATGTATTGTCTGCTGTCAGTTAATTTTTTGGTCTTCAGACCGAAACAAGTCACATTTCTAGGGTGATGGTATAAACGGGTATAATAGTAGGTTGTAGCGTTTTATCCGTCAAGTGTGTTATCCTATGGTTTAACATATCTCGTGTACCTTGATGGAAATAATACATTGATCTAGTCTTATTATGTAGGGTCATTTGCCTTGATATCAGGTATTGTATTTTAACACCTGAAATATTGACTGAAAATGACTATTATTTGTATTGTTTATTTTAATTTTGGCAACCAATTTTTTGTTATGGCAATTCAAAGTTATTTGAATGGCTCTTTAAATTTCTTTTTAATCTATACTTTGTTCATATTGGTGCATAATTATTATAAATCTGATTAAAAATCGGGGCGAATGATTCAGACTCTTATATGTTACGGTGTATAGTTAAAATTTATTAAATTACGAAGGTATATTATATTAGTATTAAGTTAGATTGTAATAGAGAATTTAAATGTTGAAGTGTTTACATAAAGTCCAAAGAATACGTACCTACATTTTTTTTCTAAAAAGACTTTGAAATTCTAATATTAGTCCTTTTCGTAGGTTTTCTTTTTTGGAAATTAATATTTAACAGACGATTTCAAACGCGGTTGGTGTATAGGTCAATGGTGGGGTTTTTCGATTTTTTTTTCTGTGGAACGTGAGGTCAGCACTGTCATTTGAATGTAACAACTTAGCATATTGTCAAATCATTAACCAATTACAACGTAGCATTGGACTTAAGTCTAGGTGCTGACATCTGTAGTGTCTAGTAAAACAACTCTCAACTTATTGAAACAAAGTAAGCATAATGAAAACATTGAAAATGGTTTGATTTCTTGACTATATGTAAACACTTTAACATGAATAAATTACTAAAACTGTTTTCTGATTATGATTATTTATTTGCTGTTTAAAATATCAATATATCAACCTAAACATAATAATAATACAAGTCTCGAATTTAAGGTATACTACGAATTATATTTAATTTTCTGATAAGGTTGCGGTAATATTCATAACGTTTACGTTTAGTTATTAAAATTATGTTCATTCGGATATTTATAGGATTACCTATAGAACTTTGAGCATATTTTGAAAATGCGAGATAAGTAAATCACTGAATCGAAAATGAGTTTTTAAGAAATTGTGGCTAGTTCACATTGAAAATACACAGCATTTGAAAATTACTCCAATTTTAGCGTGCTTAATTTGGTGGGTTAATTTTATATACCTACCTTATTTATTTTGAAAATTCAATGACAATTATCGTCGAATATTAAGTAATTTATTACGGAAATGATTTTATTCCTATTTGATTCGTTGCTAAATAAGATAAAAGTGAAACAGTAACCGCGAATTTCTTTGTTCTATTTCTGACCCTAAAAACATCATACGCAAATATATTGCCATCTCGCTCTCACGTTGGTACAGACGGTCGGAGAAACATATTCGGGATATCGTCTTTTTCATGTCAACACGTCCTCATGTGTTTAAAACTTTAAACGGCGTTATCCATAATGTGTATACATTTTATCATTGATATGTCAATAGTATTTTAATTATTTTCTTGGCATTTTTCCCTTATTTTATCGTGTAAATACGTTTCCCTTGTGGAGGTTGCTTATTTATTAGCCATTTTTGGCATATAGTATATACAAAAAAAACATACATTTAGCTACATAAATGGTCAATTGGTCTATTTTTCGTATTTAATACCAATTTTTAATATGAGCGTATTCTCGTTCAGTATAAATTCTACTCATTTTTGTAAATCTTACTGATTCGTAATAAATAATTAGTGTTCTCTGCTATTTAGCAATAAATCTTAAGGTGAATGGTGTCATTTGGGGTGAATGGAAACCAATGTAAGTTTAAATATATGATCTCAACTAAAAAAAAGCATTTAACGCGTGTCTTCAAAGAGAATGTACATTTGAGTCACAGTTACCTGAAAACGTAGACTACTTTTATGAGAAGAATCCACCTAGACTTTAATATTAGGATAAACATTATCTTTTTGTATTCCCAAATTTTCCGTTGTTGCACATGCAGTTTGGTTTTGCGTCTATTTTTTATAAAAATGGGTCGTTGAAGAAATGAGAACTTTATTCACCCTAAATGACTTGATCAGTTAAATATGTCGATTATTGATTAAATGGTGTGACATTTGCTCGATTCGCTTCTTTGTCGATTCGAGCCGACTTCACCTGAGCGTTACGACGACGACGCAAGCGCCAGGAAAATATACAAAAAATTAACTGTCTTACTACAAAACGAAGTCTAAAGTTAAATACTTGCTAAACACATTACCCGTTCATAAGAAAAATATACTGACAACTAGAAAATGTCATTAAAGCACGTGTACTTTAATTGTAAGGGTAATGTGTTTAACAAGTATTTAACTTTAGACATCGTTTTGTAGTGTTCATGGGTTAGTTTTAGTAATCGATGAGCATCTACAAATCGATTTATGAATCCCATTGACTCGCAGTAATGTCACTCACTTCTACTGAATAAAGTGAAACAGCAAATCTTTTTTTCGCTCATGTAAACTGTTGCGAGCGAATAAATGTTGTGCGTCAATGTTGCAAAGTAAAATGTTGATTTACATATCGCCTCGATCGACTCAGCTCGACTGTGAGCTCTATAAAACTAGTAATAAAGTCTAAATTGCTGTGAATCGAGCATCTGTTCAGGCCCGTATTTAGACCCAGTGGTAGTTTCTAGCATTTGTTAAGTTTGGTGATGATTATGTGATTTTAATTTACGTTTTTAGATAACGTTAAGTTTTTCTTTATTCCGTGCTTGTTCGCTAGCTATTTTATTTAAATAATTTCTTTATAATAATATTCAGTATATTTTTATTCATATTCATTATGTGTGTGCATCGAAAATGTGCAAAATATTTTATTTTGTCGAAATGAGTATTTTAATTTAGTTTTGGGTTTTATGACTGCATTGTATGATCATATGTTGTGTATTCATAGAACGGGTTATTTTTATAGTATGTGTAGTAATTACCTACTATCGATAACATGCGGCATTTTATTTATTTTATGTTTATTTATTATTTTCGCAGTTCAGAACAAAAGAACTTTATAAATATGGTTACCTACTGATAATAATACAATGTTTTACTTTGTATTTTTTTGTTTAAAAATAATTATTGATACTGGAAAAAGGCTATTTGCCTTGCAAGAAAAACTTGTAGGTACTATTATTTTCTTTCTCAAATTGAGGGTGAAAAGTTTTTGTTGAATAATATTCGAAAAATACATCTAAAATTTAAACGTTAGTAAAATACATCGTTTCTTTTTTCAACCTTTGTGTATCACAATTTGTCCGTAAAGTAGATATTGATATATTATGTCCTGACGGAATGTGAACGATATAATATTGGTATAGATGGGTAGAGTAACTAATGAATCTGAATTTAGTAGGTTATTCATCTGTGTCGTGTTAAATAGGCCGGATTACTAGACTGTCTTTACATTTTTGTTAAACCTTATAACAAACTTAATTATTAAAAAATAAACACGACTGACAACTGACATAGCCTTTGTCACTCGGAGGAATGCAAGGAATCTAACAATACCTCTCACATCAAAAGCCGTTCAGGACTTATGGTGGAATAAAGAAACTTACATACATGCATGAACCCTGAAAACATAACACTCCTTTTTTGGTCAGTCGTGTAAAAAGATTGGTGTCAAGTCGGGTTAAAATGTTATATATTTCATACATATATATATTTTAATAATTTATTCAACATAATATTAGAAAACTCAATAATTACCGAACTGCGGAAACCTCGGTTTATCGTATGTTTTTCCTTATTCAATATGAACGAATATAATAACACATGTGCAATCAATTTATCTATTATTAAATTTTACGGACCAATACAAGTTCAAGTTGTTTTAAACCATTATAAATTATGAGTATTGTTTATGAAACGTTTTTGCCAAAGGACAATGTGTTTTCTTTTATATATTAATATTAATGTTTTATATTGGCGTGAAATATGCTACTATTTGTAGTTTAACTGCGTTTCGCTAAACGTTGTATTATTGTAGTATTGATGTCTTTAATATAAGATAGATACACAATAGTAAAGGGAGCTACTATAAGGAATCAAAAATACTGCACTCCTTTTTGCGTGATTGGGTAAATAGGCGAGTCACAGATGCAAGGAAAAAAATATGCAACTCTATCATTAAAATAAATAGATAAATGACACTTGTTCTATGTGTCTCGCTTACACATTATTAAATATGTGAGAGACATATAGTTTATTTTCTTTAAATGCCAGATTTACACAAATATTTGTGCCGAAGTTAAAATTCCAGGGAATATCAGGAAATTTAAATTATTCCTGCCCATTTATACCTGTGTTTGAACTTATGTATTATACCACTCAAGTCGCTCCCTTTTTAGACTGTATTTTAATAAATGATAGCTTTTACAAAACTACTGCAATGAACCTCTATGCCTCAACCCGGATATAAAATAAATTATTAATAAGATTATATGTAATTGAGTCACAAAAAAAATATATATAATGCGAAAGATCTAATAGATATTAAATTAGTAATATAGTATGGAGTATCGCAACACATCTCTTTATTTAATAATAGACTATTAAAATACTAAGTATTTAATGTTATTATGTAATGGCATAGAGATATAAATAAACATTAAATGTATGGCAATTATGGAATTTGGAATAATATGAAAAAATAGAATATCTAACGCTCAGTAAAAACAAGTGTATGTATAACAACAATACGACATTAAAAACTCAAAATTGAATCGATTGAAAGGCACAAAATATCGCCTGTATGACTTTTCTATATTCTAATTATTTCAAATTCTATGATGGCAAAAGATATGTTGCGATATGTCAAACAATCTGCGTACCCATATGTGTATGTAGTAGTAAATGTGTTTCATTGAATTATTTATTGGTTACGTGTTTTATTGTAATGAGGTAAATAAATAAATGGAATTCTATACGATTTCTTTTAATTTAAATCTTCTATTACCCAGGGTGAATTCAAAATCGTTGGCAAAATTTCTACTGGTGAAAGTAGGTACTATGGATATGAGCAACTTTTAGTATGGAACTGACTCTGATATCTCAAAAAAAATCAGCTGTCTCAAAGATATTGGAGAGTATATTAAAATAAAATAAAGGATACAACAATGATGTTTTTAAAGATACTAAGAGCTAATTTTTCAATCTTCGAATAAATGTTATCAACTAGTTAAATTATAGACTAAAATAAGTTGACAGCACTGCGTCAGTTGCACTGTAGGCATGACATGACCCTACAATTTAGTCGCTTTACACATTATCCGTCAGATAATATTTATTTGATGAATGAAAAATTAGCCCTAATCATGAAAGTAATAAGTACTTTGTACAAAGTACTTATTACTTCCATGGCCCTAATAAAGAAAATAAATAGGTAATCTCCACTACTCCGACTGAAGATCATTGATCATTTTGAGAGTGTTATACACACACAACCGTAAACGCTTCGGATTTGAGGCGTGCAACAACGGCTCATGCGCAAAATGTGTCTTTCTCGTAATGTCTCTTTCGCAAAATGTCGCGACAGGGACTTGGAATAAAATTTCGATTTCAAAGCAAAATCATAATGATTTTGACGCAAATAATTTTAATATTGACATTTTGCGAAAGAGACATTTTACCACTAGGGAACATTTTGCTAAAATGTCATTTTGCGCACGAGCCAGAAAATCATCGAAATTTACGAATTAATGAATCCCAGTAGAATAAGATTTTCGAGGCCCTGACTTTCATCCTTCATTTTCCGGAAATGAAAGCTACGGCCATCATTGTAAACAGACTCCATTGTCTTAATTGGGACCTTGGTTTGAACCATAGGCTTGAACCTTGTATGCTTATACTTAAAATGGCGTTCATGGGACGTTCTCATCCGTTCATTGATCAATAAAAGGCCATTGGTACAGAACTTAATTAACTTCAGGGACACTCATGCCGCGGTAATAAGGACGAATTTGCAATGAATTCAGGATTATGTCCTGTTGACTGTACTCTTTTGTTATTTTTAACTGGCCTTCAGGCTTCAGTAGCTGTTTTCAGAAGCAAGAGTTTATAAATCAATATTTCCATATAATAGAGGAGCTTGTGGATGCTCACACATTTTGATTTAGTTGCTAGCTGCGCCCCGGGGCTCCACTTCCGTGGGAATATCGGGATAAACCCTATGTGCTATTCCCGGTTATATTCTACCTATGCAGGTTACTACCTATCTGTGTATGTTTGTTAGGTACTCAGTCACGTAGTCTATTTCTTATTATTGATACGCACCAAATCTCATAGAAAAAGACTGCGTACTGTGTTAGGTCTAACATACATATACACTTCCAAACTTTCGCATTTATATAAGAGGGATGCTAGCTGCGGAATATATCTCCTCACCTCGCCGTCATCCTTCACGGAGTGCACAGAGCCTCGGGCCTTTCTAATACCTACCCCTTAAAAAAAACAGGTCTGTATCTGCAGAATCCGCACTGCACCTAGGTACTGTGGCTACCTGTAGCTCAAAATCAAGGGGTGCTCCTTGAGCATCATTATCGTTGAACAGTGACCATTTTATATTGCTGCAGCACACAACGTATAGCATGTGTGTCATAAATTATTATTGTCTTTTACGTTTGTTAGTGTTATTGTGTGTAGAGTAAATAAATAAATAAAATAAATATATACGGACAAATCACACAGATTGAGTTAGCCCCAAAGTAAGTTCGAGACTTATGTTATGGGATACTAACTCAACGATACTATATTTTATGACAAATACATATATAGATAAATATCCAAGACCCAGGCCAATATGAAAAAGATCATTTTCCATCTTGACCTGACCGGGGATCGAACCCGGGACCTCCCGTGTGGCAGTCTGGCGTGATAACCGTTATAAAAAATAACCGTTAGGCCACGGAGGTCGTCAAAGTCGAGTAGATACAAATAAAGATTTTATCGATCAATCTGCAGCAAACTTTGACGTCATTGACGAAAAGGCAGCAGTGAAGTTTGTTGCGCCGCCGCTTCTTCACTTGCGCTTTGGAGACGATAATAAACTTAACTATAAGTAAATTTATTGACGACTAGCCTGTGCCCGCGACTTCGTCCGCGCATATCTCAAGATCTAAGAGGCGTATCAAGATGAAAAAAAAAACAGTTACAGTTTTATTATAATGACGATGTATGTAGTACGTACATCTAATGTTGGGAATAAAGAATGTCAGTATCCGACACGGAAGTGAGTTCCGGTATCAGTCTAGTTTCTGCATACAGATTGGTACACCGCCGATTGTGCAGGTTCCCACGCACGTTGCGTCACGGTGGATCTCGCGGGCGCGGGCTCGTTGTCTTGTACGACACGACAAATTGCAACAAGGATGTAATACAGTCCCTTCTAATCCTCCTATAGTCGAATCGTATTCCTCATGGCTAAGGGTCGTGGTCACTACGTGTAATGAAACACACGACTTGGCGGTTTGCCATTTCTTTCTCCAACACACTAGCTGATAATATTTAACTATAATGCGGATTTGCTCATGATGTTTTTCCTTCACCGGAAGTAAGTGATGGTCTATGAAAATTATTTTCTGGTGGACGAAGGTCAAATGAACAAGAAAACGAATCATCTACATCACGGCAGAATAAAAAAGTAACAGCAATCTCTGATCGCAGCATGGTTTTCCTGTAAAAAAGTGGTAGTTTTCCATCAAAACCAGGATCACTGTTATTATGGATCAAGAAAGAGATTCAGCACAAAATACCACCGCCCAAGAAGACCCCGACTTGAATGAGGATAATGGACACACGCAATCAGAAGTGTACCTATTGCAAAGATGATATTTATAATTCACGACGCGTACGACAGCAGTCTGAATAAAAAGAGAAAGCAATATAAACCTCCGTTTAGCTTTTATTACCAGATAAAGGAACCAGAGCAGATTTCGTTGAAGGTCTGCTTTGAATACAGTTAGATTAATTTAATAACGCTAAGTCTTGCGAAATACTAAGTGCTGGGAAAAACCGTATGACATACTTAGAGGAATGTTCGAAAGCAATATTAATAAGGAATGTACAATTTAAGAATCAACTGTCAATTAAATTACAGTTAGGAATTACGAAAAAGTAGTCTTGTGGTTTGAAATATTTGAAATCAGTTAGTGGTTGGTCGAAAATTTTAAATTGAAATGTAGGGAATTATTTGGTACATGGGGTTAAAGGTCTCGTTGGAAATTATGCAAAGGTTATTTTGCAGAGTCATGTTATATTGTATTTAATTGGTTAAATATTGATTATTTATTATTGGATAGGTACTTACCTGTTTTCTCATTGTTTTAACATATATACGTATGTATGTTAATACATTGGTTTAGGTACTCTTACATGGGTATTTCTCATTGTTGTGCAACAACGAAAATAAGTCTCTAATACGTATTGGTCATGGAAAAAATTAGAACTTCGATGTACTTATACAAGCAAATAATAATTAAATTATGGTGGCGCCTGTGGACAGTAACGAAGAAATTGTGTTTTATTTTAATTCAAATAATTTTAGTTATTGCGTGAGTATCCGTATAATCACTATGACTATTTCTCATGTTGTTAGTTTTAATTTTATATATTCAAATAATTTATTCAGACATGAGACGTAATGTTAATAGGCACTTTTTGGCCGTTTTAGACCCCCAGGTTCCTTTGCATCTGATTGTACTAATGTAAATAGAAGATACGATAAGTGTTTTCTAAGGTATATTTCCACGAAACAATGCACTGTATAATGTAACAATGTCATCAGTATAACGTCATTAAGACCTTCCAAAGGAAGTCTAAACCTACTGATGTTTTGCAATTCTGTAAAATATTTCAAAATTGGGGAATTCCTATTAAAACAATGCAAATATTCAGTGAACTTAACAAAATAGTCATGTTTCCATAAATGCAACAAAAATGTCACTGTCTAAGTAGCCATCTTCATGTGTGACGTCATAAACTGCTACCTATATAATTTGACGACTTCAAAAATTAAATACATAGGTATAAAAAAAAGCTGAAGAATTTGTATATTTGTTTGTTTGAACGCGTCCGTCCATTTGGTGGCCAGTATTCAAACGATATACCGTCAGGCGTAAAACGTAGTGATTATATACTCTTTGGTCAGGTGGCTTAGAAACTTTGAATCCACGGTGTACGGACCAATTGACTTACTGGCCCGTACATCGAGATTTGAGATTCTATCTAGCTGCCTTAAAAAACTTAACAATCTAATCTCATAAACAAATCTGGCTGGTTTCCGTATTTCATTCATCGTCATAACTCTCTAACAAAAAACAATTTACGATTTTAAACCGTAATAGGACGTTGATAAGGTTTATTTTAATTAACAGCTGCGACTGATCAAATAAAATTCGATCAGATGACGATTTATTATTGTGATCAAAAACCTGCTTATTCTCTATCACGGTTGTCATTAGCCACTTGTGACTAAAGCAATAACTCGGAATTTCGAAGATAAGGTTTTTCTCTTTGTACTGTTCCAGGTTCTTCAGGTTTCATTCTAGTATTTCATCGAAATCCGTTTAGTAGAATTTGCGGGAAGGAGTAACATAAAAATGCTCTGTGTAAAAACCTCATAAAATTTAATAAACATTTAATTTATTTATTTATTTAAAACTTTATTAGACCAAAACAATACATCTGGTATAAAAGGCGGACTTAACTTAAAATAGTTAAGTACCTACTTAATCTTTTTTCAAAGTTAAAATATGGTTCGAGTAAGTAGGTACTAATTATGATAAACAACCTAGTAATGTAGGTATATTAGGTTATAAAATAATCTCTTGTAATGTAATAAATGTGGTTTAAGTTAATATTAGGTTAGTACCTAACTCTTTATACTTTGCTAATATCAACTTAAATGACAGTTCTTTCAAATGGGTTATTAATAGATTGTCAATCGATATAGTGAATAGGGCCATTGACCACTTTTCTCTAATTGTCTCTCTGTCTCTCGTGTTAAGGGGCGTGGGAAGGAGAAGGAAAGTGATAAGGCGAGGACAACAATATGTCAGAGCATTACTTTCTTTGGTTTGTAAGTAGGTTGGTACGATTATGTCAGGTGTGGGCACGGTGAAAGCTGTTATGGTGTGATAGCTGTGGTTTTAGTGTGATCCAACGATTTACAACGTATTCTCTCTTATTTTTCTACAAAGACAAAAGATAATCATGGTGATAGAGTTTATAAACCGTCAGACAGACTCAGATTTGTTTGGTATATTGACCACCAGGTGGTGGGACTGAAGTAGAGGAATCACCTTTCTTACGCACCATAGATTGACGGATAATTCTGCCTTAATTTTTTTAACATGTTTATTTGTCTATTTCTTACCTATCAAAGTATGCTTCGTGGGTTTTGAACCCACAACGTCTGGTACCTCATGGGATGCATTTAGTAATATCTTATCAAATTAAGCATCTCAGGAGACACCCTGAAGGTGTGATCAATCAACCAAATCATTGGGGGGGGTGCATCAAATCGACATCCGCCCTGTTGCCGCCCGCCTTGAAACGAATCCTAAAGACAGGGGGGGAACAGACGGGCAGAAAAAATTGTTATTTCTTAATTTGATATACCTGTCATTGGAATCTTCCTCCCACAGAAGGTACACAAAAAAACAGTCTGGGAGGCACGTGCCTATATTCGCTACTGACCTACCCAACATGGCCAACGCTGGTGGTCAGATCCACCATCATCTCCTTTCGTCTGTGATTTTTTTCATCAGCTCTATAGAAATCCTCGATCAGACGTAGTGTGACAGACTAACCCTCGGCACCGGCTCAGGCGCAGCAGTGCTAACTGTGACACGGAGCTGCGCACACGCATACACGCAATGCGAACATGCGCGAGTTACCGCCCGCCGCCGCTGTGAGTGCTAGTGCATAGTGTAGTGGGTGAACTAAATGGTAGGTTTGAAATACATTTTTTTTTTGTTTTTTTCTATGAAGATTTTTCTATAATTAGTATTTTTTTTTAAATTAAGAAAGGCAGCATATGGTAGTAACATAATGCAGCTATCTGTAATTAATAAAAATAATCTATGTTCAATATTGTAGTATATCATATTTATTGCAAAACAATAATTTCAAACCTTTCAAGTCTCTAATAATATTTTTCTGTCTTAAAGCAACATCCCAATACAACGTCTCATTTAGTCCATATATGTTTCGGCTTTTTGTTTATAATCTATGCCATTTTTGTGATAAAAATATGTATGTATTTATCTTAGGATTCCATACGACATTGAAACCTTCAAAAACGAGTCTACTTATTCTTGAAAGGCCGGCAATACTTGTGATACCCCTGGTGTTGCAGTTGTCCATGGGTAGCGGTGATCGCTTACCATCAGGCGACCCGCTTGCTCATTTGCCGCCCTATGGCGGCTACTACGGCGGAAACTACGCTTATAAGAAGCAGAGTATGTAATGGATCCAAGTTGTCTGAATAAAATATTTATTTATTTATTTAATGATCAATGCACGCACAGGTGTTTCATGACTTTTTCAACACACTTGAAGTCAAGTAGATATTACGAAAATGTTAAAAAAATCCATAAATCACCATTTCATTGTTTAGCTGTATGAATTATTTACTTTTTAAAAACAAAATATAAATCCCTGGTTAAAATATTTTAACCAGAGATTTTTTGTTACTCAAAAATTGGCGCCAGTGACTAAGCTTATTGCACTTAGTAAACTTTGTGAAAATGATTACCACGTACATGCAATGTCACCGTTATCCGATGCAGACAATTAGCCAATGGGTTGTTTTAACTAACACATTAAGAAATAATTTGCAGTAATATTGCACGATACTTTACATATGCAAATAAATTTAGCTCCCCCAAAGACATTTTCGTGTAATTTTTGACTAGTCAAAGATAAATATAAAGTTAAGTATGTTAACTCAAAAATGAATGTATAAGTAAAGAAAATTTTGCATCATAAAATAACCGAAAATAAAACTTACAAGTTCTATTTCACTAAAAACTATTGAACCAATTATGATGAATTTTGAACTTGGATTAAAGTGAATACTTTAAGATGAATAAACCGACAGAATTAAGAAAATCACCTTACTTAAAATTAAATTACAAAAAAAATAAAATTTATGTGTTTTAGATGATGCAAAAAAATGAATTAATCCTAGTTAAAACTTGGTGTTTGTTCGTTACATAATTACGCCTAAACGGATGGACGGATTTAGATGAAATTTGATATTATAGATAAAGTAGAACCCAAAATAACACATGAGCTACTTTTTATCCTGAATATCATTGGTTAAACCAGCAATCATTGGTTAAACAATAGAAGCTAAACCATGTTAGTGCATTGTTAGACAGTATAGTATGACCTTGCTACTCAATCGATAAAGTAATACTAATTAAAATTCAGTTTTAGAACTTTGCACAGCGAGGTTCAATGACACATAATATTAAAGATAACATTTTACGAGTTCGCCGGCGCTATAAAACTATGTATAACTATATTTTGTCTGTTTGTCGGGTTTTCCGCCGATACGATCGCAGTAATTATCCACTGGATCCGTGTCTTCGTTAAATGAATTAGTATTATTTTATAAGGTCATAATAATTAAGCCTAGGTTGTAAGGACCATGAAGCGGTGGTGGCCGAGTGGAAGGGCGCTCGCCTGTGGATGCAAAATCCAAGGTTCGAATCCTGCCCGGGCTACATGAGTTTGTATACCAATCTGACTCATGTTAGTTTTCATCGATCACCACTTGCTTCCGGTGAAGGAAAACATCGCGAGGAAACCTGCACTCTGGTTGATGGTTATCAGCTATTGTGTGTAATGGAGAAGGCAATGGCAAACCACTCCATTAATATTGCCAAGAGAGTCGTTGTGTGTGTTTCATTCCATATAATGACCACGACCCTCAGTCATGAGGAAATACGAATAAAGAGAGAGTAAGGACCATAAGATAAAGATCCTAACAAATCTAAAAGTATATCTACTTCTCTATTTATACCTACTTCACTTACTACGGGTAGGACACACGATACACAACACACACACTTACTAAGATGTCTTGGTGACCTAAAGTTAATCTTGGCCTACGATACTAGAATTCTCTACTTTTTCTGTTCTGCGCCACTTCTTGCATGTCGGCTCTTAGGAGGACTTTTAGGTCTCTTAGAACTTCATCTCTACAGCGGGGATGTTCGATCTCCTGGGACGAAAGCCAAAAGCTCCCTGGATCTGGTCTACCTTGGCCGATATGGAAGTCTATAAACAGACTCCGGACACAAGTCGGCCGAAGCAAAGAAAATATGTCCAGGTGGGGTATAGCTCGGAAACAGCCTGTTTGTGTGGTGCCTCTGCCCAAACTATGGTACATTTATTGTCTTGCCCAGCGTGCCCTACTACCTGTACGCTTAAAGACCTGTATGACGCAACAGATAATGCTGTATCTGTAGCGTCATATTGGTCATCACAAATTTGACACGCTAAGAAGAAAAAGGAAGGCAAAAATACTTTATAGAATCTTGGCCTTCACAGGCAGTTTTTCATGTCAAAAACGAATTATCTTTAGTCGTCTTTCTTCATGACTGAGGGTCGTGGTCATTATATGGAATTAAACACACACAACGACTCTCTTGGCAGTTTTAATGGAGTAGTTTGCCATTGCCTTCTCCATTTCACACACTAGCTGATAATGAACCAGAGTGCAAACTCATGTAGCACGTGCAGGATTCGAACCTGGGACCTTTGCAGCCACAGGCGCCCTACCACTCGGCCACCATCGCTTCTACATATAGTATTTTAAATGTCAAAGCAAAAACTACTAGCATTTCGGAACGACCACTGCTGAGAATAAATGCCGAAAGAAACTCATTGAACAGTCTTGGTCGCTTTACATGCCAGAGGGCTTTTTTATATT